>JARQOC010000002.1:94914921-95288134 GCA_033576535.1 Allobates femoralis | reverse complement strand
GCGGCAGATGCGTTTTTTTCACCGCATCTGCCGCGATTTGAAAAAAACGCTGATGTGAAAGGGCCCTTATCTGGTCTAACTCCTTGCTGCTTTCCCCACTGCTATATACCCTAGCTTCTCCTCCCACCAGGACCGGTTACCCTAGCAACAGGTGCCTAATTGGTCCTCTAACCCTAGGTGTTGCATGTGGTGGATGGAGCATCAGCATTATCCTACTCATTACTAGAACAGAGAATACGACACCTTCAGTTAGGGGTGTAGTACCCTCCTGTGACGCACTCTTAGTGGGGCGCCACAGTGGCACTGTGGTCATTGCAGATTCCCCTTGAAGGTTCCAAGTGTAGGAGATAGTCGCACGTTTTGGGGTGCAGAATTCCAGAGAATGGGAGATGTCCGGGCGAAAACTTGCAGGCGGTTAGATGAGGAACGTACAAAGGTGGAGAAAAGAAGGAAGTCTTGGGAGGATCGAAGATTTCAAGTTGGATGATATCGATATCGGGAGATTAGTTCAGAGATATATGGGGAAACACCCGCGGCATCGCTTCCGACATCGCTGCCACATCTTCCCGTGTAACGGTACATTAAGAGGCCGTTACTAATTACAGAAATGCAAAACATGTGGCTCTAGATGTGATCTAGACATACTGTGGAGCTCAGAAGGGGGGGCTGCATTTGGATTTGGGAGTGCAGATTTTGCTAGATTTATTTTTGGGGAAGCCATGGCGCTTTTCCAGAGCCCTTGGGATACCAGTAACTATATTTCTATTGACAGATGACAGACCTAGTTGGAGGCTTGTTTTTATTTTTGTGGAATGAGATAAAGCTTTTATTGGAAACATTAAACATTTTACATCACATGTTGAAACACATTTATTCTGTGTGCTACTGTGCCATCCCTGCCCCCGGGTGGTTGTGTCACGCTGAGAGTAACAACTGGTCTCATCAGGTAAACCACACACAACACCTTCTGCTTCCAGGCCAGAAGGGGGAGACCAAGCCCGGGTTCAGGGTGAGCTCCCCTATAAATTCTGGTCTGGGGCAGAGCCAGTTAGTTCAGTTCGTCGGAGGACTGAAGAAGACATCCTGGTGGACTTGAGGCTGCTTTAGCTCGTCCCAGGATCGCTGACTCGGTGCCAGGCCTAAGTCTAGGGTCTGAGGAGAGTCACAGAAACACACCTAGGGAGCCGAACGGCACTATGCTCACCCCAGAGGAAGGCACAGAGAACGGACACTGGGTCCGAGACTGTGCAGGGTCCAACGTCCCGGCAGTCAATACTGGAAGGTGGGGAATTCAAGGTCCCCCAGCAACACCGTGCCTGGAGACACAGCAACGGAAAGAGTTCAGGAACATACACCCGTGATCAGGGTTAGAAAGGACGCAAGTTGCCTGTCCTACCGGCACCTCATAGGAAGAGACAGGGCCGGCAGCTTAGCTGATGCAGTTGCAGGAGCCAACAAACAGAGTGCAGAAAGGAAGCCAAAGACCCGGCTGGGTGAGAAAGACCCCAAGTTGCTCTCAGCTAGGACTCTGCGGACAACTGCTCCTAACCAGTATCATCACCCTCAGTAAAGGACTGCTTGAACAACAAAACAGTGAGTCTGCCTAGTGCTTGTGCCCGTCGTCCTGCACCCTACACCCCAAACTACCTTCACTGCCCCGGGGAAGCTGCTCTGCCCATGGAGAGCCATTCCATCCCAGCTGTCTGTCCATCACCCGGAGGTTCTGCAGCAGCGGTTGCCCACAATAGCCACATACCACCGGTGGCATCACAAAACTCCCCTTGTATATAACCCCTTTTTAAAAGCTGACCCAGGGCCACAGAACTGGGTCACGACCCCATGACTCCCCCAGAGACAGTAATAGTAATAGTTCCGAGTACCCCATACCCTGGGGCTCGACACTACGGTGAGCACTCATTTGAGGATTACATCTAAATCTCCAAATAACATGATTCAGAACAAACACCCCAGGGATCTGTTCACTATAATGTGGCAACAGAGTTGCTCTAGACTTTGGCTTCTGTTTGCCGGTGTCCATCTTTTCAAAAGTGCACAAAATTGTGACTGACCTCGCTTTTGTGTACGCTTAAAAAGGACACCATCAGATCATAAGACAGGAACAGTCTACAGTGTCAACATCTGCCTGATTATTGTGAATGTTCTGTAAAGGGTTCTGTCTGTATCACATATTTCAGAGATTCATACGCAGACCCCAATGTAAATACTGAGCGTAGAGCGCAGGATAAAAGTGAGCCTTATTGCGCTCTTTTGGAGACAGAATAAACAAATCAACAGCAGGTCAAGAATTTATTTTATTTTTTATTTCATTCACCAACGAGTATACTGTAAGCGATAAGACATTATTATTCTTTGGATTTGTGCAATTACAGTAATACAAGGTTTATATTGGGTTTTTATGTTTGGTGACAATCACACATTAAAACAATGCTTTATAAAAGATTTAGCATTACCATATCTTGAGAGCTATAATTTTTTTCTGCACAGCCATGTGAAGGCTTGTTTTTTAAGGGATGAGATGACATCTTTATGTATACCATTTTTGGGTCCTTAAAATTTTTTGATCGCTTTTTATTCTGATTTTTGGGAGGCAAAATGAAGAAGCAACAACTATTCAGAAATAGTTTTTTGTGTTTTTTTTTTTAACCTTCACTGTTTGGTGAAAGTGATAAGATGTCTTTATTCCTCAAATCAGTATGGTTACAGTGATACCACACAGAGGACTTTATCTTTTATTAGTCTGATCGCTGGTGTAATGCATTACGATGTACAGTACACACATTGCAATACATAACACCAATCAGTATGACACTGGTACAACATCTCTTAGACCATGCTCCTAGCATGGTCTAACAGGCCACCGTACCTGACGGATCAGGAGGTAATTTTTTTACTTCCTGCTGTCATGATCACATGCTGGCAGAGTCGAGCAGACACAGAATGATAGCCGAGTGCTGTGTGTAGAGTAAGCTGAAACTAGCCCATACATTCTAGCATTCTAGAATGAATGGGCTGATTGCAGATTACTTGAACAGCCAAACACAGGCGCCAATTCTGGGTGACAGCGTCTGTGATTGGCTGTTGAAACCAGTGCAGTGATTATCCTGTAAGATAATGAGCTGCCCGGAAGTAGATGCAGCACATGCTTGAAAGAAAGTTATTTATCCACAATTTTGGAAAAGTGTCAAAAATTTTGCCTAGTCCAACACTGTAGAAAAAGTCATGGACATACAAAATCATAATCTGAACATGAGGATCTTAGTTTAACATTCTGATCAGACTGTATGAAACCCACTCATGGTGGACTTCTCACTGGGTTCCTACGTAATTATAAATTGCCTTTAATGTGCAGTGCCATGTGTCAACCACCACAGCAGCGGCAATGCACCACCAGGGCAGTCAACCTGGTGCCCCACAGTACCTATGCTGTGAGGCAAAGTCACCATGATTTCATGCCACACCCACCACCCCACAGGCACAAAACCACAGCAACAATGGCCGACACACCATACCAACATCCAATGAAAGTGATTTTGGACGTGCGGTCCATGTATTTTTCTACAGCATTGGAATTTTATCCAGCTTATTTTAGGGGATTTATGTGAAATTATGTCCAATTTGCTTTTTTCTCTGTTTTTTGTGTTGGTCCAGTACACACAAAGGAAATAAACATGTGTATGAAAAAACATGTTATTACAATAATTTTCTGGGAGAGATTTGTAGCACCCCGCTGGTCAGCGCGCTACAAAAGGGTACTGCACCCTGAACAGAAGGTATAGTATTCTTGTCCTGGAAGGGGGTAATGGAAGTCTGAAGCTCCCCACCACATATATGCACCTAGAGACAAGGGGCCAATTGGACAGCCCGTTACCAGGGTAACCGGTCCTGGTAGAAGGAGGAGAGCTAGGGTATATAGTGAGTGGGAAAAGAGCGGGAAAGCAAAACCTGAGAGAACCAGAGAGAAAGCAAGAGCAGGAGAGTGAGAGAGGAGAAGAAGAGAAAGTAACAGGGAGGGCACCTCAACCTGGTGACCCAGACAGAGAGGGAACGGGGCAGATGGAGGGTGACTGAACACCCTGGCCCAGTCCAAAGCGGGGTACCAGCTTCGAAGCAGTGCAGAGGTCCATCCCTGAGCTGCAAACACCGGTATGATCGACAGCTTCTTAGGAGCACGATCCACCCAACATACGCACGGTCCCCACCAGAAGCACCAAACCGGGTTGAGCCCCTTAGAGAGAAGAAGGGTATCTCATATCACCCAACAGGCCTGGTAGTAAGCGGGATTGGTGCAGGGCAGCGCGAGGAAGAAGGAGTGCGCAGAGGTAGGACAGTGGAATAGAAAAGAAGGGACATAGCTGGAGCTTCGGACAGACATTGCCTTCTGCCAGGACCACCCGGTCCATTACCCTGGCTGTAACAACCACACACCCTGTAAACTGCAGATTACCGGAATAAAGACCCGTGCAGAGCAAGCATGTGTCTGTTTCCTTCCTGGTTAGCTGTGACATTCCAGTCTCACAGCAGAGACTGTGCTGCTCTATTCCAATCATCACACTACACAACCCCGGGAACCCCGCTCTACCTGTAGGGAGCTACAACACCTTGCTGCCATCCATCAAACCAGAAGTCTGCAGTAGCGCCGGTGCCATCAATGGATCTACAGGTGGCGTCACAACATTCATTTATAAACTTTTATCCCTGTAAATGCCCCTTTTTATTGTCACCCCAGGGGCACAGGATCGGGCACCGACCACCCTTGACATCCCCATACCCAAATGCCCGAGATCTGAGTACCCCAGACCTTTGTGGGCCTGACAGATACTTCATTTTCTGGAACAATTTCAAGGATGCCAACACTTTAGGCCATGACTGTATACACGTGACTCACCGTGGCCGGGACTCCGGTTTAGACAGGCGATGCTTCCTTCCTCCTTGTCACGGGTGGACCGCGCCTGCCGGTAGTGGGGCCCGGTGTAGTGCAGATCAAAAGTATTGAAGACGTCTTGGTGGAACAGATTAAAGGTTTTTTTAATTTATTTGTGACGCCACCTATGAGTAGTTTCGGTAATGACTACCGACGCTGAGGAACCTCCGGGGGATGGACAGCAGCAAGATGGAACGCTCCCCACAGGCTGAGCGGTGATCCCCGGAGGCTGGAGCTGCTTAAGATGTTGTGCGGCAGCTGCGGTTACCTTGTAGTGCGGACGGACAGTTCATAAGGAAGCACGGACACAGAAAGTCTCTGCAACGGGTCTTTACTGTAACCAGCAGGCAGTACATGGTATACAGTTCACGGGTAGTAGACCGGGTGGACTCAGCAGTGATGGTGTCCCTTAGAAATCCGCAGTGTTCCTCCATTCTAACTAATTGGTTGCCAGTGTCGCCCAGGAATACCAGATCGGGTACGGGGAGGCTGCTTCAATGCCCTATCCATGATGTACGTTCTGGATGTTTTGGGGAGCCTTGGATCCCTCAGTGGGTACACCGCTGGTTAGACGACTGGAAGTTGGCTGGTGGTGGGGTGCTCCTGTGAAGCTGCTCCTCCACGCTTCTAGTTCGCGTAGCAGAGGTGAACTGCTGCCAGCTTCGGTACCAGTGAACCGGCTGTGAGTTGTGGGCACGGGAGTCTTTTGGGAACCCGTGTGAATAATGCCCATTCCCGGTTGGTAAGGCCTCAGGTGCTGACACCCGACCGGTGACGGCCCGGGGCTGCACGGGGTGCGGAGCCCCCGCTCCTACTCCAAGTTCTCGTCCTCGACCTTGTTCTAGGTCCCGTTCTAGGTTCTCTCTAGATTATTGTCAGTTCTCCTACACACTACCCTAGCACTCCGCCCACCAGGACCTATGATTGGCCCTCTGTTTTAGGTGATGCATGCAGGGTTGGATTTCTAAGTTAACCAGGTCACTGCTGTGTCAGAGAATATTGCGTCTGCTTTTATGGCTGCAATACCCTCTTGTGACGCACTCGTTGCGGGGCGCCACACACGCACATATATACACTCACACACACATATATACTCATACAGTACATATTCAAAATCACACAAAAGTGAGTTCACCTCTCACTGTTTTGCTGATATTTTATTATATCTTTTCATAGAAGATGTGATATTTTGATCAAATGTAAAGTAGTCAGGGTACAGCTTGTATAACCGTGTAAAGTTTGGTGTGTCCGCTAAATAACTCAACACACAGTCATTGATGTCTAAACCGCTGGCAACCAAACTGACTAAGTGCACATGACCAAATTGTGCCCAATTAGTCATTTTCTTTCTCGGATGTAATGTTACTTATTAGTGTTACAAGGTCTCAGTTGTTAATGAGGACCAGGTGTGTTAAATTTGGTGTTATCGCTCACACACTTTCTCATACTGGTCCCTGGAAATGCAAAATGGCTCCTCATGGCACAGAATTCTCTGAGGATCTGAAAAAAAGAACTGTTGCTCTCCATAAAGATGGACAAGGCTGTAAGAAAACTGCCAACACCCTGCAGGACGGTGGCCAAGTGGTTTAATAAGACAGGTTCCACTCAGAACAGGCCTCGCCATGCTCAGCTAAAGAAGATAAGTTCACATGCTCAGTGTCATATCCAGATGTTCTCTTGTCAAGATAGACAAATGAATGCTGCCTGCATTGCTACAGAGGTTACAGGGGTGGGGGTCATCATGTCACTGCTCAGACCATATGCTGCACACTGCAGAGTTTACAGGGGTGGGGGGTCAGCCTGTCAGTGCTCAGACCATTCGCCACAAATTACATCAAATTGGTCTGCATGGCTGTCATCCCAGATGATGCAGAAAAAAGGCCGCAACCAGTTTGCTGAAGACAAGCAGACTAAGGACGTGGATTACTGGGACCAAGTCTGGTGTTAAACGTGTGTGGCTACAGCTAGTTGAGGAGTACAAAGACAGTGTTTTGCCTACGGTCAAGCATGGTGATAGTGGGAGTGTTATGATTTGGGGCTGCATCAGAGCTGCTTGCTGTGGGGAGCTACAATTTATTGAGGGGACCATGAATGCCAACATGTACTGTAACATGCTGAAGCAGAGCATTATTCCATCCCTTTGAAAACTAGGCCGCAGGGTAGTATACCAACATAACAACCCCAAACATACATCCAACATGACGGCTGCCTTGCTAGAGATACTGAAAGTAAACATGCTTGGCTGGCCAAGCATGTCTCCAGACCTAAAACCTATTGAGATTCCGTGAGTCATCCTCAAACGAAAGGTGGAAGAGCACAAGGTCTGTAACGTCCACCAGCTCTGTGATGTCATCATAGAAGAGCCGAAGAGGATTTCAGTGGATCTTGTAAAGCCCTAGTGAACTCCATGCCAAAGAGAGTTAATGCAGTCCTGGAAAATAATGGTGACCAAACTAAATATTTACACTTTGGTAACACGTTTCACTTAGGGGTGTACTCACTTTTGTTGCCAGCGGTTTAGACATTAATGGCTGTGTGTTGTTATTTAGAGGGCACAACAAACTTACACGGTTGTACAAGCTGTACACTGACTACTGTACACTGTATCAAAATATCATATTTTCAGTGTTGTCCCTTGAAAATGACATGCACCCAGGGCCGTGGGGTACTCAGAACCAGGCTATGATACTTCTGGGGAGTCACAGAGGTCGAGACCCAGCTCAGTGACCCTGGCGGTGTCAATACAAGAAAATAAGGTTTTGGGGAAGGTTGTCGTGACGCCACCCAAGATGTTCAGCTATTGATGGCCGATGCTGCAGTGCGGGAACTCTGGGGATGATGGAAATGCAGCTTAGGATCACACCCCACGGGTGGAGCGGTTCCCCAGGGCAACCGGTATAGTCTATGGCGGTGGTAGGCCATTGGGGTGCAGGACTGAGGGTGCGGAATAACCGACAGACACACAGTACGTAGTTTACTTTACCTCTACTGGTAGTTCCAGGTTCAGACCAAGACACTGTCCACAGGTAATGGTATGAATCCCAGTGTCCTGGAAGCAAGTTGGGGATCTCCTCCCCCGGTTAGTTCTGAGGCCTTCCTGTTGCACTCCTCTTTGCTGGTCCTGGCTGCCTGTAGCTAAGCTGTAACCCTCTTTTCCTGCTGGAAAGTCTCTCACCCATGTGGCAGGCAGCTCGAGTCCTTCCCAGGCATCACTCCTCTGGCAACTGTCCCTGAGCTCTCGGATGCTGCAGTGCCACCAGGTGCTTTGATGTGGCCGGGAGACGTGGAATCTCCCGTCCTACGGGTTTGGCTGTTGGGTCCGAAGTACCCTCACAACCTCGGGCTCCGGTATCCATTTCAGGCGCTCTGCTCTGGGGTGAGCCAGCAACTGGCTCTGCTCCGCAGGCCCTCTCCTCTCCTGCTTCAGACCCTTTCCTACAGGTCCCTCATGCTTGCTAGTTTCTATCCTGGGACAAGCCTGGCACTGCTCCAGTCCGCAGGATGTCTTCACAGACCTCCTAGGAACTGAACACCCAGGCCAGAATTTAAGCCAGCTCCCCTAAACCCAGGTGCTGAGCTCCCCCTTCTGGTCTGGAGTCAGGAAAAGTGTTGCATGCTGTGGGCTTACCTGGTGTGGATACCTCTTCTTGCTTCCAAGCATGACATCACCCCTCAAGAGAGGCAATGCCATTGTTGCAACTGGACTCTGGGGTGCCACAAAAAGATATGAAAAGATATAATAAATGTATTTTTTGTCTATAAGCTGCTTGGTGTGAGTCATCTGTACCCCAATTTGTATTGTCTGTTTATTCAACAGTGTTTCCCTACCTCACTAGGGGTCATCTCAGGAATTTCCAAGGACAGCCATCAATGAGCATGGGCACCATTTTGTGCATTTATTATCGTATCACTATCAATCTCCATAGGAAGGTAAGGATGTATCTCTAGGCTTTTTAAGGATCTTATCCCCCTTTTAACACTGCTTTTTACTAATGGGGTGTTTTTCTTCTTATCATTTTTTATAGATTTTTAATGCAAATCTATTAAATATATGGTGGGGACCCTGCGGTGGTCCTATGATGTGTGATGTTTTTAAGAAGAACCTAAAATAAAGATTTTTTGTTTTGATGGAAAAGTGAGCAGCTAGATTTTTTTCCCTTTTTCGTTCTATTACATACATATCTTGCATTGCATTTTCTTTGTTTTAATGCATTGGTATATGAACCCTTCATATTATCCGTTCTTACTATATGTGCCTATAACTAAATATACAGGGGTGATAGTAGCGGTCTGTTAGAAGAGCTAAAGGATCATATACCACACAATTATATTAATGGTTGGCAAACCTTTATTTCTTCCCCTCCACAGCTCCACAACACGTTTCGACAGAACTAGTCTGTCTTCATCAGGTAATGGCATCTGATGAAGAAAGACTAGTTCTGTCGAAACGCGTTGTGGAGCTGTGGAGGGGAAGAAATAAAGGTTTGTCAACACGCGACCGGACGCGGAAGCAATCCTGGAGTGGCAGCTCCGTGGAGCCTGAAGGTGACACCTCTGGTGACAAACTAGGCCCACAGGCCCAGTCACCGGGTTGTGCAGGTGTGCACAACCCCAACAGGTTAGTGGCCACTCAACCCCATGCCTCAAAACTGTACATCAAGTTACCCTACACATTGCGCCCCTTTTTCTATCATATAACTAAATATAGATACATATATCTATAAAAAAAAATGATAAAAACAGGTAGCTCTAACAAATTCGTTGAAGAAAAAGTGGATATTTACTAGTCCGTGGAAACGCAAGTCCAACCTTGAAAAAAGCAGTGCAATCTGCTGAAATGTCACCATGGATTAGTAAATATCCACTTTTTCTTCACTGAATTTGGGAGTGCTGCCTGTTTTTTTCATTTTTTGGAGATTAATTAGAGTTTGGATACTTCCCTTCCAGGTTTGCACCCGTGATTTATTTTGGTAGTGCTGCCCAATTTTGTTCTATCTATCTAAATAAAGGAAAAAAATACAGACAGCACTTCCTTTAAACTTTTCAGCACAGGTGCAAATCTATAGGACTGATTCATATATACAACAAAATTATAGCAGTACACTGTTGACGCCAATAACATGCATAAAATTATGTTTTTAAATGAGAAAACATTCAGGTCCGAGGAAACAGCTGATGGTTTCTTGGACCCAATTTTAGTGTACTGAGCATGCTCAGTACACTAAAACTGCTCCTAACTGTCTAATTTCACTTCTGCAATGTATGTATATACAGTGAAATTAAGTAAATGCAAGGGTTAAAAATAAAAAAATCTTTATTCTCACCTGTCCACGAGTCCCCCGGCGGCTCCAGCTATCTTTTGATCCTTACAGGACCTGGCGTGATGTCACAACCCAGTCACATGACCAGTTACCGCGGTAACCAGTCATGTAACTGTGATGCAACCACAGGTCCTGTAAGGATCAGAAGATAGCTGGAGCTGCCGGGGGACTCATGGATGGGTTAGAATAAAGATTTTTTATTTTGTAAGGTCCGGAGGAGAGGGGAGAAAGAGGGAGAGACTGAGGGAGCAGGGAGAGGAGGGGGGAAAAAGGTGACAGGAGGTAGACAGGAGTGAGGTGACAGGAGGGAGAGAGGAGGGGAGCGAGGTGACAGGAGGGAGAGAGGAGGGGGAGCGATGTGACAGGAGGGAGAGAGGAGGGGGAGCGTGCTGTCAGGAGGAGCGGGGAGAGGAGGAGAGAGTGAGAGGATCCAAACTGATCCTGCAAAATATCGGAATCGGATGCCTGTTTGGCATTCGATTGTAGGCATCAATTTGGATCCGTTGCTGTCCGAGGGGTCCTACAATCCTACAAAAAAAGATCCCCTTGGACAGCACAAAAACGCAGTGTAAAAGCAGTATAACACCTGACGAGTTGCTCTGCTCTGGTCTTAAGCTCGTCTGAAGACAGTTCTTTCAGATGGCTAAAGCTAAATTTGCTTGATATATCTTTATATGCCTGAAGACGTTGGTCAAGGAACGCGATAAACTGATCAATGATAGGCAAGAAAGTTTCTGTTCTGTATTTTTCAGAAGGGCTAAGTTGTAATTCTTTCGTATGGCCATAATCCAATTGATTGAGACACACGTTTCGGCTCGTGTCGAGTTATCATCTGAACATACTCAGATGAAGGAGACAGCTCTTGTCCTTGCTTCTCATAAATTTTGAAGGAGTCATGCTTTGATGCGACATAGTTTTTTAAGCTGGTCAGTGATGCCACAGCAGTGTTTAGCTCGAATTTTGCGTGTTGTAGATTTTTACTAGTAGCATGTGTTCTTTGCAGGATATCATTCCAGAAGGTGGTGTTAATACCAATTTCAAGCTGATTCATTTGTCTTAAAAGTCCTTCTGCTTCACACCGTACACAGCATTTTTCTTCAAAGTCTATCTGCTGATAGTCATACTTAAGGGCCTTAGTAGCTTCAGCTCTGCAGGACCAACGCATTGTTGTGACACGTTTGAGAGTCAATGGTGTTGCTGAGTCAATATTTTTCAAAACCTCAGTTAGGAGCTGATACCGATGCGTTGAAACTGTGAAGAAGAGGAACAGCTTTTCAAGGAAGTCAAAAAAATGTACAGCATTCGAGCAGCTTTCTACAGCATTTTTAGCAACCAGATTTAAAGAGTATGCCGTGCAAGGAATCCAGGATGCAAGATTGTTCTTCTCTCTCACTTTGGCTTGCAGGACGTTGTATTTGCCACTCATTGCAGATGCATTGTCATAACTTTGACCGCCGCAATTTCCCAGGTCTAGGTCATGTCTCTTCAAAAATTCCAATAAGGCATTGAACATGTCTTGAGCGCCATGGCCTTTGTTTGCCATGAATGTTACAAAGCGTTCCACAGGGCCATCTTTCTCCATGTACCTCAATACAAGGGTTAGTTGGTCAACGTGAGCTGCATCGGGTGTGGAGTCCAAAGAGATGGAGTAGTATTTTGATTTGTTAACTCGAGAAATAATTTCTCTGAGGACTTGCTCGGCCATTACATTGATAATTTCTTCCATAATTGTAGATGACAGGTAGTTTGTATGACCCTTGCCGCGATTGGCTTTAGTTTTGATATGCTGTGCAAGAAAGTCGTCGTACTGGGCGATGAGTTCAAGAATGCCCAGAAAGTTTCCAATTCTGGGTGATATTACTTACTTAAAGTGCACTTTTAAAATGTCACCTTTAATAAATATTTGTTAAAATAACAAAAAAGTTTTCTCCCACACCTAGTGTCTAAAACACACACACATCAAACAGGGATGGGATAATGTCCCTATTAAACCCTATTTCTGATTCTGCCTAACAACGGAGTTTTAAACACCTAAATTATACGGTGTCCCCGTTCAACGACGGCTCTCCCTAGGTACTTGTTACCTGTATTTAGGGCACAGTCGATTCATACATCCGTAGTATAACAAGGTACTATCTGAAAACATGGGTCAAATCCCAATGTCCCTTCAATAACCCTTACTGACGTACGTGGTGTGTATTAATGGAGTAGTAAGGTGCATTGATTATACTGAGTCATCCTCATAAAAGGCAAAACACTTGTCTATAATGTACCAATAATTCCAGATATTATGGGCGCCCAATACACGTCCTATAATTGATATAATGCCAGAGGTTCCCAGTATACCCAAGATTGACAACCTTTACAGCACTTAAATCTAACTCCCCCTCATGCAGTCACAGGGTAAAAATTATCAAAGGAACTATTTCACTGTCGCCTCAAAACACCACAGAAGCACCAGTTGGCAGTATATACAAGTTGATGTTACTTATCTTATGCACGCTGTCCCATAAACTCGACGCGCTTCCACCCACTGATAGACCGTGGGTTTCATCAGGAGTGACAGTCCTATGTGACAAAGATAACAGGGAGCCCTCCTTCAGCCCTCCGTGTGCGCAGACAGGAGCCTACAATACAGCCTCCTGTCTCCTTGATAATCGCGCCACCATGGTGTGGTGTAAAGGTTGTCAATCTTGGGTATACTGGGAACCTCTGGCATTATATCAATTATAGGACGTGTATTGGGCGCCCATAATATCTGGAATTATTGGTACATTATAGACAAGTGTTTTGCCTTTTATGAGGATGACTCAGTATAATCAATGCACCTTACTACTCAATTAATACACACCACGTACGTCAGTAAGGGTTATTGAAGGGACATAGGGATTTGACCCATTTTTTCAGATAGTACCTTGTTATACTACGGATGTATGAATCGACTGTGCCCTAAATACAGGTAACAAGTACCTAGGGAGAGCCGTCGTGGAACGGGGACACCGTATAATTTAGTTGTTTAAAACGCCGTTGTTAGGCAGAATCAGAAATAGGGTTTAATAGGGACATTATCCCATCCCTGTTTGATGTGTGTGTGTTTTAGACACTAGGTGTGGGAGAACACTTTTTTGTTATTTTAACAAATATTTATTAAAGGTTACATTTTAAAAGTGCACTTTAAGTAAGTAATATGATTTAAATAGGAGGCACAATTATCATATAATTTAGATAAAAACCAATTCCGGGTGATCCAACCAATTTGTTATCTCCTCTAAATGCTAAGCCACGCTCGGCAATAAACTGAATTACATTTACTACTCGTTTCAAAACTGACCTCCAATAATGCTCCTGAGCTTCGACCTGTTGCGTTAGCTCCGTACCAATTCGCCCAATAGCTTTTAACCTCATATTGAAAGCAATTGTAGAGTTCAGATGTTCCACTGACTGCTCATGATTTTTATACGTTCTTGTGAATGTTTCCAATCACAGAATACATTAGAAGAAAGCTGAGAAGACTCAGATGTTGTATTAAAGCACATCAATCTGCACGTGAAGCAGTAAATGCACCCTTTAGAGGGAGAGAAGCATAACCAATTCCTTATTATGACTTCTCCATTATGATTTTGATGACAGAAAAGCCAGTGTGCACATTCTTGGAATATTGCGGTCCTTTCTAGGTTGCTGAACCGAGTGTGCAATGAACACGCTTTCATCACAGTGCTGGATTGTTGCTACACCCCTTTTCAGCCAGTAATCTCACATCTGTTCCAAAATAATGGATGGCCAAAGTCCAATGTCATCGCCCCCACCCCCTGGTGGGCCCTCAACTTCACCTTCTTCATAATACATGCCACTATCCGTCTCCTTTTCTTTGTGTTCTTCAGTTGTACACGTTACTACTTCAGCCTTTTCTTTGCCAGGATCAACAACCATTTCCACTGAAGCATTGCCAGGTTGATCATCAGATTCTACAAGGTCATTTACTCCTTTCTGACACTTGCCTTTAATGAACAGTGAAGAACTCGTCCAATTTTCTTGTCTTCGCTATCTCTTCTATTGATTTCATTGTTGTTTCTTTCGCCTTACATCTTTTAGAAGCCCCAGACTCCCAAATTCTTGTGCAATGTCTGTGCCTATCTCCTTCACGATTGTCCAATGTGGTAATCTAAAAGTAACAAAATTACCTTGTCAACCCTTGAAGTCCTGAAAGGGAATTAAAGATTTAAGTATGTACATATGTATGTACTGTATGTATATTGTAGAAATTTATTAAGATACTTACCAAAGTACGCAGTTCACAAGGTACTACAACACAGGTCAGGCTCCAGGTTTTTGAGGGCCCCGGGCATCGGGCGAAACAGTGTCAGTGGGCCCCTTTAAAGGTACCTTTACACGCCACCACTGCGTGGTATCAACTGCCTGGCAATGGGTATTTTTATGCCTGTTGGGTAGAAATTGCTACTAAGTGGCGGCGTGTACTTTGGGAAAGTGATCAGGTTCCTCGCAGTTGCTTCGGGTACGTGCTTCCGAGCCGTGCTCAAAAATCCAAGGCAACACAAAGGCACAATTGCCATGGTAGTGGTGGGTAAACGGGGGACAGGGATGAAATCTGCATCACCTAGTGATTTCCCAGGGGCGTGCCACAGCGTCATGGATACCACGCCCCATCAGCGATCATTGGTGGGGGCTACTGTGTTACGATTGGCTGTCCCTTCACAGGGCGCCATAATTAAAGAGCTGACCATTCACACTCCACAATTGGAATGGCGTCATGTATTAGCCAGCCTTCCTGCACAGGCTTGCCAATCATGACGCTATTGCGTTGTCCAATCAGCGTGTTAACGTTGCGGAATACACAACTCTGTCACGCCTATGTGTTGGCGACGCAGAACATGTACGCCCACATTCCCCTACTGATTGCTGCGTGTGAAGGGGCGACGGGATTCAACAGGAAGTTATCCGCAGGATCTGTTGGAACTTCCGGGGAACAACGATACCTTGAGTTGACAATGCAATGGCGGCGTGTACATGCGGCATCAGCGATCGTTAGCTACCGTTCAAAACGCGCACGCGCACGTTCGGTTGCTACCGATTGCCAGGGATAGTGGCGGCGTGTAAAGGTACCTTTAGACATACCACGATTCACGATTATACACCATGTTCCAAATTATTATGCAAATGTTCTTTTTCTCAGATTTTCCCAAATGGTTGGTGCAAATGATAGTCAGTGTAATAAAAGTCCTTACCCGTTAGAATATACATCGAATTTTATTGAAGAAACCTGCCAATGATAACAGTATAATCTTCAAAATTGAAAAAAACCTCTAAATGCACTGTTTCAAATTATTAGGCACAGTAGCGTTTCTAAACATTTGTTGTTTGAAAAAAGTGAAAATGCTCATTTGTTGAACTTGCAGCATTAGGAGGTGAGATTCACTGAAATAAAAAGCTAGTTAACTCCAAAACATCCTAACAGGCCGAGTTACATGTTAACATAGGAACCCTTCTTTGATCTCACCTTCACAATTGTTGCATACATTGAACTTGTGAGTTTCTGGAGAGTTTCTGCTTGTATTTCTTTGCACGATGTCAGAATAGCTTCTCAGAGCTGCTGCTTTGATATGAACTGCCTCCTACCCTCATAGATCGTTTGCTTGATTATACTCCAAAAGTTCTCTATAGTGTTGGAGTCAGGGAAGATGGTGGCCACACCATGAGTTTATCTCCTATTATGCTCATAGCAGCCAATGACACAGAGGTATACTTTGCAGCATGAGATGGTGCATTGTCATGCATGAAGATAATTTTGCTACTGAAGGCACATTTTTGCTTTTTGTATCATGGAAGAAAGTTCTCAGTTGGAAACTCTATATACTTTGCAGAGGTCATTTTCACACCTTCAGGAACCTTAAAGGGGCCTACCAGCTGTTTCCCAATGATTATGGCCCAAAACATAACTCCTCCACCTCCTTGCTGACGTTGCAGCCTTGTTGTGACATGGTGGCATCCACCAACCATCCACTACTCCATCCATCTGGACTATCCAGGGATGCTCGGCACTAATCAGTAAACATAACTGTTTGAAAATTAGTCTTCATGTATATCTTAACCCACTGCAACCGTTTCTGCTTGTGAGCACTGTTTAGGGGTGGCCGAATAGTAGGTTTATGCACCACAGCAAGCCTTTGAAGAACCCTACACCTTGAGGTTCAAGGGACTCCAGAGGCACTAGCAGCTTCTCTAAAAAATCCAAGTGTGGATTGGTGAATACAGTACAGTGCTTGTTAACGTGTTACCCACCCCCCAAACATACATATAGACAAACAATAGTCTATGCAAATATGAACCTCTTGGAGTTCATCAAGTGTTGGACACCCTAGTCATTGCTTTTTCTATGGGTCAAGGGAGTGAGCTTCCCGGATACAATACGCATCACAGAAAAATCCAACCATTCAACCCAATCCGTTGGTTAAGGCAATTTGTCTCATTGTCAGGTATTGTCCTGGTGCCCTATTATATCTGTCACCTATTACTCCTGTCAGCAGGTCCTATAGTCACATAGACCTAATATACATTGATTGTTTCCATAGATATGGCAATCTCTTCCCTGCACTAGCAGCTTCAAATATCTGTTTGCTGGTTTATGAGGCCTTTTTAGCAGTTGATCTCTCAATCCAATGAAATTGCCTGGCAGAAACGTTCCTCATTATTCCTTTATCTGCACAAACACGTCTGTGCTTTGAATCAGCCACAAATCTCTTCACAGTACGATGATCACGCTTACGTTTTCGTGCAATATCTAATGTTTTCATCCCACGTCCAAGGTATTGTTTTATTTGTTGTTTTCTGGGAGCAGAGAGATCCTTTTTCTTTCCCATGTTACTTGAAAACTGTGGCCTGCGTAATATTGTGGAACACCGAGTTTTCCTTTTATTGGGCTCACCTGCCAAATTAATTAACACAGGTATCTGAGATTGATTTCAGTGATCCAAAGAAGCCTGAGACACCATACCATCAATGGGTTTCATTGGAAAAAAACAAACAAAAAAACCCTATGACACTTAAAACCAATTTGCATAATAATCTGGAACATGGTGTAATATACAGGCTGCGGTTTGTATATATGTAACACAGAGGCTATATATATATATATATATATATATATACATATACATATATATATTAGAGGCTGGTGATGAGTGGGCTGTATGCTATATATGTCCAAGAGACTGCTACCGTATATTCTTTAAACAGCATCAATATATTTTGTCCTATGAATTTGGTAGAAGCCGATGTGGCTATGAATATTTTGGTCTTAAATTAATTTTTTCATCTGGAGACGGTCTTTAACTACAGCCCCTTTTCTTGGTAAAAAGGCAATGGAGTCCATTCATTTTCAGCATGTCGTATAGATAGTTTCCACGAATTAGTGGCAGTGGCATTCTCCATGACTAACTTAGGACACTGAGACATTTGATAGAAACAGAGACATTTGTCATTTTGTGTAAAATTCATTCACAAAGACTTCAGGGATTTTGATATAGTCCATCATGTTTAGTTGGGCACTGGGATCCAACCAAGCCATAACAGAAACAGTTGACATCCTTGTATCATTACTCTTTGTTCCATCCCCATCTACTGGTATTATGTATTACTGCACTGGTTTGTATTCTGAAAGTTTGTATGACTATCAGTCTATAAAATGTTATTATTTTTTCTTCCATATAGTCTTAAAAAAAGGCTTAAAATCAACAGAAGAGAAAAGTGTAACAATTCTCCAGATTAAAGTAAATGGAGAGTGGCTAAACAGCAATTATTGATATGCAAACAAATCTATATGTATAAAAAGAAAACATAAAAGACATAGATACACATGAATCTACAATATTCCCCCGACATATACACATGCATATAGTAGATATGTAAAATAAAATCTGTGTACATATGTAACCCCTTCAGGACTGAACCATTTTCGTTTTTTGTTCTTGCATTATTTTTTTCTCATTATTTGCTGGATGAGCTGTAGTTTTGAATGACAGCATCCCCTTTCCATTTAATGCAATAAAAAAACACCAAAAAATCCAGGTTGTGTGAAATGGTGAGAAAATGCAATTCCTCCCTTGTTTTTTGGCTTTCCTTTTTTTATATAATTCATTGCATGGTAATAATAACCTGGCAAAATGATTGTTCGGGTCATTACAATTACAGAAATATCAAATAGTTGGATGGTATTTCAACAAACGGATATAGTGTATATAAGAACTGCAGGAGTCATTAGATGAGTTGGCACGTAAATGAAGAGGCATTTGCCATATTTTTCACGAGACACATACCTACTCTTATACTATATTAGCTTCTCCTTTCTATGTCCCCCCCTTCCCCACTGTTTCTTTCCCTTCTTTATCTATTTTCTTTCTCTATACTATTTATCCTTCTTGTTATAAAAGTTAATTTTGTTATACAAGAACACTAATATATACCTTAATGCAGGTCTGAACTTACTGAAGTTTAACATGAAAGTATATATTGCGCACTGGAATTGTAAACGTACGCGAGCATATGGTAAACGCAGATGATTTACTGAGACTATGTTTGAAGAGAAATGCGGTTACGCGAGTCTAAGTGTTCTAATCTTAAAAATAATTATTTGTTGTGATGTTATGTACTGCCTTAAAACATTTCAAAAATAAAGAATTTACTGGGGACTGGAGTGCCCTGCCTGGCAGACGCGTTTTGCTGACTGCCTGCCCTATGAATCCAGCTCCCAGCCTCAACCTCCCCAGTGATGTCTGGGACTCTAGCAAACCTAGAAAAGCAGTTGAGAAGCAACATGATAAATATCACCTAATATCACAGCCAGGGGTAGATTAAGGGTAGCCAGGATCCCCCAGTCATGTGGTGACGGGTTATGTGACGTAATAGATGATTCACAGCACCCTCTGGACAATTAGGGATATGATCTTCATCCCCTTCTTGAGACGCACATCCTCATCCAGGGAGTCTATCCTAGAAACTGATTGATGTTCCCTGAGGAAGGAGCTCGGATAGAGGCTCTGAAACGAGTAGGATGAAATAAAGAAAAAAATCTGCCCAGTTAACTCTTCGTTTCCTGGTGATTCCTGTTTGGCAGCGCGGGCATTTCGGCATTTGTTCCCATTACAGCATTCCTGTTTCCACGTTTATCGTGAAGGTGCGGCCCTGCAGCAGCCATCTTATAAGCCATCTTACAGGCAATTATACTGGTTGTGGGTGACACAACTGAATCAGGTGAGCAGTTCTCAATTTACACCGATATAACTCTTAAAAAAAGGATAAGACCCTATGCGCATTTATCTCACGTTTGCAGGTTATCCTAGAAACTGTCACTCCAATATATATAGAAAAGACACAGCGCCTCACTGGTTGGTACTTTATCCAAACTTCTTTATTCCAACTCCAATAGACATACAGTATGTTTGGATAAAGTACCAAGCGTAACTGTATATTGGAGTGTCATGTGACGTTACAAATACTGAAGTAAAACCTCTCCAAATACTCAGCGTGTGCACGAGGCCTTACAAATACTGATGTAAAACCTCACCAAATACTCACCGTGTGTACGAGACCTTACAAATACTGATGTAAAACCTCACCAAATACTCACCGTGTGCACGAGGCCTTACAAATACTGAGGTAAAAACTCACCAAATACTCAGCGTGTGCACGAGGCCTTACAAATACTGAGGTAAAAACTCCCCAAATACTCAGCGTGTGCACGAGGCCTTACAAATACTGAGGTAAAACCTCTCCAAATACTCAGCGTGTGTACAAGGCCTTGCAAATACTGAGGTAAGACCTCTCCAAATACTCAGCGTGTGCACAAGGCCTTACAAACACTGAGTTAAAAACTCAGAAAAACTCACCAAAAAGTTGCCAGGTAAATACCCATTGCACTTAGCAGCAGCTGCCAGCTCCTCTGAGAGGCAACACAGATGTCTGTATGCCGATACTCAATCACCTGCAACCCACAGTGGGGGTGGTTGTGGCACCAGCGTCCGACCATGCTGTCAGGGAGGTGAATGGTGGCATCTAAAGACACGAGGCTACCATAGGGCTCTGCCACTCACGGTGCATGCAAGGCATAGTGTCAGAGCAGCCTATTTGTCACGCCCTTCTATTAGATCAGGCGGGCCGCACCGCACTGATTACATGCCTCTCAAAATGACAGACGCCCCCAGAGGGCCCAGCCTCAAACTGCAGATAAAAAAGTGCAATAAAACACTAAAGATGACAATGTGAGGTGTTTGTGGGTATTGTGGCCAAAATACGTAAGCTGGTAACCCACCGTCAAGGGCCCTCACGCTTACCAGTCCTAACCACATGCCTTTTGCGACATGTCTAGCTGGCAGCTGCTGCTAAGTGCAATGGGTATTTACCTGGCAACTTTTTGGTGAGTTTTTCTCTGTTTTTATGTCCTTTTTCGGTGAACCATACGGTATTAAATAGACATGTCGTAAGTCAGAAACAGACCACAATTAAGCAGTATGCATGTTCCTGGCTACAGCAAAACTAGTGGTCAGTGTATGGAGCAGGTGTGTACGACTAGTAGGTGTGTCCACCTAATAGGCCTATTATGCGTGGCATAATTGAGGTCCATTCTTGGCTTTTAAACCATGAATCCTTGCAGCGCCGTGCAGGATTACCATTTTAGACTGGATAACCCCTTTAACAGGACAGTTTCCCTTCACTTTTTGAAATGCAGTAGTGACACTGCTGGTAAGTTAAATGAACTTAAGGTACCGTTACACGGTATGATATCATGAACGATATCGCTTAAACGTTATGGGTTTGGAGGCGTTGAAACGACATCGTTAGGACGTCGTTGCGTGTTACACCAAGATATGACTACAATAAATTGTTGGATCATTGATCGCAGATTTGAGAACATGTTCTCAAATCAGGCGATCCACGATCAGCCAACCTGCTGTATGGTTCAGTGTGACACCGCGATAATGATGTCGTTCACGACTTCGCCCATTCACATCAGTGAACAAGTTTCGCTCGCTGGGTTGTGCAAACGATACCTGCTCGCTGGATCGTTGGTGCGTCGTGCACGATATCTAGGCGTGTGACATCTCATCAACGATGTCTAAACGATGTCCTAACGACCGCGCACCCCGAGATCGTTAGTGAGATCATTACGACATTGAAGCGTGTAATGGTACCTTTAGTCATGTTTCACTGCATTCAATATTACAGCTGATTACTAATTAGAGCCTAATAGCAACACAACGTGTAATCACTTTTTTCAGTTTACTTTTAGGGAACTTTTCCAACAAAAAGAGTTTACAAAAAATGGTCGATCTTTAAATATAATCTTCAGTATACAACACTAAAGCCACTGCTGCAAGTATTCCTGATGAACTTTCCTACTTTCCCTTTTCCTATAAAATAGATGAATACTTGTCATCACAATATGACATCTAGATGGGCAAATTCTGCTTCTCTGGGATACCATAAAGGTTTGTGCTCAGGGCAGCTTCTCCATGCGTGCAACCGATGGTTATCTCTTCCGACTCTGCAGCATGAAATTAACATGCTGCGGAGATGTGGAAGTCTGGAAACCTGCACCGCAGCTGAGATAACGCTGCGGAGGTGACAAGCACAGTGAGTATGGGATTTTTACAAATCCCACCCACTATGCTTGTACTGTACCATACAGTGTTTTGGACGCTGCGTCCAAAACGCTGCAAGTCCAGATTGTGAATATGCACCCTTAGGCTGGAGGCACACTGTCATTCATCAAACATGGAGTGTGTTTGATGCATGACAATGATGCGAGTGTTGTGCGTGTTTGCTGTGAGTGTGGTGCGAGTGTGGTGCGTGTGGGTGAGTGTGGATGGCTGTATGCATGTGAGTGTGCTGCGAGTGTGCTGCTTGAGTGCATGTGTGGTGCGTGTGGGTGTGATCCTGGACCCTGGACAGCATTTACCGGTGAATCAAAGCCGCTGAGTTTGAATTTGCCGGTTTCCCGGTACAGTAACCAATCATCTGTCACCGCTGTCACAGCAGTGGTGATAGATGATTAGTAAAAACACAGCTGTTGTCCAAATTTTAAAAATCCCAAGGTTGACCCCATCTGCAGCCTCTGTGCAGCATGTCAGCACAGATGGGCTCCGAGGTACTGTACGCAATTTGTGTACAGTACATACCCACCAGCTCCTGTCAGGAGCTGTCTGAGGCACTGTATGCTAATAGCGTACAGTACATGCCGGGCAGCTCCAGACCTAGCTATGTTACATATAGTAGTGTAAAAATAAATAATTAAAAAAAAATAATGTAGCAATCTGCAGTATTTTTGATTCTCAGCACAGATAAAGCAGACAGATACGGGCTGCCATCCCCAACTGCCTGGCTTTACCTTGGCTAGCAATCAAAATACATGGAAGCACAATATTTTTTTTTTATTGTTATTTAATTAAATAATTAAAAAAAATGCATGGGCTATCACCATATTTTGATCACCAGCCAGATAAAACCAGGCAGCTGGGGGCTGGGGCCTCCCACGCTGAAACCCACAGTCGCCCCTGAAAATGGTACATTCATTGTAGCTCCATTTCCACGCACTTTACCTGGCTCTTCCAGCGGCCCTGGTGGGGGGGTCGCACGCTTGGTAATAATGAGGTTAATACCAGTTCCTGTAATATCAGCTTCCAGCCTAAGGCTGATTCCACATTACTAGTTTTTAAATCCTGCGGGGATACTGACAAAACTGTATTCCCCGTAATTGTAAAACCTGGTGCAACTGTATGCTCCCAGTTCGGCAGTATCACTGATCCAGCTGACGAGATGAGATGATGAGAGCAATATACAATGCCTTGTGAAAGTATTTAGCCCTCTTGAACTTTTCAACCTTTTGCCACATTTCAGGCTTCAAACACAAAGATATAAATTCTAATTTTTTGTGAAGAATCAACAAGTGGGACACAATCGTGAGGTGGGACGAAATTTATTGGATATTTTAAACTTTTTTAACATATAAAAACTGAAATGTGGGGCATGCAATATTATTCGGCCCCTTGAGTTAATATGTTGTAGCGCCACCTTTTGCTGCGATTACAGCTGCAAGTCGCTTGGGGTATGTCTGTATCAGTTTTGCACATCGAGAGACTGAAATTCTTGCCCATTCTTCCTTGCAAAACAGCTGGAGCTCAGTGAGGTTGGATGGAGAGCGTTTGTGAACAGCAGTTTTCAGCTCTTTCCACAGATTCTCGATTGGATTCAGGTCTGGATGTGACTTGGCCATTCTAACACCTGGATACATTTATTTTTGAACCATTTAATTGTAGATTTTGCTTTGTTTGGGATCATTGTCTTGGAAGATAAATCTCCGTCCCAGTCTCAGGTCTTTTGCATATTCCAACAGGTTTTCTTTCAGAATGGTCCTGTATTTGGCTCCGTCCATCTTCCCATCAATTTTAACCATCTTCCCTGTCCCTGATGAAGAAAAGCAAACCCAGACCATCATGTTGCCACCACCATGTTTGACAGAGGGGATGGTGTTTTGAGGGTGATGAGCTGTGTTGCTTTTACACCAAACATATCGTTTTGCATTGTGGCCAAAAAGTTCAATTTTTATTTCATCTGACCAGAGCACCTTATTCCACATGTTTGGTGTCTCCCAGGTGGCTTGTGGCAAACTTCAAACTAGACTTTTTATGGACATCTTTGAGAAATGGTTTTCTTCTTGCCACTCTTCCATAAAGGCCAGATTTGTGCAGTGTACAACTGATTGTTGTCCTATGTACAGACTCTCCCACCTCAGCTGTAGATCTCTGCAGTTCATCCAGAGTGATCATGGGCCTTTTGGCTGCATCTCTGATCAGTCTTCTCCTTGTTCGTGATGAAAGTTTAGAGGGACGGCCAGGTCTTGGTAGATTTGCAGTGGTCTGATACTCCTTTCATTCCAATATGATCGCTTGCACAGTGCTCCTTGAAATCTTTTAAACTTGGGAAATCTGTTTGTATCCAAATCCGGCTTTAAACTTCGCCACTACAGTATCTCGGACCTGCCTGGTGTGTTCCTTGGTCTTCATGAGGCTCTCTGCACTTGAAACAGAACCCTGAGACTATCACAGAGCAGGTGCATTTAGATGGAGACTTGATTACACACAGGAGGATTCTATTTATCATTACCAGTCATTTAGGACAACATTGGATCATTCAGAGATCCTCACTGAACTTCTGGAGTGAGTTTGCTGCACTGAAAGTAAAGGGGCTGAATAATATTGCACGCCCCACTTTTCAGTTTTTTATTTGTTAAAAAAGTTTAAAATAGTCAAATAAATTTCGTTACACTTCACGATTGTGTCCCACTTGTTG
Source organism: Allobates femoralis (assembly GCA_033576535.1). NCBI lineage: Eukaryota > Metazoa > Chordata > Amphibia > Anura > Aromobatidae > Allobates > Allobates femoralis. The sequence goes on along the minus strand of JARQOC010000002.1, from coordinate 95,263,513 downwards.
ATTCTTCACAAACAAATTAGAATTTATATCTTTATGTTTGAAGCCTGAAATGTGGCAAAAGGTTGAAAAGTTCAAGGGGGCCAAATACTTTCACAAGGCACTGTAAATGTTTTTGGAACTGTATGTCGACACTAAGGTGAAGAGTACAAAGAAAATCACCACTGAGGACCTATAAAACTCAAATAGTCCACTACTATTAAAATAGCTCACTGACTTGGCAGAGTGGAAATATGTAAAACATAACTTGTAATCAAAATATTGCAGTAAAAAACAGAGACATTTCAACCCTACAATGCAAAAGCCTATTCAGAAAATTCCCCAGGATAAGAGATATTTCGGATAAAAAATAAGAATGCTAGCGTCTGTACCCTATAAGAAGGAGCTAGATATTAATTATTCAGATAACTTATAATAATATCTATTTATTATTGGGTGTCATGTACAGCAATCAGTATATATACCATGGCTGCATAAGGAATGGAACACCTTCAAAATATTCTTAAATAGAGGTTTTAAAAAAGTATTGCACCGTGATAGTCCTGTAATTTATGGACTAAGTATATGGATTTGCTCCAGTTGTGGTTGATGCAGTGGTGTACATGTACTGTTTAATGAATTATGTGTGGCGCCCCACTAAGAGTGCGTCACAAAAGGGTACTGCACCCCTGAATGAAGGTGCCATATCCTTTGCTCTGGTAATGAGTAGAAGAATCCTGAAGCTCCAATACCACACACAACACCTAATGATAGGGGACCAATCAGACACCCGTTGCTAGGGTAACAGGTCCCGGTGGGAGGAGAGCTAGGTTATATAGTGAGTGGGAGAGCTGCAAGGAGATAGACCAGGAAGTGAGGACAGAACAGTGCAGAAGTCCAGTCGTGACAGGAGAGAAGCTCAGAGAGGCAAAGTGAAAGTAACAGACTTAGCAGAGTGGAAGAAGTTGCAGAAGCACACTGAGAAAGCTAACAGGGAGGGCACCGAGCACTGGTGACCCAGAAGAGAAAGGGGCCAAGAATAGAACGGGTAAGACAATGTAGCGACCGGTGGTAAGGCCGCGGGTGTGTGTGTATGATCTTTCTCAACAGAATCCCCATACGCAGATTTAACCGGTAGTAACTTTTCTTTACTGTAAAACATGTTTATATCACAGTCAACCGAACTATATGCGCACTTGTATATATTAGAGTCTCTGGATCTTCACTTCTGCCGGGTACGCAGCAAGAAAAGAAAACACAACAATGAAGGTATCTTTCCCTAACTTTCCCTAAAATCACGTACCAGTCTTATCACAGAAGAAGATGTCGCTCCCACGTAGCAGGCCTGGGGGTCTCCTCAGTCTTCTTCTTTGGTCTCCTTCCGCAGGTAACAGAATTTTTGTTAGTCTCTCTCTTTGTCCATACCAACCAGCAGCAAGGAGATCACATTAGCACAGATGGCTCCCTTATGTCGGTCACGGCCCCTGCACATGCACCCTGGGTGCTCGGCGGGCAAGGTTTTGCAGAGCGGCCAGATACACAGCACCAAAGTCCAGTGGCCCAGGATCAGTCACAAGGGCTTCTGTGGGGTGATTTTTCCGGCAAGGTGTAGCAAAGTAGTCCACTTTCAACAGACATCCACAGGCAAATCTTCCCTTGCTCAGCTCTGTGTCTGTAATAATCTCCCGCCCTTTCTCCTCCTCAGCACAAGGCTGTTGGGGGAGGGGATCAGTAATCAATGTTTTTTTCCTCTCTGCAGTCATTTCAGCAATTGTCCACAAGGGGTCAGTATCGGACTGTGTAATGTTCACGTCAGTGTCCATTTCTATAATAATACAAACTGAATTGCTCACCTCACTACAACAATACCCTTGCCCAGTCCACAACCCGGAGTATCGGCTCTGAGGTGGTTCAGACGATTTAACCCTGCACCACAAAACCCGGAGTGGTTGAAGGCTTTATAGGAGCACAACTCCCCAACTTCACCATCACCGCAGCTTATACCAGGAGCACCCACCATTGAGGGCCAGGGGCCGTGGATACGCGTGAACGGGATCTCCAACCGAGGGTCCTCAGTGCTCTTATACGGGTATAGTGAAGCAGCGAAGAGAAGGGACAGATTGTGATAGAGAAGGAACATCAGAGGAGCTTCAGAGGGACGCTGCTCATGGCCAGAGCCACCCGGTCCACTACCTAAGCCGACACCATCGCATACCTTGTAAAGCTGCCGTTTACCAGAGTAAAGAACCCGTACAGAGTGAGCAGCGTGTCTGAGCCTTATTCCAGAGCTGCCATTCAATTGCCTTGCTTTGCAGAAACAACCGAGCTGCCATATTCCACCGCTGCAGCTCTCAACTCGGGGACCCCGCTCGTCCTGTAGGGAGCGGTTTCATCTTGCTGCCGCCCATCACGCCGGAGGTCCAAGCAGAGCCGTTGCCATCACCGTAACCCTACAGGTGGCATCACGAACTAATAACTTTATCCCATTTACTTTTTTATTTTCACCCTTTTACTGACCACCGGGCCCACAGCCTTCGGCACCGAACCGTGACTGACAGCCTGCGCCTGAGGACTGAGCACCCGGCCCGCGGTGAGTCATATCCCTGACATACAATATACTCAGGGATAATCTTAGGAATACTTAGCGTCCTGATATGTCCACTAATCATTCAGTGGACGAAACTCATAGAGTGAATTGTGGCGCCCCTGCGACCGGGTGGCCACAGAGGAGAACTGCAGTTGGGATTGGTAGGACAGTCACCTCGCACAAACACCCCTCACACACTCCGATCCTGAGCCTAAGTTGTCTTGAACTGTTAAGTGATAAGTTACGAGTAAAAGCCCGGTAAAGCCCAGTACGGTGTGGACTCAGTTGTTTATTCACAGGAAAGAAGAGAAGCCGCAAGCTGCCTGAAGGTCCGGGAGGCTTTACACTTTTACACGACACTACACCTTCGGATGCCCTGGGGATCAGACTTACCCATAGAGGGCTCACCATCCGGCTGCACCAACCATCACCCCAGCGGTCCCGATTGCAGTGGTGGACTCATATAGCCACACACTTTTGGTGGCGTCACGAATAACTTTCATAAAGCTTATTATTTTTCCTCTTTTTTTAAATCCCCTTTTTATTTGCCGCACTTGGGCATACGGAGTCGGGTCGCGTCACCATGACACCCCATAGCCCTAGAAGATGACAGGGTCCGGTTCTGAGTACCCCTGCCCTGGGGTGCGACACAATCATCATTGCATATTTAGTTGCGATGTGGTTATGTTTTTATCTTAAACCCTCATGCAGTGAAAATTAATATCAGTACAACACATGGTGCAACTACTAACTGGCTGTTGCACATTTAAATCAGCTTTGGACATATAAAATAAACTTTGATGTCCTTTCTGCTGTTCTCCCTAAGATAGATTTTTTTCTAGAACTGATATCCCAAAAGATGAATTATTGCTAATAGTATATGGCTCATTGATGACTCAAATGTGCAATAGATTTCTTTTTTGGTGCAAATCTTTATACCGAGTCCATAACTTATAGGACACTCTAAAAGGGACACTGTCAGGTCATTTTTCAGTATGATACTAATATTACCCTTGAATAGTGCCTGGGCAGACCTTTTAAAAACATGTACAATTATTATTCTACCATTTGTAGTTTCCATGTTATTACCATTGTCAGACCCTGCAGGGAGCTGCTGCATTAGTCCTGTCCATTATAAGCAGAGACGATTAGTCCTGTGCTGTATAAACTGTCATGTAATTATGCACGCCTTCTCGGCATCTCTCTCCTCCCTCCTCCCTTTGCTAAGAGTGCAGTGTCAGGTTTCACCCACAGGTCTGTTCAGTTGATATCACCACAGAGGGAGAGAGCTACTGCAGGTCTGCCTGATCTAGACTCCATTTGTTTCTGTAAAGCAGATACCCTGCTGTGCTGTCATAGTTTCTGTATTGTAGTTCACCTCTTGTGATGCTGCACACAGAGAGCAGAGAGGAGAATACAGCCCCCCTCACTGATCTCCTGTGCTGTGATGTGGTGTGAATATGTGACATACATATTCATGCTATGGGGAGGGGACAGCAGAGAACTAAGTGGATCACTCACTGTGAGTGATAGATGGAATAATTCTCTTTATTTGAAGTTTACAGGAGATAGGAGGGAAATATAAATAAAAACATACATCAATAGAGAGAGTTTAGAGGGAGGAATTAGAAAATGATAGCAGTTACATATGGATTTTTGACCTGACAGTTTTCCTGTAAGGTGCTATAGCATTTTAAAACCTCTATTTAAAAAAAGGTGCTCAATTCCTTGTACAGCCATGATATATATACTGATTTCTGTACATGGCACCAAATAATGAATCGATTAAGGGCAACAGTGTATTACATACAATGGCCTATATTATAGGGAACTTATGCACAACTATTTTAGAGACCCAGAGATGTCTAGAAGAAGCTTCTGAAAGTGATGGTTCCTATTATAATAAAATATAGGAATCATCAGTGGCGTAACTTGAAGTTCATGAGCCCCAATGCAAAAGCTCCAACGGGGCCCCGAATTATCACAAATCTTTAAGAGCATTAGTCATATTTCTATAGGCTAAAGGGACTTTTGGGGCCCCTAGGCTCAAGGGCCTGGGTGTGATTGCAACCCCTGCACCTGTTGTAGTTACGCCCCTGGGAATCATTAATATCTAGCTCCCACTTACAAGATATAGACACCTAACTGGGACTAATGTGCAATCATTTTCATATCCAGGGGCATATAAAAGGAGTCTAAGATTTGAGGGATTACAGTTCCTATTATAATAAGTTATCGGAATAATTAATATCTAACTTCTCCTTATAGGGTACAGACGCTAGCAATCCTATTTCTTATCCGGAATTTCTCTTATCCTGGGGAATCTTCTGGATAGGCTTTTGCTCTATAGGGTGGAAATTTGTGTTTTTACTACAGTATTTTGATTTAAAGTTATGCTTTAAATATTTATTGTCCACGAAGTCAGTGAACTATTTGAATACAAGGAAAATGTCTGCTACCTAAAGTGAAAAATGGTGCTAGTAGTGTCCTTAGTGTCGGTTAGGAGTCTCAAACAGAGGACTAGCCAGATATCCCTCCAGAGAAGGACCCAGTCAAGGGGTGGCTCCTTGTGGAGAACACCATAACCACCATATTAAGTGTCCCTTTTAGCCAATATCCAGCTCTTTTACGAGTTTAGAGATATGACAAGGGAATACCAAGGCCAGGTATCCATCCACAGACAGCTGTTTTGGGGTGTTGCCCCTCATCAGTGTTGTGTATCCTTCACATTGCACCACACAATGAGCATTTCCTCGCTGTGGTAGGACAGGTTATTGAATGATCCTCTCTTCGAACCCATCTTCCTTATGTTTCCAGTAAGGTTGTGTTTGTACTACACATGGCAGCCTCGTTAGTGGATGTGCACTGGGGTGTAACTACAATAGGAGCATGGGTTGCGACTACACCAGGGTTCCAAAACCCAATTCCCCCCAAAAGTCCATTTGGCCTATAGAGAAAGAGTAATGCTATTAAAGATTTACAATAATTGGTGGCCCCATTGGAGCTTTCGTATCGGGGCCCATGAGCTTCAAGTTACACCACTCGATGTGCAGTACAAAGTATAGGAAACTTTTTAAGATGCTTTTTTTCTGCCTGATGCTTCAGACAGTAGAGAAAAGCACCTAGTTTTTGCGGACTGTAAATTTACAGATGGTTGTCAACTCAGGTACAGTGGTGGGGTGCACTAAATGACAGAAACAAGTTTTTGTAAATAAAGCTATTTTAAATCGATTATAAACCAATTTTAAACCTATTATAAACCGATTTTTGCATAAGACACAAATAATGCTGCAGACTTCGGTTTTGTGTCCGAATATTGTTTGTATATTAATGTAAAACTTTCTTTTTTGGAGTGGGTTGAGCAGGGACGTCGCTATGCATTAAGAATCGGGGCTGCAGCCCCGATTCTTACACATAGAGCCCGAATCTCGCCAGCGGTCAGGGCAGAATTTGTAACATTGCAGGAAACCGTCACTTATTACAGCAGTCAGAGAACTACCCCTCCTCCTGTCACCATGTGCCAAGGGCAGCACCGCCTGCCTCGCCGACAGGAATGCTGGGTATTGTAGTCTGAGCATCTTACACGTTCAAGCCCGAAAGAGGATTTCAGACTACAAATACCGTGGTGCAGTGCGGCGGGCGCCGGCCTATAACGTTCTTGTCTCATGAAGGGCAGAGGTTAAGCATGCGCAGAAGGTTGCTCGTCTCATGTGGAGGTCAGAGCTGTGAGGAGGTGAGTGCAGGGAGGCCGAGAAGGCTCTGGTGATCCGGAGGGATGGCAGAGGGCACGGGGAGCTGGGCAAGAGGATGAAGTGGGTCACTAATGGAGATAATAGGGTGATGGGTGCTCCATGGGGGGGATGGGTGCTCCTTAAGGCCACAAAGGGGTGCACTGTGTGTATGTGCCCCAAAATAGGGGCAGGCTCCTGTACCCCTAGGACTCTGATACAATTTAGTAATGGCCTCTGCCTTCATTACTCTTCAGTCATTCACTTCCCATAGCTGTAAAATCTTAAGATCTTTTTCCTGATTGAGTTTAGTGGTGTCCAGCTGTGGTGAACTACTGCTCCCAGCATACTGTGGATTGCCTGTGTGATCTGGCTACAGTCCTGACTCCTGACTGAGCCGTCCGGTCCGCCCAATAAAGTAACCTACAGTCCTACACACACAGGCGAGCGGGCGGGGAGGGGGGGGTTTGTGCCTGTCCTGGGCTGGGAGTCAGGAGAGAGAGTTCTGAGGTGTGTATATATATGTATACATCAGGCGCAGGGACACACTATGAGGTATTATACCTCATAGTGTGTGCCTGCCTGGTGATGTATACATATATACACCTCATAGTGTGCCTGCCTGATGTATACATATATATACCTGAGGTATATATATATGTATACATCAGGCAGGCACACTATGAGGTGTATATATGTATACATCAGGCAGGCACACACACTATGAGGTGTATATATCATATATACACCTCATAGTGTGTGTGCCTGTCTGATGTATACATATATATACCCCATAGTGTGTGTGCCTGCCTGATGTATACATATATATACCTCATAGTGTGTGTGCCTGCCTGATGTATACATATTTATACCTGTGGTATATATATGTATACATCAGGCAGGCACACTATGCCTCATCAAATAACAATTGGCGGTGGCAGATGTGATGGGGGGGGAGCGGCAAAATAAATCCTTGGCCCGGGTGCCAGAAAACCTAGTTACACCTCTGGTCAGGACCATTCGGAGGACACGAGTTGACAGACGGTCGTAAATATTTTACTGAACCTAGAGAACCTGTTAAAAATTTGAATCCTACCCTTGCAGCTGCCGCTCACTGGACCTGCCTTGGTCCCGCTGCTGCTCACCGGACCTACCACAGACACCCTTCCTGGACTCGCCAACGTCCTCTGTAATCACTGGAGGTACCTGCATTGTAATCAGTTATAAATGTCTGTGTAGAGGTGGTATTATATAGTAATGGACAGTAATATTCGGGGACTATGTACCATATATACTCGTGTATAAGCAGAGTTTTTCAGCCCGAGTTTTTGGGCTGAAAATTTACCCCCTCGACTTATACGTGAATCAATAGAAGATAAAATCTTGCACATGGCGCCATCTGACCTAAGGCCGACCTTGCTGCAGCCAATAGGCAGGCTCAGGCACCCAGCGTCTGAGAAGCTATTTATTTAAGTACATTTTACTTTGGTTTTATTTAAATTTATTCCGAAAAATGCAGCTCAGTGGGCCCGAGCCCCGGATGTTTTTTGACCCTAGCAATGCCCCTGGGGTTGAGGGTTCACATTCATTTATCTATGGCTGTATTCCCCATTTTTAACTTTCTACTCCTCTCAACTTCCCAATCAGTATCCTGGTTTCATTTAGTTGGAATTAAAGCTGCTCCAAATGATGGCTCTGTGCTGCCCACCTGCCTTTTGGTTTAGTTAACCATGTTGATGTAATGTTAAAATGTAAAAATATATATGTATTAAATAGAATTGGTGCAGCTTGATTTGCAGGACTCAGTCCATTGGCCAGGCTGGATATAAGACCCAACCGAGAACCACCTCCTGCCTCCATGAAGGTCGTATGTGTGTTACACTGAAACAGCGAAGTCATTCCTGGCTGGCTAATCATGAAGAAAAGAGCCAAGGACCACATCAAGTAGTCAGAAGGATGTGTTTAGAGCTCCCCTCCAGGAGGTAGAAGGCAGTGTTCTGGGCTTCCCTCAAGGAGGTAGAAGGAAGTGTTCAGGGCACCTCTCAAGGAGGTAGAAGGCAGTGTTCAGGGCTCATCTCAAGGAGGTGGAAGGCAGTGTTCAGGGCTCCACTCAAGGAGGTGGAAGGCAGTGTTCAGGGCTCCACTCAAGGAGGTAGAAGGCAGTGTTCAGGGCTCCTCTCAAGGAGGTAGAAGGCAGTGTTCAGGGCTCCACTCAAGGAGGTAGAAGGCAGTGTTCAGGGCTCCTCTCAAGGAGGTAGAAGGCAGTGTTCAGGGCTCCTCTGAAGGAGGTAGAAGGCAGTGTTCAGTGCTCCTCTCAAGGACGTAGAAGGTAGTGTTCAGGGTCTCCACTCAAGAAGATAGAAGGCAGTGTTCAGGGCTCCCAACCAGAAGCTAAAGATTACTCACCTGGACACTGGACTGAGTCCTGCCAATCGATTCACACAAGCGTGAAATAAAAAAAAAATTGGCAAACAAACAATCAAACTGCACAAATAAATATCAACATCATCCATGTTTTACATTTTTTTTTATTTCTGTTAAACTGCAAGGAGTTTGACACACGTATGGGTGGTTTCGTTGGAGCTGCGTCTGGATGGACAGTGCTGCGGTAAGGAACACTGAACACTTTTATTCTGTGCATTAGTTTGCTGAGGTTTTCGTGTAGTAAAAACAAGACTTGTTTCTCCCTGAGAAGGATGGCACAGTGCCCATGTGTTCCCACCCTCGATAAAAGCAGATATGCTGGATATTATAGACTATTGGGGAGAGAGACGGCTTGTTGTGCTCTTTATATTGGCTGCAGTTACATCGCCGACTGCAGATACTGTGCATTGTGTAGTACAATACAGATATAAGAGACTATAAATCAACCTTTCCTTTCTGAGCATATCCTTATATTTACCCTATTTTTAGAGGTCACCATATATAGTCATCCTACATGACCTGTTTGTACAGGGACAGATCAAAATAGCTATAAAGCCATGTAAAATAGCATGAGTTTAGTTACTATAATTTAGTTAGCTCTCAATAATCCAGCACAAGAAGGGAAAGGTGGCATGTTCAACATCCACATGTATCCCTTTAAATGGCTATGTAGACAAACGAATAAAGCAACAGTCGTCTCTCCCACCAATACACAGAGAACGATTCAGAGATGAAAAAGAAACAAGTGCCTTTCTTCTGTCAGTCAGGTTATGTGTCTTATCCTCATTGCTTCATTAGTTTCCAACTTCAAAATGTCCTCTTTTGTACCACTGCATGTCCTTTACTCGGCGGATGGACTGAATCTGGGGCTGGTTGGCTCCCCAGTTGTTCCAGTGTTTGTATGGTCCATGTTCCATTAAGTATTGATAACCTCTGTAGCCGGGGTACTGGTATCCAACCCATCTAGACAAATACATTGAGAAAAAAATATGTGATGAGAAAAGTTCTAAAATGAGTGTATAGAAGTCAGTTCATAGACAAAAGGAACCCTGTTATGTCATTTTTTTTTTATTCAACCATCCCCAATATTATTCATTAACAACCTTTTTTTTTTTTTTTAAATAATAATTGTATTTATCCCACAAAATAATTTTAACAACTGACATATTTTCATTAGCTAGCTGGACAACAAGTCAAGCAGTCATCCGGCAGGTTAACAGTTACCAGTTCAGTCGAATTTCAGAAAATGTTGGAGGACCTGTGTGATGTCACAACCATATGACTATAATAGGTGGAACCAAGTCTACATAGACCTTAATGATTTTGATTGCTTAGCTCCGTCCATTATGGTCACATGGTCATGACATTACACAGGTTCTTTATACAGAGAAGTTGGCATTGAGTTAAAGAGAACCTGTCAGATCATTTATGCTCCCCAAGGTGCCTACACACTGCCTCATTTACTTAAGAAAATGTAAGTTTAAAAATGCTTTTTTTTACATCTAACATTACACTATGAGCTCAGACAGGGATGATTAGAATAGTGATGGCTTGGAGGCATAAACGAGCTGACAGGTTCTCTTTAAAATGAACAATATAATTTCCTGTTGATATAGTTATTTGCTGTAAATGACATAGAAGAATGTACTGCATACCATTACTCCACCCATTTGATCAAAGTGTTATGTAAACTGAGGGATGTAGGAGTTAAAAAACAAAAAGCAACTGAGCTTCTCTTATCAGTGTGTGAGCTATTCTTTATGTAATCTATTGGGTTTGTTACACTGTGATTAGCAAGACTAAAAACCCATGAGCACGGCAGTCCGAAACTCCCCCTGCTGTGATTGACACCTCACAGTCAATGCGCAATCTCTATTGAGAGCCTGGTGTGGGCAGCTCTCCCAACTCATCTACAGTACATGCTTAAAACTCAATTCTTTGGTAGTGTCAGTAATCTAAGTGATATCTCATTGGATTCAATCTCCCAGCCTACATTATGCTGCTGTAATGTGAGGTAACATAAACCTGCTGATTCCCTTTAATCTCTTTACGACACATGACGTATCCAGTATGTTATGTGTTGGCTCCCTCCCTTTGATTTGAGCTCCGGCAGTGAGCTCACAGCTTTGCCCCCACATCTCAGCTGATATCATCGGAGATCTGATCGGCAGTATTAACCCATTGAATTGCGCTGTCATTCACTGACAGCGCAATCCAAAGCACCGCGGCGGGATCGTATAGTTCCCCACCGTGATCTGAGATCCCGTGATGCAGTTGCGGGATCTTGATGTGTCACCTGGAGAGCCTGTGGTGACCCTGGATGCTATCTGGGTTTACTTCCTGTGGCGAGCACCTTCATCCACAAGGAGTGATCATTTGTGGTATATGGAGATGAGCTGCAGCTCATCTCTACATAGCACAAGCAATCGAACAGTGCAGCACTGTGGCGCACTATGGAGCATTGTAAAATAAAGGAAAAATTGAAAAAAAGTTTTTAAAGATTTGAAAAAAACACAAGTTCAAATCACTCCACTTTTGCCCCATTCAAAATAAAACTATTAAAAAAATTAAAACAATACACATATGTGGTATCACCGCGTTCAGAAATGCCTGATATATCACAATATAAAATCAATTAATCAGATCTGCAAACAGCGTAACGCAAAAAAAGTCCAGACACCAAAATTACTTTTTTTGGTCGACACACCATTGCAATAAAATGCAATAATGGGTGATCAAAACAATGTATTTACCCAAAAATTGTGTCATTAGAAACGTCAGCTAAATACGCAAAAAATAAGCCGTCACAGCCCCAGATTCCGAACAATGAGAACATTGCGGGTCGCGGAAAATGACGACAAAAGCGCAATTCTTTTTTTTTTTTTTTTTTAAACTACTTCAGAATTTTTTTTCACAACATAGATAACAGTAAAAGTATACATGTTTGATATGTACAAGCTGGTAGCGACCTGAGGCATCATACCAACACGTCAGTTTTACCATATACAGTAGTAAAAATGGTGAATAAAAAAAACAAAAAGCAAACATGTAATTGCACTTCTTTTTGCAATCTCCATGCACTTGGAATTTTTTCCCCATTTTCCTATATGGTAAAGGTAAAATAACTGATTTCATCTGAAAGTACAACTCGTTCTGCAAAAAAACAAGCCATCATATGTCTATATTGACAGAAAAATAAAAATGTTATGGCTCTTGGAAGAAGGGGAGGGAAAAATGGAAAATGGAGAATCACCCGGGAGTGAAGGGGTTAAGCAGAAACCCATCCTAAGTATTGGGTAAATAGCTAAAATATTAGTGTTGCATTGTCCAGCTCCAAGCACTTACGTTCCTCCAACGACCTGGATACTGGCGACTCTATCCTGGAATCCATAGGACCACAAGCTGGGGATATCTTCATCACAGACTTCCATCTTCCTTCCCTCAAAATTGATACATTCAAAGAGGGAGATTTTATAATCCTGAGTGTCCTTTAATGTAGAAGATCATCAAGGTAAGTACATCAGTATAAGAATAAATCATTAATATCATTAAGACTTTCCATTCTGCTGTTTTTAAATATTTGCCTTGTATTAGACAAGGATGGAAACATAAACCAAACTGATTATGCAACTGAGTGAATAATAAAAAATCTACCAAAAGCCCAAAGCCCGTTTCACATCAGCATTTTTTTAAATTTGCGGCCGATCCGGCAGATTTACCGCACCTGCCGCGTAATGGCTGCACTTGCAGCAAGCTCCATTCATTCTCTATGGGACTTGCAGGAAGTGCGGTCTGCCGGATCCGGCACTTGCGGCGCGTGGAAAAAAACGCCGCTAGCTGTGTTTTTTTGACCTGCCACAACTGCCACAAGTGCCGGATCGCAGCAAAAAAATAAATGGGGCTTGCCGCAAGTGCAGCCGTTACGCGGCAGGTGCTGTAAATATGCCGGATCTGCTGCAAATCAGCAAAACGCTGATGTGAAAGGAGCCTAATTCCTGATCTAAAACGTACAAAGAAAGATATTGGTAGTCATATAATGTTATTAGAAATGTATAATTAAAGAGTAAGGGCCCTTTCACATCAGCGTTTTTCGTAATTCGCGGCAGATGCGGTGAAAAAACCGCATCTGCCGCGTTTGCCGCATAACCGTTCCACTTGCGGCACGGTCGCGGTTTTTCCCATAGGAAGTATAGGGGGACTTGCGGCAGATGCGGCAAGTGCGGTATTGCACTTGCGGCAGGTGCGGCAGCGAAAAAAAACGCGGCTGACCGCGTTTTTTTTCGCTGCCGCACCTGCCGCAAGTGCAATACCGCACTTGCCGCATCTGCCGCAAGTCCCCCTATACTTCCTATGGGAAAAACCGCAACCGTGCCGCAAGTGGAACGGTTATGCGGCAAACGCGGCAGATGCGGTTTTTTCACCGCATCTGCCGCGAATTACGAAAAACGCTGATGTGAAAGCACCCTAACTAACCTTTTTTAATTAGTTATTCTGCTAAATTTTGAATATTTTCAGCTTGCTATTTATTACCACTTTATTCAGTTAGCTATTGGAAGTTATCAATCTCTGAGGAGCAACTGAACGTATAGAATTTTTAATAATTCTGTCCAGCATGGAATCTATCAACCTCTTTAAGCAGCGGTAAGCAATTTGCCTTTATTCAGCTGCACTAATATCTGAACATATTCATTTGGAGTACAGAAGATGGCAGTGATGGGTCAGCTCGCGGTCCTGATTTATCAGCAGCGGGAACTGCGTGCGCTGCACACAGGACTGGAGGGCATAATAGCCCCCCAGTCCTGCGTGCTGATCCGGTCCGCAGCTGTCTGGGTCCTCCCGGACAGAACCGGACCGGATCATGCCGCAGTGTGAAGCGGCCCTTACAAATGAGAGAAAACCGGATGGCTAATTAACAGATCCATTTTGCATAGACATCTATGTTAAAAAAACACTGGACCCAACTGAATTCAATTATTTAAAGACACACAAATAAAGTTGTGTTTGCATTTTTTTGGCCACCTGATTGGATTCGATCTGACACATAGGCTAGGGTCACATTTGTGGGGGACTTTTTACATCCTGATCTGGTTTTGAGCATTAAAAATGCTCAAAACCGGATCCGGATCTGCAGCCCATAGGCTGCAATAGATAAACCAGATTGCCCAAATGGCAATCCAGTTACCGGATCCGGTTTTGCAGCCTGCAGTAAAAATCATGCAGCCTGCGTCTATCGCAGCGGTTGCAAAACCGGACCCGTTTTTTTTTTTAACATGGGCGCCTATGGGAACCGGATCTGGTACCGCAAGGTACCGGATCCAAATTGCAAAAATCCACATTCCAAAATCGGATGCATTAATGCATCCAGATCCGGAATGAGGATTGCATTTTGAGAAATTTTAAGAAGTATGAAGGCACAGTTCAAAACTGCATCCGTTTGCATCTGGTTACCGGATTGTGCCTTCTAAGTCTGACCCTAGCCATAATTATCGGACATGTGAATTCAGCCTAAGGGCAGAGACACCCCCCGGACCTGGCTTCTACCTCTCTGAATGGGAGCGTGGAGCTCCATAGACACACAATCAGCTCCACATTCCCGTTCAGAGAGGCAGGAGCTGGACCAGGTGAGTCATGTGAGATGCTTGTGAGACACTGCATGTATCTCGCATAGTTGTTCTCTGCCCTAACTGTGGGGCTACGTTGCTGCAGGAGGTTGTTCTGATAAGCACACCCTCATCAGGAGATGGTACTGACTATGTCACTGCCATCTTCAATCTCCAAGTGAGTATGGTGATGATCCATGCTACATTAAAATTATTTAAAAAATATGAAGCTAGTTAGTATTTAAATCATTGTGAAAATTTTTTTTTATTATATACCGTTAATTATTAATAAATAAATTCTATGAAAGTGTTCCTAGTGTCTTCAAGAACAGAAAAGAAAAATTCTTTCATTTTCTTGCAGTGTTGGTATAATAATTTGCAAAGTTTCATAATTTTCCATGCTGGGCAAAACTATAAAAAATAATAAAAACAAAGTCTAGTTACTCTTTAAATGTTAGGAATCATCTTACCATAGACTTGGAAATAGTGAAGTAAGTTTAAATTTTGTGCTGTGATACATACGGTAATAAAAACAAAGCATGCATAAGAAAAACATTCTTAGATGACTTGCTGTATGCATGCATTTAATTATTAAAACTAATGTGCATGCAATACATCGGATTAAAGCAGTCTCTGACTCGAATGGCGCATTGGCAATGCTTGGCTGCTAAGGCATGTGCTCATTAATTTTGAATTACGTGGTTAATGTAATGCAAGCACGTGATGAGGAAGTTAAAAGGTGAAATATTTTAAAATATCGTTGATAATCTATCTATACTCGTAATAAGTACTTTTTAATACTAGAGTACTTGCAAAATAGTGAATACAATGTTAGTCAATTAGTGATAGGCTCAGCCCACGCACATCTGGCTATAAAACGAGTATTTCCAGGACATGGCAGGAGGGGGGCTTTTTTTAGTCTTCACTGCATAAAACACTTTGCTCTGTCCCCCAGTGAGAGCCACCATTCAATCTGCTCTCACTGGGGTGCTGACTGCCGAGTATCAAGAATCCCTGTACTATCCGTGCAAGTAGAAACAGTAACGGTTACACTCGCTCATCACTAAAGCAAGATGATTTTAAACTTTATTCATCAAATGCATCCATCTTTCTTTACTATTTCCAAGTCTATGGACAGACTCTGGTCTGAGCATTCACTCATGTGCTGGATTCTTACCAAGCTACACGTGGAAGCATTTTTTTTATCAGTATATAATCATCTTACCATACGGACTGGTCTCAGGGACATGATCCTATCAGCCCGGAAGCAGCTAGACCACGAGTCCCAACGTGGATATTCCCCTTTTTCCAGAATGAACATCTCTCCAGTGAAATCTTTCTGTTCATACGCGACCCAGCTGTGAATAGGAACCACTCAGTGTCATAACATTGTCATTACAAAATTGTAGCCGTCAATGTACATAATTGAAAAATTACAAAGCGACTATGAAATTTTTCTAAGGCTGGCTTCACACCACGACCTTTTTTTGAAAAGGACAGAACAGGATCCTTTTTTCCCTCCCATATCATCACTAATGGTGCCTGATTGGTCATATATGGCCATCTTTTACTGAATCCAGTCCAGGATTTGTTTTTGTCCTGTTTTTTACTGACCCCAAAATCAGAGATGAACCGTTTTTGGGCCCATCGGAGAAAACGGACAGAAATGAATCTGGCGCGGTCCTGTGGTACGGTACTGACAGGACCTGCCCATGTGACTCAGCCTGAGAATCACATGGGCAGGTCCTGTCAGTACCGTACCCACAGGTCTGCCGAATTCCCGGAAGAAAGACCTCTCCAGGGTTCACTGTGGGATCACCGGGGAGGGTAAGAAAGTGTGTGTGTATCTGTCTGTATGTCTGTCTGTCTGTGTCCCCCAAAAACGGAGCTAAAAAGCAACACAAACAGATGATGCGTTTGTGATGCTTTTTTGCAAAAAGAGGAACTGCAACCAAAAACGCTGTGTGTGAATGAAGCCTTACTGTTAGTTCATGCGTTTACAAATATTTAACATAACCAATTCAACATGTAATTCTTATTAACTTCTCACTTTGCAATCTGACACTTACGGCCCAGATTCGATTCGAATGGATTTAACATGTTCAAAATTTCGGTCACACAAGTTTCTGCACTCGGTGCTAAATTCCACCTTTCGGCCTTGGAAGTTTTCATATTCATAGCAAATCAGCTGTATATAACAGAGAGCAAAATAAAAACAAGATGTAAGGATATTGTGTGTGTCACTTATTGACCTCCATACATCCTAGTTAATCATTTATTTTCATTTGCTGCTTTTTAATTTTAATATGAAAATAATATTAGAATCAAAAAAGTTTTCTAGAAGATGTTAAATATTGTAAACCTGATTTATGGGCATAAACCCATTGATTTCTTTTCTGTGGCAATAGAGTTAGACAGTATGGTGGGTTAGGGATGCGAGGTTGTGTACTAATAATTTATCAGTTTTGTATAAAGCATGATATTTAAAGAGTACTTGTTTCATATAACTTTTTAGAATAAATTGTGAGGACTTACGCTGGCTATTATTAGATGGTTTGTATACTGCATTTTCATCAGATTACCCTTCTCTAGGCTCCCTAATTTCCAGTTTTTCTATAGCTAGTGGATAGTGACTAGCTGCTAATATGTCTCCCATACAAAGTATACAGTCATGACGGATTCCTGCTTTCCTGTACTGAGTAACTGTACTGTACTGAGTAAGGCCCCTTCCACATCAGCGTTTTGCTGATGTGTGGCAGATCCAGCAGGTGGTGCCGCATCTGCTGGATCTGCTGTCTACCGGTTGACTTGTGAACCTGGATCCAGCAAGCTCCATGCAATGTCTATATGGCTTGCAGTCCGATGCGGCAAGTGCGGTTCTGCCAGATCCGGGAGATCCAGCACTTGCGGCACAAAAAAAAGTGCCATATCCGGCCGATCTGGTGTAACCACACTTGCCGTACCGGACCACAAGCCCCATAGACAATGCATGGGGCTTGCCGGATCGGCGGCGCATGTGCGGCCGTTGGGGGGCAGATGCGGTAAATCTGCCGGATCTGCCGCACATCAGCAAAAACGCTGTTGTGAAAGGCCCTTAATATAGCTGTGAATCCAGCTCTGAGCTACAGTAGATAAAACCATCACTAGAAAGTAGCAGCATTCTGTTTCTCTACCTATTTCACTCTGTTTTTCCTTCTTTCCTCTACTCCTTTCAAGCTAAAATCAGATCCCTTTGGTGAGATGGCAGTCTGTCTTGCCTTGAGCAAGACTGATTTCAACTGTTTTATACAAAAATTATAAATTTTGGAGGCATGAGGAGGAGATAAAGCTTATAAGTGGGGAAAATAGCATATTTCCCCTAAAAGATTTATTCCATTGATTCTTATCATTTCCATTAGTTTTGATTTATGTGAAATTTGCTAAAACAGTGACCATTTTAGCATTGTACTTAATGTCTGAAAAAGTGAAGAAGTGTATATCTGAAGAAGTGTAATGTTATATATTATAATTATATTAACCTTTTAATGATGGCCAAATAGCCTGTTTACTAACTTGCTTAAATAGGGCCCCCGTTGGGTAAAAATACAGCACATGTTAGGCTGGCTTCACACTGCGGGTCCCATCCGATCAGAGGCTGTCCGTGTAAACCGGACAGCCCCGGACCGGATTTTGGCCCCATAGCAGCCTATTGAGCCGGATAGAAGCCGGATGGCAGCTCTCTGCCATTCGTTTTCTATCTGTCCGGGACAATCCGGGAGAATTCAGTATTCTCCAACGGACACAAAAACGCTGCTTGCAGCATTTTTGTGTCCGAGAGGAGAATATCTCCTCTAATTTGAAAATCCCGGATTGCCCGGATTAGCCCGGATCCTCCCGGATCCGGGGCAATCCAGTGCTCCCTAGCATGGGAGCCTATGGGGCCGGATTGCACCGGTCCGGGAGGATCCGGGAACCGGACCCCTGTGGCTGCACGACGCAGTTGTTTCAGGACCGCGGCTAGCTCCCTGCCAGCCACGGTCCTGATTCATCAGTGGTGGCAGCTGCATGCGGGTGCACACCGGACCTGAGGGCATATTAGCTCTCCGGTTCTGTGTGCTGATCCGAGCCAGGGCTGTCAGGTTCATCCTGACAGCCTCGTATCGGATCTGACCCGCAGTGTGAACCCAGCCTAAGTTGTATATAATACCTGACACACTGCTGGATTGGCAATGATTGGTGTTAATGCCAATCATGGTTAATTAAACCACTAGATGCTGCTAACAATAGCACCAGCAGCATCTAAATAGTTAACAGAGTTAAAGAGGTAATCATCTGCACCTCATTATTGTGATTATGTGTTCCCCATTACTACCAAGGTAATCTGAGTCCCAATAATGGTCTTTCAGCTATGGTGGCCTGTTAGGATATTACATTTTAGTGGAAAACATTATTTTTCATTTAATCCATTCCACATTTCGTTAATTCCTCTAAAGTACGTAAAGGGTTAACAAACTACCTGACAGCAGTGTTACACAAAACAGAAAAAAACTGCACAGCACTCACAGACTAATGTGAACTGGTGCCAGCAGGGACACTGGGTCATACAACTAGAAAAAAATTCTCTGCAGCACTCAGCTACTACCAATGTGCAAACATGCTAACAAGCGGTATATATTTGAGGAAAAAATTTAAAAACTTACGTTTTTTTCAAAAAACTCAAAATCTTATTTTTTTATTTTCTTGGGGTTCTTGGTACGCACATTGGCCAATGTCCGTTTGCTCATCAGCCGCGACAAGGTGACCCCAGGTCTGATGAGTCCTAACGCTGACATCCCTGTCCTCCTTTTCCTCCCTATCCCACTCTCAAGTGGGCGGACACCATCTCAACCTAAGACCACCTGTGGGTGATGAGGGTGCAAGTTGCAGTCATGGAGCCAGATTCTCCATTCGTTATACACAAAACAGAAAAAAACTGCACAGCACTCACAGACTAATGTGAACTGGTGCCAGCAGGGACACTGGGTCATACAACTAGAAAAAAATTCTCTGCAGCACTCAGCTACTACCAATGTGCAAACATGCTAACAAGCGGTATATATTTGAGGAAAAAATTTAAAAACTTACGTTTTTTTCAAAAAACTCAAAATCTTATTTTTTTATTTTCTTGGGGTTCTTGGTACGCACATTGGCCAATGTCCGTTTGCTCATCAGCCGCGACAAGGCGACCCCAGGTCTGATGAGTCCTAACGCTGACATCCCTGTCCTCCTTTTCCTCCCTATCCCACTCTCAAGTGGGCGGACACCATCTCAACCTAAGACCACCTGTGGGTGATGAGGGTGCAAGTTGCAGTCATGGAGCCAGATTCTCCATTCGTTATACACAAAACAGAAAAAAACTGCACAGCACTCACAGACTAATGTGAACTGGTGCCAGCAGGGACACTGGGTCATACAACTAGAAAAAAATTCTCTGCAGCACTCAGCTACTACCAATGTGCAAACATGCTAACAAGCGGTATATATTTGAGGAAAAAATTTAAAAACTTACGTTTTTTTCAAAAAACTCAAAATCTTATTTTTTTATTTTCTTGGGGTTCTTGGTACGCACATTGGCCAATGTCCGTTTGCTCATCAGCCGCGACAAGGCGACCCCAGGTCTGATGAGTCCTAACGCTGACATCCCTGTCCTCCTTTTCCTCCCTATCCCACTCTCAATGTGGGCGGACACCATCTCAACCTAAGACCACCTGTGGGTGATGAGGGTGCAAGTTGCAGTCATGGAGCCAGATTCTCCATTCGTTATACACAAAACAGAAAAAAACTGCACAGCACTCACAGACTAATGTGAACTGGTGCCAGCAGGGACACTGGGTCATACAACTAGAAAAAATTCTCTGCAGCACTCAGCTACTACCAATGTGCAAACATGCTAACAAGCGGTATATATTTGAGGAAAAAATTTAAAAACTTACGTTTTTTTCAAAAAACTCAAAATCTTATTTTTTTATTTTCTTGGGGTTCTTGGTACGCACATTGGCCAATGTCCGTTTGCTCATCAGCCGCGACAAGGCGACCCCAGGTCTGATGAGTCCTAACGCTGACATCCCTGTCCTCCTTTTCCTCCCTATCCCACTCTCAAGTGGGCGGACACCATCTCAACCTAAGACCACCTGTGGGTGATGAGGGTGCAAGTTGCAGTCATGGAGCCAGATTCTCCATTCGTTATACACAAAACAGAAAAAAACTGCACAGCACTCACAGACTAATGTGAACTGGTGCCAGCAGGGACACTGGGTCATACAACTAGAAAAAAATTCTCTGCAGCACTCAGCTACTACCAATGTGCAAACATGCTAACAAGCGGTATATATTTGAGAGTGGGATAGGGAGGAAAAGGAGGACAGGGATGTCAGCGTTAGGACTCATCAGACCTGGGGTCGCCTTGTCGCGGCTGATGAGCAAACGGACATTGGCCAATGTGCGTACCAAGAACCCCAAGAAAATAAAAAAATAAGATTTTGAGTTTTTTGAAAAAAACGTAAGTTTTTAAATTTTTTCCTCAAATATATACCGCTTGTTAGCATGTTTGCACATTGGTAGTAGCTGAGTGCTGCAGAGAATTTTTTTCTAGTTGTATGACCCAGTGTCCCTGCTGGCACCAGTTCACATTAGTCTGTGAGTGCTGTGCAGTTTTTTTCTGTTTTGTGTATAACGAATGGAGAATCTGGCTCCATGACTGCAACTTGCACCCTCATCACCCACAGGTGGTCTTAGGTTGAGATGGTGTCCGCCCACTTGAGAGTGGGATAGGGAGGAAAAGGAGGACAGGGATGTCAGCGTTAGGACTCATCAGACCTGGGGTCGCCTTGTCGCGGCTGATGAGCAAACGGACATTGGCCAATGTGCGTACCAAGAACCCCAAGAAAATAAAAAAATAAGATTTTGAGTTTTTTGAAAAAAACGTAAGTTTTTAAATTTTTTCCTCAAATATATACCGCTTGTTAGCATGTTTGCACATTGGTAGTAGCTGAGTGCTGCAGAGAATTTTTTTCTAGTTGTATGACCCAGTGTCCCTGCTGGCACCAGTTCACATTAGTCTGTGAGTGCTGTGCAGTTTTTTTCTGTTTTGTGTATAACGAATGGAGAATCTGGCTCCATGACTGCAACTTGCACCCTCATCACCCACAGGTGGTCTTAGGTTGAGATGGTGTCCGCCCACTTGAGAGTGGGATAGGGAGGAAAAGGAGGACAGGGATGTCAGCGTTAGGACTCATCAGACCTGGGGTCGCCTTGTCGCGGCTGATGAGCAAACGGACATTGGCCAATGTGCGTACCAAGAACCCCAAGAAAATAAAAAAATAAGATTTTGAGTTTTTTGAAAAAAACGTAAGTTTTTAAATTTTTTCCTCAAATATATACCGCTTGTTAGCATGTTTGCACATTGGTAGTAGCTGAGTGCTGCAGAGAATTTTTTTCTAGTTGTATGACAGCAGTGTTAAATATTTTGAATGGTGATGTTTTTAAATTGGTATGAATTTTGGTCTTATTCAATATATAGGCCTTCAAAGTCACTTTAAAACTGAATAGGTCTCTAAAAAATGTTTTGTTAGGTTCCTTGAAAATTAAAAATTGTTATTAAACCTTTAAAAGCACCACTCCAGTGGTTTTCTTGCACTGGAGTGTTATACTCACCTTCCACTGCCTTCATCCTTTTCCAGCATTGATCCAGTCGGTATATGGTGAACATACATCTCTAGATGTACTGTCAGGACCTTGCAAACTGGCCAATCAGGTGGCCGCTAGCGATAATGTGGCTGTGACGTGGTGCCATCTGATTGGCCAAATCGCTACCGGCCATCTGATTAGCTGGTGGTCACAGGTCCTTGTCCAGCGATCGGATGGCTTCTCTGCCGGTCCTGGTGCAGGCGTTGGACAGGTGAGTATGTAAGTTTTATTATTTTTAACAACTTTTACTCACTTTTAGGCTACGTCTGCAGTGTATCTATAGATACACTGCGAAAGTATTAGGACTACTCGCTGCTCCCGAGTACACATAAGTACTCGGAGAGTAGCGAGTAGCCCGAATACCACTACTATTCGGCGAATACCGAATAGTAGTGAGTATAGTCACTCATCCCTAAGCCTAACCTGTCAAACAGAATTTGCGATTTATGTGATTACTTGTAAGTGTGGATTACAATATGTCGGACGTACAACCCAAAAAATTCAAAATAGACTCAGTGGACACCGATATAAATGACACTAAGATTAAATTGCAAACGCACAGCTTGACTCGCCACCTTTCATCATATCATGGAGGGAAGTTCGAAATTAAAATTACCCCTGGTAAATTGGTATCTACCTCTATTACCAATAGAATACAGATGCTCAATAGGAAAGGGTCCTTCTGGATGTATCGCCTGCAGAGTATACACCCAGATGGACTCGATGATAAAATAGAGTATATTTAACACTTTGTGGCTTGATCAAAGCTTTGTAAGTTCGGATCCCGCCTCCACTCGCTGAAAATACAGGAAATATGTTATATAGGGGCTTTTTAGTAGTCATATGAAAATGAATATATGGGTATTATATTAAATGTGAGTTTAGTTTAAAAAAAAAAAAGGTCTATTTAAATAGTTTTTTTTATATATTTTAACCTACCCTACAGGGAAATTAATCATATATAGTAATTTATGAACAAAGATATCGATATTTTATTGATCTTTTTTTTATAGATAATAGATGTTTGCTAGTACATATGCAAATAAGAATTTGTAAATTTCTATAATGGAAATAAGGAAAGCTACTCCAACTTGTAATATAGTGGCCCCATGCCAGACTCGCGCAAACATGGAGCCAATTAATGTTATTAACCAAAGGGGTGGATCCCACTATATATTTGTACTTGAGGAAGACTCATATTAGAGTTGAAACGCGTTGTAATGTAATTGTATTGATTTTTAAATTGATTTTTAAAGAAACCTATGTTAATGATTACCAAGTCTCCCAAAGAAGCGCTGCCTTACCAGTCGGGTAACTTTTAATCTGCACAATAAAATTAATGGAGTATCTTCGGGAGATAAAAAATTCTTCTAATGGTCCTGGTTTCATAAACTATGATATCTATAGTGCTGTTCCTCACTCTCAGACTACCTGTAATTCAGTGTGAAGCTGGAGTTGCTCCTTCTTGTTCCTCCTTTCTTCTGGTACTATACATCACACATAAGGGGGGTGTAGCCTGCTCCCTGCTGCCTTGTAACAGCCAGATCAAGAGCAGGGAGCATGGTAAGTGTGTGATCAAATTCCCTGTTCTTGGACTCTAGGGAAAAAGATATCATCAGGGAGCAGTCTATTTCTAACAGCATGGAGCAGGTCATGCCCACAGATATGCAATTTAATATCCCAGTAGGAAAGGGGAACACCTAGGAGCAGTTCCGGTGTCACATTCAATTACAGGTACTGTAAGGGTGAGGAACAACTCTATGGATCTCATCTTAAAGGTGGAAATACATTATACGAGATACTTGCATGACTCTTGCATGACTCACTCGGGACTGCCCCTGCCACTCTGGACATGAGCTGCATAGAAACATATGCAGCTGATGCGCTCCCGTCTGACAGCTGTTTCCTGTGAGCCATGCAAGAGTCATGCGAGTATCTTTCATGCATCTCGCATAGTAGAATTTTTTACCTTGCCGAAGTACCCCTTTAACATAAAGTAAAATATGTCATGGAAACACAGTCATAGGCATGTTCACACATTCAGTATTTGGTCGGTATTTTGCCTTGTATTTTACACTTGTTTCTATTATACTTTTCCTTTGATTGTTTCTCTTCTGATTTTGACTTAAGGGCCCGTTACACGCTTCAATGTCCCATCGATCCGACCAACGATCTGACTTGACCTAGATGGCTAGAACGACGTTCAATGATCGTTGCTGAGGTGTCACACGTACAGATATCGTGACCGACGCAGCAATGATTCATACAAGCGAATCATACTTGCGGTCATTTGATCGCCTACGTCCTTCAGTTCTGAATAGGCGAAGTCACAAACGACATCGTTATCAAGGTGTCACACACACCGATGTTGCAGGTTGGACGGCCGATCAACGACTGATTAAAAGTCGTGATCATAAACCTCCATGATCAGCCGACTTATAGTTGATCGTATGTATGTGTCACACATACAACGTCGTAATGACGTTGTTGCTCCGCCCCAAAACCGTTACGTACCAAAGATATCGTTAACGATATCATAGCAGTTAACGGGCCCTTTACTGATAGTGATGTAAAAATACTGACCAAACCCTCAACATGTGCACGTGGCCTTAGAATGGGATATGTAGAACCATTCCAGAGTTATTACTGCATAAAGTGACACTTCAGATTTTTAATTTGTCCTGGTGTCTAAGGTTTAGAAGTAATCTGGTACATACCTTATAGTTCTGCAGACCCGAGGCAGAATGACTGCCAACTGATTCCATGAGCTCCGGTGTGAGACATCTTCAGAATCTTTAAGAAATCTGTAATAATTTCATTTTCACACTTTGTAACATCCAATAAACAATAATAACATTCTGTAACATATTCTACAACCTTGCTCAGCACCAGGTTTTGTGGACCAGATGATAATGTATCATAAACAGAATTTAATAGATCAAAATGTTCTGTATATACATGTTATATATAGTACAAGCTGATGTAACCCTGAAATGCACACTACATGCAGGGCTTTGGTGAATTATTTATTTCCAGCTGTAGCTAAAATTGTGTCAGGATAATATATGTTGTTCCCTATTTAGACTCGAAGTTCCTTGGGGACAGGGACTGATGTGATCCTCTGCACTGTGAAATACAAGCAATGTTCAGAAAACAGACTGATAATAGGACACGCAGGATAAAAAGTTCTGGAAAAAATGAATTTGGATTTGCTCAGCTATCAAGATGTATTTTTGGAATCTTTCCACTGCTAAGGACACATTATTTTTTGCATTCTTGTAGATTCATACTATTAATACTCCCATTGATATCTATAACTGTTACTTTTATGTGTTAATTAAGCCTAAATACATAAAGGCTACAACTACAGCAGAGTCAGCATAGTGGATAAGATCTTAACATAGATCATCCATATGCTACAGAAAATTTCCATCCACAAATTGTCTTATAGTACAGAATTTCCAATCCCCAGTATGTTACCGTAATTTGAACTTTGGACTAGTTTTGTATTTTTCTTCCATCAAGTTTAAAGGGGTTATCCGGGACGTAGCCAAAGAAAAATGTGCCTAAGCCCTGATAGCCATGTACATGCCACCTACCTACCTGTTGTGCCTAGCATCGGTCACTAACATTGTGCCCAGCGCCGGTCATGGGCCCAGACTGCTCCTGTCTGCGATTTTTCTGCTTCTGCTGACGTCACGTTTACAGAGGGGCTGCTTCTCCCCACTGTTGATGGGCATCAGCGCCGATGTCCCGCTGATTGGGGGAGTTGGCTGTCAATCAGGTACTTGGGAGATGGCTTCAATCAGCAGGAGACCTAATTATGATTTCTAATTATTAGTATTACTATATTTTTCTGACTAGGCACCCTTCCCCTGCCCTGTAGCCATGCTACGTTCTCCAGGTATAAGACATACCCATCAATGGAGGTTTTAATTGCATTCAGAAGCATGTAAAAAAAAACACACATGCAGTTGCATACGCAAACAGAGGTACAAGGTAGGACTTGATAATATGAAAAACATCTTGGCGCGGTTATCAAGCTCTTACGCAATGGTGAATGCTTAAGCTAAGTTTTCTCAATTACTGCTTTGCCCATTTCCTTATATGCATTTCCCTTAGCTGTACACATAGCCTTGCTATTCATTTGTTAGCCATTATGCTAGTTCACATTTCTCATAATGTGTAGTGTGCAGCGGATATTCTCTTTTAATAATCAGCAGGAGACCGGCTGTCCAGCCCCTTTCCAAAGAGCAAAGCGGCAAAGAAGCCACCGCTCTGTTTACTCCTCCATGCTGTCCCCGGCAAGAGCGATCTGTGCCAGGGATGAACAGTGGTGAACAGGTGGCGGTCACAACAGGCAGGAAGGTGGCAGCTACCTGCCTGTTAGTGCTTAGGCGCAATTTTTATTTTTTATAAAAATCCCGGATAGCCCCTTTAAGAAGACTTCAAAATCTGCAACAAAACTCAACCAGTACAGATTCTTACCTGGATATACAACATGTGCATTCTGCAAAAGCCACAATTGCAGATTTAAAAAATATTGCAAATATTAGTTTTTTTTTTCTTTTTTTGTAAAATCAGTTGGAAAATCTTAAGTATATGCACACTGAGCTTAATTAGTGCACCTCTACCAATGCAGATTTCCCTGACAATTTGCTCTGGAAACTTTCTGCAGCACTCCTATTCCTATAAAATGAAGCTGAGCTCTAAGTTCACATTCTTCACCATCCCTAATATTTGAATATCTGAGCAGTGTTCATCTCCATTTGTGAATGTAGAGCAGGGGTGGGGAGCCACAAGCCCCAGGGCCGAACGCGGCCCTCGATTACTTTTTTGCGGCCCCCGGCAGATTCCTGGTGTTTGCAGTGCTCAGGCTGGCAGATGTGTTTTGCAGACTGTCTGTCCTTTAAATCCAACTCTCCATGATCTCTATGCCCCAGCCTCGACCACCCCAGTGAGGTATATGCTCCCAGCCTCTCCTGTGATGTCTAGGTCTCTAGCAAACCTGGAACAGCAGTTGAGAAGCAACATGACCAATATCACCCTGCCAAAGAAAAGCGCTCCAGCCATCACAGTAGGGGTGAGTTGATTGTTTAACCAAATATAGCGGGTAATTTTCAAGTTGATAATTTTGTAGAAATTTCCAAATGGTCCTCGGCAGAAAAATGGTTCCTCGCCCCTGATGTAGAGCATTAGATTACAGGGTCTTAGTTAACATGTAGATCTGCTCTTAAAGTAGCCAGATTTCAGGGTTATCTGTGATGGTACAATTATTAGTATGAGATATATCTTTGCTAGTGTTCTTTAACATTTTATATAGTAGATCCATTTTATATCTCAAAGTCATAAATAATGTAAAATGAGGTAAGCGCCATTGTATAAAATGTCAAGTAATAGAGACAAAAAAGTTTGGATCATTGAATGGGGTGCTGAGACTCCCACGAATAGGTAGAACAAAGGGGTGCAAGTATTAAGCATGGCGCCCCTGTAGCTCCAGTTGGTATATTTAACTCCTGTTGGAGAAATGTGTATGGATAGTTGAATGTACATAGCAATATATAGAGCCCAGACACAGATCTCTCAGGAAAGCAAAAAAAAAAACATATTTAGGGTACCTTTACACATCGCAACATTGCATGCAATTTCACTTGCAACTTACTGGTTGCAGTGAAATCATGGACACATTGTTCTATTTTGTGGCTGTGTACAAATGGAACAATGTGTCCATGATTTCACTGCAACCAGTAAGTTGCAAGTGAAATTGCATGCAATGTTGTGACGTGTAAAGGTACCCTAAAACATTGACACAATATCAATGTGACTAATTTTTTATTTTAATGTTCATCTGTGCTTACACCATCTACTCTTCTTGCCTCATTTAATTGTCCCTCAATGTATGACTACAGATAAATAGGCATTCTGCAATACAAGGAATACAAGTAATCACAAGAGTTCAGTCCAACATAAGATCGCAGGTAAAGCTGGGTTATGGCGGCACCAAAAAGTTATACACAGATTATATATACATAGAATACATAGAATTCTATACAATGTTTGTAATATATCTATATTTAGATTGTGAGCCCCAATGGGGAGAGTGTTGCAAATGATTGTAAAGCATATCGATATATAAATGAATAAATATTATTATCTAACTATATATATACATACCATATATAAATGTAAAAGTGTACACAATTATAAGATTCTATACATTCTAGTTTAAACAAATGTAAAAAGCATCACACAAGTATTACTCACAGGAACGCTGTGACTAAGCCACTGGCAGAAATGGTTGGTGTTGAGCCAGACCCCCTCCCCACTAATATATACTCCATAAATATGCTTGCACAAAACTTTCTTTTTAAACTTTTTTAGGTGTGGTCTAACGTGAATAGAGTATACATAGTGTATCAACGCAGAGCCTATATCAAAACCAAATAAGAGTTTTTTGTGGGGGCCGGGGAGCATAAAGGGGCTTATGAGCTGACGCGGCTTATTGTTTTGTCTAAATACAGGAGCTCAGCAAAAAAACAAAGGCCTCAATGAACGACACATTTTTTGCCTTAGAGTCAGTGGGTCAAAACTGCTGACCCTATTGACTGTGGTGCCTGCAGCTTCATTACCTCACTTGTTTAAGAGATTTAAGGGCTAAGTAAAGTCATGTGACGCTGCCAAGCTTTCCATATCCAGCAGACCCCTGATCCTGTTCCACCCCTGATCATAGCTAGAGTAATGAAATGACAGTAGGTTGGACATATCTATTATTAAATCTAAAAACAATAAAGGATTATAATAAGTGCATTTTCTGAAATATTGATAGGCGTAAAGGTGATTATTTTATTGGCAAATCCCTATCAATATTTCAGGCAGCGCACAATTGTAATCCCTTATTGTTTTATTCCCCCTGGTTCTCTTCTTGTTAACACTAATTCTTTTTGGTGCTGCGCCTCACTCCTTCACCCCATGGAGCCACTACTGCACCATTGGATAACAGCCATATACCGCCACCATTCCTACTGAAGTTATTATTAGACAATACCTAAGAAAAAATGTGTGAAAAAATACCCTGTCATAAATAAAAAAGTAAAAAGTGAGTTATAATAAACAATAGGGTGCTTTAGTGTACACATTTTTACAAAAAGGTAAGAATTCATCCCACCACGCCAAGGTGAGCCCATTTCAGGACAGTACCTATCTCTTTCTCATTTAAAACCTCTCCATGTGTCAAAATTGACCTCAATGTGAACAAAGGTAAAGAGTCACCTGGGTCCCAAAAATGGAGACACACATCAATGAGAAGCAATAAAAATGTTCACCTCAGTGAAAGTAGGGGGGGGGGGCACTCCCTATCCTTGTACTAAAAACAAAAAACTGAGCTGAATATAAAATTAGTATACATGTGCATTGGGAGCATGTGTAGCGCCCCTGAGGGTCCAGTCCCCACAGAGGTACTGCACCTCAGCCAGAGGTGTAGTACCCCACCCTCGGGTAAGGAGAGGACACTACCTGGTTCCCACACACCGCATCCAACACCACACCACCTCTAGCCAGGGGTGGGGCCGAGATTGCTCCTGAGGGAGAGCACAGAAACTAGGTAGAGGGTGTGGGTGGAGGAGGTAGATAAGGGGAGCACACTAGGAAGTTGTGAGAAAGTAGTGACAAGAACATATGTAAAGGACGTAGAGAACATGACTGACATCAGGGAGACGTAGAAAAAAGGGGTAGAAGAAGACAGTGTAAGGGAGTTGGTGTTTGGGGTCTATCATTAGTGGACGGACAGAGAGAGACATCCTGGAGATTGCAGCCGGTTGGCACTCGTCCCAGGACAAGGAAAGATGAAGATAGATGAAGTTGCCAGTGAGGGGCTCTAAAGACACTGAAGGGGTCCCAGGGGTGCCTGTATCCAAGTGGAGGGACCGGGCTGCAGAGGGGACCGTGGTGTGACAAAGGACTCAGCTACCGTGTTTCCCCAAAAATAAGACACCGTCTTATATTAATTTTTGGTCGAAAAGTTGCACCATGTCTTATTAAGCATCATCCACTATCCCTCTGTAGCCCCCCATCATCCTCCACTATCCCTCTGTAGCCCCCATCATCCTCCACTATCCCTCTGTAGCTCCCATCATCCTCCACTATCCCTCTGTAGCTCCCACCATCCTCCATTACCCATCTGTAGCCCCCTCATCCTCCACTATCGCTCTGTAGCCCCCCATCATCCTCCACTATCCCTCTGTAGCCCCCATCATCCTCCACTATCCCTCTGTAGCCCCCATCATTCTCCACTATCCCTCTGTAGCCTCCATCATCCTCCCACTATCCCTCTGTAGCCCCCCATCATCCTCCACTATACCTCTGTAGACCCCATCATCCGCCACTGTCCCTCTGTAGCCCTCCATCATCCTTCAACATCCCTCTAGCCACACACACACACACAGTCAAACACACACACACAGTCAAACACACACATAGCCACACACACACAGTCAGACACATCACTGGAGCCTGCCGAAGCCTACCGCTGCAACCGCTGCCTCTGCCGCCGCCATTGTTCCTCTGGAGCTTGCCACCACGGCCGCCGCTTGATGTCACCCGGTGTGCCCGTAGTCAGGCGCCGTAAATGTACGATGGTATGCCATCAGCCAATCAGGCGGCTGCTGGCGTCTGATTGGCCGCGGCATTACCGTACATCTACGCTGAGCGGCGCAGATGACCTCTGTACAGGAGATGTATGGTAATGCCGCGGCCAATCAGAGGCCAGAAACCGACTGATTGGCTGATGGTTTACCATTGTACATCGGCGGCGCCCAGCTATGTACACACATCGGGAGACATCAAGCGGCGGTGGCAAGCTCCGGAGGAACATTGGCGGCGGCAGAGGCAGTTGAGTAGGTTAGTATGATTTATTTTTTTGCCTGCCTGCCACGTCCTATTTTTGGGGGTGCCTTATATTAAGCACCCTGGCCAAATCCCCGGGGCGCCTTATTTTCGGGGAAACACAGTAGCTAACCGGAGGCTGCAGTATCTTCAAGTGCAGCAGCCAAAGCCACACTTAATCACTGAAAAAGCAGCCACATAGGGTCAAGGGGACTGAGAGGACGTTGCCCGACCAGACCCGCGGCTGGTGGCTAGGGACAATGAGTGGGAGGCGTGGGGCAGGAGGGCGAGAGCCAGCGCAGAGAGAGACGACCCGGGAAGGTACACCAGAATGGGGTCCTGGTGGAGTGAACTTAAGTTATCCGAGACTTGGCTGGACCCCTGATTCAGAGGACACAGCACCCGGCTGGGTGGTGAGAACTTGGAGAACCATAAGAACTGTTAGTAAAAAGTGAAAACTGCATCCAGCTGTATCCTCAAATCATTACCCTCACCATTTGCCCTGTGCTACAACTGGCCATTGACTATTATTTGTTTAATACCTGGGGCCATGCTCTACCCGTGGAGAGTGATAACAACTCTGCTGCACCACCAACTGCCCCAGTGGACCTGTACCGCAGTGACGGCCCTTCATCTCATTGCCGAAAACCACAGGTGGCATCACGACCAAATTCCGTATAATGTATCCTCCATTTAAGACACAGCCAGGGCCATGGAACCGGGTCACAGCCCCGTGACCTTCCCAGAGAACTGACTGATTCGCTTCCGAGTACCCCACGGTCCTGGTGGGCGTGTCACATGTTCACACTAGCCATTAAACAGACAAAGCATGAGAAAAAACGATGAAAAAATATCCTGTCAGGTATTTCATTTAGTCTCTTGTTTTTAGCTCAAGGATAGAAGGATAGGAAGTCCCCACCCTTCAATGATCATTGATATTGCTTCCCATTGCTTTGTGTCTCTATTTTGGGACCCAGGTAACTCTTTACCTTTGTTCTCATTGAGGTCAGCTTTGACACATGGAAAGGTTTTAAATTAGAAAGAGACAGGTACTGTCCCAAAATGGGTACACCTTGACGTGGTGGGATGGCTTCTTACCTTTTTGCAAAAATTTATATACTAAGTACATCATCAGAATGCAAGGAAGACGGCACTCAGCAGGTCAGCGGGTAACGGGATCTTTATTTCGGGAACATACAAAGTGCAGGAGGGGGCACCGAGGTGACAACGGGTCCGTTTCGGGCAAAGGCCTTTCTACCGGTCATCTGCGGGTACAATCTTGCTGGCCTTAACCTGCAAACTGTAAGTGTCTTATGACCATGATGAGCTTTTGGTGAGTTCTTGATGTTGCCGAATTTTTTACACCTTACACAACTTTTCAAAGTGTTTTTTGTGCACTTTTTTTTACATGCTTTTTTCACATTTTTTATGCTGTTATTTAGTATGCATTGCCCTACATAG
This sequence comes from Allobates femoralis, assembly GCA_033576535.1. Lineage (NCBI taxonomy): Eukaryota > Metazoa > Chordata > Amphibia > Anura > Aromobatidae > Allobates > Allobates femoralis. The sequence goes on along the minus strand of JARQOC010000002.1, from coordinate 95,231,153 downwards.
CCCTATCACTGAGAAGTCAGTCAGTGAGTTAAGTACAGAAGAAGGTACTAGAAGGAGCTGGTTGCTGGGAACAAGCCAGGCCCAGAACCAGGAAAGACTGCTCCCAGCTGTGCAATGCCTTAGGGAGAGGGACGGAGGCCAGTTTGAGAGTTAGGAAGAAGTGAACATAGCTAGTTACCCTTAAAGTCAACCCGGATAGCGGAGTCCATACCTGCTATAACTCCAGTTGTATCAGAGAAATCCCGGACAGACCAGAAGGATTTAGTCCCCCTGAGCCCAGGAGAAAGTAAAGGCTCGAGCTAGACCAAAAGAAGGATCAGGGCACTAGAGAAAGCAGGGATCCCAAGAGAAGGTCCTAAATTTCAGCTTTTGGAGCAGACTCCTGAGGAGAAAGAGCAGCCGATCAAGCTTCAGGCAGATCTCACACCCAATCATCGCACACACTAACAGAGGAGGCCTCACAACTCTCTAAGGTGGACATTCTAAACTGCACCAGCCACCTGGTTACCCTCCTGGACCATACCTGCTACCCGACATCAGTAAAAAGGTACTGAAACAGAGACTATTGTGTGTGCCTGATTCACCGCCACCGCATGCAGCGCCTACACAGATCTGAAAACTGCTACTCCTCTCATCCACCCCGCTGCACTGAGGTAAAGCTCTGCCTGTGGGGAGCTGTACTATGACTACTGTATCACCATCACCTCAGTGGCCGGCTGCAGCGCTGGTAACTGTGGAGCCCCCGCGTCCAGGAGGCCACAAAGGGAACTGCAGCCAGGCAGGTAGGACATTGTTGAACACCAACACCCTCACAGCCCACACAGCCCACGTGTCAGAGGGGTTACATCCAGCCCTGAGATTAGAGACTATATGAGATCGGAAGGGTGGTGGATTCAGAGGAGTGGGTTGGGCACACCAGAGGTCAGGTGACTGACAGTATATAGTGAGGGGGAGGAGTGAAGGAAGGCAGTAGGCCGAAGTAGGCTCAAGGTGCCGAACAGCAAAGACCAAGAGTAGGCCGCAGTAGGCTGAGATGTAAAGACTGAAGGACATCACGCTCTCTGTGAGTGCAAGGCTAGGAGCGCAGAATCCGTACTGAGCCAGCGTGAGCCAGAGGGGAGAGAAAGCCCATCCGATGCCGAGGCCACCAGGAGTGTGACAGGACAGAGAGGGACGGTGGAACCCGTGCCCTAGACAGCAGCTGAAGCCACTGACTGCAGGTGGAGAAGCCCTCCTAGAATACCAGAAGGAACAGAGAGAAGGAGCCTGGTAGAGCCTCGTGCTGAGGACTACTGGAGGCTGGGCTAAAGTAGAGTGTCGGCTCTAAAGGGGACCGTAGTTCACCCGGCATCCCCAGACAACACGACGAGGGGTCTGAGTTCCAGATTGAGATCCCTACCTTAAAGGACAGGCAGCTAAGTGACATACTAGGACTCACAGAAGCCCGAGTCACCGCCATACTGTCCAGTGTAGCACGCACCACCCGTACAGACGGAGACCGTAAAAGCCCGGAAAGGGACACTAACAGACTGTGTGAGGGGTCACAGGGAGAGAGAGGCCTGGCTGCAGAAGAGAAGGGAACCCGGAAAGGGAGAATGCAACCATGTGTTGAGAACAGTAACTGTGCTGTAAGAACTGCAAATGACTTGTAACCTGCTGAGAGAGAACAACTAAAAGTAAAGCTTTGGAAAACCCTGCCTGTCAGCACCAACCAGGAGGAGAGATCCCTGCAGCCTGCAAAGTAAGTGTGCTACAACTACACACAACAGACTTAACTCCTTACTGCCCCGGGGGATACAGTTCTTCCCACTGGAACTACACCATCTTCGCTGCCACTCCATCACCCCCGGAGGTTCTGCAGCAGCGGCGGCCCCATCACTGGCCGCACCAAGTGGGTGGCGTCACCCGTGACAATCCCCTTGTAAATATTCCCCTTCATTGCCGAGCCAGGGACACGGTCCGGACCAAGCCACCTGTGACTTCCCCAGTACCGTCCGGTCCGGTACCGAGTACCCCAGTCCCGTGGGGCCCGACATAACCACATTACCAGGTACCACAGGTGGCGTCACATGTAATTCCCCCATCATCAGCCATTGAGTGCCCAGGGCATGGAACCGGGACCAGACCAGCCATGACCCCCCACCAAAGCTACCGTTCCAGTATCCGAGTAACCCCTTCCCTGCCGGCCCGACTCAATATCACTAGAGGACAGGAAGTCTCATACCAAAGAGTCCTCCTGCTCTGATGTGACCAGTTTAACATGCTCACATTGGTAAAATGTCCTTACAAAACCCAGATGCTAACAATTTATTTTTTCTTGAATTGTATACCTTTGTTGTTAGTGTAGGAGCAGATATTTCATAAAGTTCTTCTGAAACTGGAAATAATTCCTGTGGTTTCCTCTACAGAAAATGTTCTTTAGCAAAACAAAATTCATTGTTGATCAAGAACTTTTAGCCGTACAAATAACCTGGGAAGAGTGGGGGCATGTACTTCATGGAGTTAAGATCCTATTGACATCCCATATGGACCAAAAAAAACTGAAATATCTTCACTCATTTCCAAGCCTAAATCCTTGTCAAGCTTTGTTCTTGCAGCTTGACTTCATTCTCACCTTTCATCCAGCCAAACAAAATCCACAGGGCTGATGATGATTCCTGGTACTTTGATTGAGAACTCTTTTCCCTTTTCCACTGGTGGCCTAAATGGAAACAAGACATCAAAGAGTTAACAGCATCATCTTGTTCTCATTGAGCACAATTCAAACCATGTCAAGCGTCCCTTAATCTTCTATAGCTATTACAACAAGAACTATGGGCTGAAATGTTCACTTTGTTACAGATACAAGTGTCTATACAAGGCTAAATAAACCAGAGACACAAGAAAATCGCTTTTAGCGTTTGTTCACACATACTGTTGTGGCTTTTTTTTGTCTTTTACAATTGAGAGGACCCTTACTTATACATTTTGTAGGTTCCTCTGTCATACCTCATTTTTAGTTAGCTGTTCCCCAGCACTTTACAAGGCCAGCTACAACGTACCAGTAGGTACCGTATATACTTGTGTATAAGCCGAGTTTTTCAGCCCAAAAATTGGGCTGAAAACTCCCCCCCTCGGCTTATACACGGGTCATATACGGTACCTACTGGTACGTTGTAGCTGGCCTTGTAAAGTGCTGGGGAACAGCTAACTAAAAATATACCGCTAGGGCTGCTGTATACCACTGGGGCTGCTGTATATACCACTGGGGCTGCTGTATATACTGCTGGTGCCTGTATACCACTGGGGCTGCTGTATATACTGCTGGGGCTGCTATATACCACTGGGGCTGCTGTATACACCACTGGGGCTCCTGTATATACCACTGGGGCTGCTGTATATACTGCTGGGGCCTGTATACCACTGGGGCTGCTGTATATACTGCTGGGGCCTGTATAAACCACTGGCGCTGCTGTATATACCACTGGGGATGTTGTATATACCACTGGGGCTGCTGTATATACTGCTGGGGCCTGTATACCACTGGGGCTGCTGTATTTACTGCTAGGGCCTGTATACTACTGGGGTTGCTGTATATACTGCTGGGGCTGCTGTATACCACTGGGGCTGCTGTATATACCACTGGGGCTGCTGTATATACTGCTGGGGCCTGTATACCACTGGGGCTGCTGTATATACTGCTGGGGCCTGTATATACCACTGGGGCTGCTGTATATACTGCTGGGGCTGCTGTATACCACTGGGGCTGCTGTATATTCCACTGGGGCTGCTGTATACACTGCTGGGGCCTGTATATACCACTGATGCTGCTGTATATACTGCTGGGGCTGCTGTATATCACTGAGGCTGCTGTATATACTGCTGGGGCTGCTGTATACCACTGGGGCTGCTGTATATACCACTGGGGCTGCTGTATATACTGCTGGGGCCTGTATATACCACTGTGGCTGCTGTATATACTGCTGGGCCTGTATGCACCACTGGGGCTGCTGTATATACTGCTGGAGCTGCTGTATACCACTTGGGCTGCTGTATATACCACTGGGGCTGCTGTATATACTGCTGGGGCTGCTGTATACCACTGGGGCTGCTGTATATACCACTGGGGCTGCTGTATATACTGCTGGGGCCTGTATACTGCTCGGGTTGCTGTATACCACTGGGGCTGCTGTATATACCACTGGGGATGCTGTATATACTGCTGGGGCCTGTATACCACTGTGGCTGCTGTATATACTGCTGGGGCTGCTGTATACCACTGGGGCTGCTGTATATACCACTTGGGCTGCTACATATACCACTGGGGCTGCTGTATACCACTGGGGCTGCTGTACATACTGCTGGGGCCTGTATATACCACTGGGGCTGGTGTATACACTGCTGGGGCTGCTGTATACCACTGGGGCTGCTGTATATACCACTGGGCCGCTGTATATACCACTGGGGCTGCTGTATATACTGCTGGGACCTGTATACCACTCGGGCTGCTGTATATGCTGCTGGGGCCTGTATATACCACTGGGGCTGCTGTATATACTGCTGGGGCTGCTGTATACCACTGGGGCTGCTGTATATACCCCAGGGGCTGCTGTATATACTGCTGGCTCCTGTATATACCACTGGGGCTGCTGTATATACTGCTGAAGCTGCTGTATACCACTGGGGCTGCTGTATATACTGCTGGGGCTGCTGGTTACCACTGGGGCTGCTGTATATACTGCTGGGGCTGCTGTATACCACTGGGGCTGCTGAATATACCACTAGGGCTGCTGTATATTATGCTGGGGCCTGTATACCACTGGGGCTGCTGTATATACTGCTGGGGCCTGTATAAACCACTGGGGCTGCTGTATATACTGCTGGGGCTGCTGTATACCACTGGGGCTACTGTATATACCACTGGGGGCTGCTGTATATATTGCTCGGGCTGCTGTATACCACTGGGGCTGCTGTATATACCACTGGGGATGCTGTATATACCACTGGGGCTGCTGTATATACTGCTGGGGCCTGTATACCACTGGGGCTGCTGTATATACTGCTGGGGCCTGTATATACCACTGGGACTGCTGTATACCACTGGGGCTGCTGTATATACCACTAGGGCTGCTGTATATACTGCTGGGGCCTGTATACCACTGGGGCTGCTGTATATACTGCTGGGGCTTGTATAAACCACTGGGGCTGCTGTATATACTGCTGAGGCTGCTGTATACCACTGGGACTGCTGTATATACTGTTAGGGCTGCTGTATACCACTGGGGCTGCTGTATATACTGTTGGGGCTGCTGTATACCACTGGGGCTGCTGTATATACTGCTGGGGCCTGTATATACCACTGGGGCTGCTGTATATATGACTGGGGCTGCTGTATATACTGCTGGGGCCTGTGTTCCACTGGGGCTGCTGTATATACTGCTGGGGCCTGTACAAACCACTGGTGCTGCTGTATATACTGCTGGGGCCTGTATACCACTGGGGCTGCTGTATATACTGCTGGGGCCTGTATATACCACTGGGACTGCTGTATACCACTGGGGCTGCTGTATATACCACTAGGGCTGCTGTATATACTGCTGGGGCCTGTATACCACTGGGGCTGCTGTATATACTGCTGGGGCTTGTATAAACCACTGGGGCTGCTGTATATACTGCTGAGGCTGCTGTATACCACTGGGACTGCTGTATATACTGTTAGGGCTGCTGTATACCACTGGGGCTGCTGTATATACTGTTGGGGCTGCTGTATACCACTGGGGCTGCTGTATATACTGCTGGGGCCTGTATATACCACTGGGGCTGCTGTATATACGACTGGGGCTGCTGTATATACTGCTGGGGCCTGTGTTCCACTGGGGCTGCTGTATATACTGCTGGGGCCTGTACAAACCACTGGTGCTGCTGTATATACTGCTGGGGCCTGTATACCACTGGGGCTGCTGTATATACTGCTGGGGCCTGTATAAACCACTGGGGCTGCTGTATATACTGCTGGGGCTGCTGTATACCACTGGGGCTACTGTATATACCACTGGGGCTGCTGTATATACCACTGGGGCTGCTGTATATACTGCTGGGGCCTGTATAACACTGGGGCTGCTGTATATACTGCTGGGGCCTGTATATACCACTGGGGCTGCTGTATATACCACTGGGGCTGCTGTATATACTGCTGGGGCCTGTATACCACTGGGGCTGCTGTATATACTGCTGGGGCCTGTATATACCACTGGGGCTGCTGTATATACTGCTGGGGCTGCTGTATATACTGCTGGGGCTGCTGTATACCACTGGGGCTGCTGTATATACTACTGGGGCTGCTGTATATACTGCTGGGGCTGCTGTATACCACTTGGGCTGCTGTATATACCACTTGGGCTGCTGTATATACTGCTGGGGCCTGTATATACCACTGGGGCTGCTGTATATACTGCTAGGGCCTGTATACCGCTGGGGCTGCTGTATATACTGCTGGGCCTGTATTTACTACTGGGGCTGCTGTATATACTGCTGGTGCTGCTGTATACCACTGGGGCTGCTGTATATACCACTGGGCCGCTGCATATACCACTGGGGCTGCTGTATATACTGCTGGGGCCTGTATACCACTTGGGCTGCTGTATATGCTGCTGGGGCCTGTATATACCACTGGGGCTGCTGTATATACTGCTGGGGCTGCTGTATACCACTGGGGCTGCTGTATATACCCCAGGGGCTGCTGTATATACTACTGGGGCCTGTATATACCACTGTGGCTGCTGTATATACTGGTGGAGCTGCTGTATACCACTGGGGCTGCTGTATATGACTCACCGCGGCCGGGACTCCGGTTTAGACAGGCGATGCTTCCTTCCTCCTTGTCACGGGTGGACCGCGCCTGCCGGTAGTGGGGCCCGGTTGAGTGCAGATCAAAAGTGTTGAAGACGTCTTGGTGGAACAGATTAAAGGGGTTTTTAATTTATTCGTGACGCCACCTATGAGTAGATTCGGTAAGGACTACCGATGCTGCGGAGCCCCCGGGGGATGGATAGCAGCAAGATGTTACGCTCCCCACAGGCTGAGCGGTGATCCCCGGAGGCTGGAGCTGCTTAAGGTGTTGTGCGGCAGCTGCGGTTACCTTGTAGTGCGGACGGACAGTTCATAAGGAAGCACGGTCACAGAAAGTCTCTGCAACGGGTCTTTACTGTAACCAGCAGGCAGTACATGGCATACAGTGGTTGGGTAGTAGACCGGGTGGACTCAGCAGTGATGGTGTCCCTTAGAAATCCGCAGTGTTCCTCCATTCTAACTAATTGGTTGCCAGTGTCGCCCAGGAATACCAGGTCGGGTACGGGGAGGCTGCTTCAATGCCCTATCCATGATGTACGTTCTGGATGTTTTGGGGAGCCTTGGATCCCTCAGTGGGTACACCGCTGGTTAGACGACTGGAAGTTGGCTGGTGGTGGGGTGCTCCTGTGAAGCTGCTCCTCCACGCTTTCTGGTTCGCGTAGCAGAGGAGAACTGCTGCCAGCTTCGGTACCAGTGAACCGGCTGTGAGTTGTGGGCACGGGAGTCTCTTGGGGAACCCGTGTGAATAATGCCCAATCCCGGTGGTTAAGGCCTCAGGTGCTGACACCCGACCGGTGACGGCCCAGGGGCCCGCACGGGGTGCGGAGCCCCCGCTCCTCTCCAAGTTCAAGTCCTCAGACTCTGTCCTATCTCCTAGTGTTCTAGGTTCTGCTCTAGACTATCGTGTGTGTTCTACTACACTTCCCTAACACTCCACCCACCAGGACCTATGATTGGCCCTCTGTTCTAGGTGATGCATGTTGGGTTGGATTTCTATGTTAACCGGATCATTGCTGAGTCAGAGAATATTGCGGCTGCATTTATGGCTGCAATACCCTCTTGTGACGCACTCGTTGCGGGGCGCCACATATATACTGCTGGGGCTGCTGTATACCACTTGGGCTCTGTATATACTGCTGGGGCTGCTGTATACTACTGGGGCTGCTGTATATACCATTAAGGCTGCTATATATACTGCTGGGGCCTGTATACCACTGGGGCTGCTGTATATACTGCTGGGGCTTGTATAAACCACTGGGGCTGCTGTATATACTGCTGGGGCTGCTGTATACCACTGGGACTGCTGTATATACGACTAGGGCTGCTGTATATACTGCTGGGGCCTGTGTACCACTGGGGCTGCTGTATATACTGCTGGGGCCTGTACAAACCACTGGTGCTGCTGTATATACTGCTGGGGCCTGTATACCACTGGGGCTGCTGTATATACTGCTGAGGCCTGTATATACCACTGGGGCTGCTGTATATACTGCTGGGGCTGCTGTTTACCACTGGGGACTGCTGTATATACTGCTGGGGCTGCTGTATACCACTGGGGCTGCTGTATATACTGCTGGGGCTGCTGTATACCACTGGGGCTGCTGTATATACTGCTGGGGCTGCTGTATACCACTGGGGCTGCTGTATATACCACTGGGGCTGCTGTATATACCACTGGGGCTGCTGTATATGCTGCTGGGGCCTGTATATACCACTGTGGCTGCTGTATATACTGCTGGGGCCTGTATATACCACTGGGGCTGCTGTATATACAGCTGGGGCTGCTGTATACCACTGGGGCTGCTGTATATACCACTGGGGCTGCTGTATATACCACTGGGGCTGCTGTATATACTGCTGGGGCCTGTATACCACTGGGGCTGCTGTATATATTGCTGGGGCCTGTATATACCACTGGGGCTGCTGTATATACTGCTAGGGCTGCTGTATACCACTGGGGCTGCTGTATATACTGTTGGGGCTGCTGTATACCACTGGGGCTGCTGTATATACTGCTGGGGCCTGTATATACCACTGGGGCTGCTGTATATATGACTGGGGCTGCTGTATATACTGCTGGGGCCTGTATTCCACTGGGGCTGCTGTATATACTGCTGGGGCCTGTATATACCACTGTGGCTGCTGTATATACTGCTGGGGGCTGTATATACCACTGGGGCTGCTGTATATACTGCTGGGGCCTGTATACCAGTGGGGCTGCTGTATATACTGATGGGGCCTGTATATACCACTGGGGCTGCTTTATATACTGCTGGGGCTGCTGTATACCACTGGGGCTGCTGTATATACCACTGGGGCTGCTGTATATACTGCTGGGGACTGTATACCGTATATACTCGTGTATAAGAAGAGTTTTTCAGCCCAAAAATTGGGCTGAAAAGTCCCCCCCTCAGCTTATACATGGGTCATATATGGTATACAGCGCCCCCCCCATCAGTGGTATACAGGGCATACAGGGCCCCCCCTTGCTGCCGCACACCTGTAAAGCAATAGATCATTATACTTATCCCTGTCGCCGCCACCGACGTTCTCTGACACCGCGCTCCTCCGGGTCTTAATGCTTCTCTCCTCCGGCGGGCGCAGGCAATGACGTAATTTCCTGTGCGCTGGAGGAAGAAGCCTGAAGACCCGGAGGAGTGCGGTGTCAGAGAGCGGCGGCGACAGGGATAAGTATAATGATCTATTGCTTTACAGGTGTGCGGCAGCAAGGGCGGGCCCTGTATTCCCTGTATACCACTGATGGGGGGGGCTGTATACCGCTGGGGCTGCTGTGTACCATTGGGGCTGCTGTGTACCACTGCAGCTGCTATATATACAACTGGGGCTGCTGTATATACTGCTGGGGCTGCTGTATACCACTAGGGCTGCTGTATATACTGCTGGGGCTACTGTATATACCACTGGGGCTGCTGTATATACCACTGGGGCTGCTGTATATACTGCTGGGGCCTGTAGACCACTGGGGCTGCTGTATATACTGCTGGGGCTGCTGTATACCACTAGGGCTGCTGTATATACCACTGGGGCTGCTGTATATACTGCTGGGGCCTGTATACCACTGGGGCTGCTGTATATACTGCTGGGGCCTGTATATACCACTGGGGCTGCTGTATATACTGCTGGGGCTGCTGTATACCACTGGGGCTGCTGTATATACTGCTGGGGCCTGTATACCACTGGGGCTGCTGTATATACTGCTGGGGCTTTTGTATACCTTTGGGGCTGCTGTATATACCACTGGGCTGCTGTATATACCATTGGGGCTGTTGTATATACCACTGGGGCTGCTGTATATACTGCTGGGGCCTGTATACCACTGGGGCTGCTGTATATACTGCTGGGGCCTGTATACCAATGGGGCTGCTGTATATACCACTGGGGCTGTTGTATATACCACTGGGGGTGCTGTATATACTGCTAGGGCCTGTATATACCACTGGTGCTGCTGTATATACTGCTGGGGCTGCTGTATACCACTGGGGCTGCTGTATATACTGCTGGGGCCTGTATATACCACTGTGGCTGCTGTATATACTGCTGGGCCTGTATATACCACTGGGGATGCTGTATATACTGCTGGGGCTGCTGTATACCACTGGGGCTGCTGTATATACCACTGGGGCTTCTGTATATACTGCTGGGGCTGCTGTATACCACTGGGGCTTCTGTATATACTGCTGGGGCCTGTATACCACTGGGGTTGCTGTATATACTGCTGGGGCCTGTATATACTGCTGGGGCTGCTGTATATACCACTGGGGCTGCTGTATATACTGCTGGGGCTGCTGTATATACCACTGGGGCTGCTGTATATACTGCTGGGGCCTGTATATACTGCTGGGGCTGCTGTATACCACTGGGGCTGCTGTATATACTGCTGGGGCTGCTGTATGTCACTGGGGCTGCTGTATATGCTGCTGGGGCCTGTATATACCACTGGGGCTGCTGTATATAATGCTGGGGCTGCTGTATACCACTGGGGATGCTGTATATACCACTGGGGCTGCTGTATATACCACTGGGGCTGCTGTATATACTGCTGGGGCCTGTATACCACTGGGGCTGCTGTATATACTACTTGGGCCTGTATACTACGGGGGCTGCTGTATATACTACTTGGGCCTGTATACCACTGGGGCTGCTGTATATACTGCTGGGGCTGCTGTATACCACTGGGGCTGCTGTATATACCACTGGGGCTGCTATATATACCACTAGGGCTGCTGTATATACTGCTGGGGCCTGTATACCACTGGGGCTGCTGTATATACTGCTTGGGCCTGTATATACCACTGGGGCAGCTGTATATACTGCTGGGGCTGCTGTATACCACTGGGACTGCTGTATATACCACTGGTGCTGCTGTACATACTGCTGGGGCCTGTATATACCACTGTGGCTGCTGTACACACTGCTGGGGCTGCTGTATACCACTGGGGCTGCTGTATATACCACTGGGGCTGCTGTATATACTGCTGGGGCCTGTATATACCACTGGGACTGCTGTATATCACTGGGGCTGCTGTATATACCACTGGGGATGCTTTATATACTGCTTGGGCTGCTGTATACCACTGGGGCTGCTGTATATACCACTGGGACTGCTGTATATACTGCTGGGGCCTGTATACCACTGGGGCTGCTGTATATACTGCTGGGGCTGCTGTATACCACTAGGGCTGCTGTATATACTGCTGGGGCTGCTGTATACCACTTAGGCTGCTGTATATACCACTGGGGCTGCTGTATATACTACTGGGGCTGCTGTATATACTGCTGGGGCCTGTATACCAATGGGGCTGCTGTATATACTGCTGGGGCCAGTATATACCACTGGGGCTGCTGTATATACTGCTGGGGCTGCTGTATATACCACTGGGGCTGCTGTATATACTGCTGGGGCTGCTGTATACCACTGGGGCTGCTGTATATACTGCTGGGGCCTGTATATACCACTGGGGCTGCTGTATATACTGCTGGGGCCTGTATATACCACTGGGGCTGCTGTATATACTGCTGGGGCTGCTGTATACCACTGGGGCTGCTGTATATACCACTGGGGCTGCTATATACCACTGGGGCTGCTGTATATACCACTGGGGCTGCTGTATATACTGATGGGGCCTGTATACCACTGGGGCTGCTGTATATACTGCTGGCGCCTGTATATACCACTGGGGAGGCTGCTGTAATACTGCTGGGGCCTGTATATGTGGCGCCCCTGCGTCCAGGAGGCCACAAAGGGAACTGCAGCCAGGCAGGTAGGACACTTGTTGCACACCAACACCCTCACAGCCCACATACCCACGTGTAAGAGAAGGTAGCATCCAGCCCTGAGATTAGAGACTCTATGAGATTGAGGGGTGGTGGATTTAGAGGAGTGGGTTGGGCATACCCATAGTCAGGTGACTTGACAGTACATAGGAAGGGGGAGGAGCGAAGGAGTTCAGTAGGAGTAGGCTATTGTGAGCTGAAAAGTAAAGACCAAGAGCAGCAAAGACAGAGAAGCTGAGAAGCACAGCACAGGCCAGAGGACAGCAGCAACTTGAGCTGAAGCTGAGCAGGAGAAAGCCACACGTCCTGGAAGAGTGAGGGCAGAAGGAACGCAGAATCTGTACTGAGCCAGTGTGAGCCAGAGGAGAGAGAAAGCCTATCCAGAGCCGGATCCCCAGGAGTGTGAGAGAGCCGAGAGGTACGGTGTAACCCGGGGCCCTAGAACCACAGCTAAAGCAACTGACTGCAGGCGGAGTAGCCCTCCTATATACCGAGAGGAACAGAGAGGAAGGAGCCTGGTAGAGCCTCGTGCTGGAGGACTGCTGGAGGCTGGGTTGAAGTAGAGTGTCGGCTCTAGAGGGGACCGTAGTTTACCCGGCATCCCCAAACAACACGACGGGGGGTCTGAGTTTCAGATTGAGATCCCTACCCAAAGGACAGGCAGCTCAGTGACAAACTAAGGACCCACAGGGGCCTGAGTCACCGCCATACTGTCCAGCGTTTCACACACACATCCATGGAGACGGAGACCATAATAGCCCGGAAAGGACACTGCAGATTGTGTGAGGGGTCACAGAGAGAGAGAGGCCTGGCTGCAGAGCAATGGGAACCCATAGAGGGAGAATGTGCCCGTGTACTAAGAACTGTACTTGAACTCTGTAAGAACTGTAACTGACTTGTAAAGTGACTGGAAGAACTGAGAGTAAACTGGAAAACCCTGGAAATGCTTCCCTTGTGTTTCTGCATGAAAGTGATTCTCTCCATACAGGATTGCAACAAGCCCTCCACCTGCAGAGCCACAGCTACAGCCTGTCAGCACCAGCAAAGAGGAGAGATCCCTGCAGCGTCTGCAAAGTAAGTGTGCTACACACTCCACAATAGACTTAACCCTTACTGCCCCAGGGAACACAGTTCTACCCACTGGAACTATACCACCTAAGCTGCTATCCCATCGTCCCCGGAGGTTCTGCAGCAGCGGCGGCCCCCGATCACTGGCCGCATCAAGTGGGTGGCGTCACGACTGACAATCCCCTGTAAATATTCCCCTTTATTTGCCAGGGCCCGGGACACGGTCCGGACCAGGACCACCCGTGACTTCCCCAGTAAAGACCCGGTCCGGTACCAAGTACCCTCGTCCCAGTGGGCTCGACATATATACCACTGGGGAGGCTACTGTATACTACCACTGGGGAGGCCTGTATACCACTGGGGGGGGCTGTATACCACACTGCTGGGGGCTGTATACCTGTGCTGGGGTCCACCCTCGGCTTATACACGTGTCAATAGGTTTTCCCAGGTTTTGGGGGCAAAGGAAGGGGGGTCGGCTTATTCACGGGTCGGCTTATACACGAGTATATACGGTATGTTGATTTTTGACCTCAGAGGCCTCAGGTGGTCCTGTAACATACGTTTTGGAGTGACCGCTCTTAGGCTGAGGTCACACATAGAAATCCGTTTTTGGAAGTGATTTCCATGACCAATCCGGTTTTTTTTTGGGTGCTTTTTGAGCCTCCTGCACCCCTGAATGTTTTTGGACTTAGTCATTTTTTGACCGAAATTCAAGAAAAAACGGATGCATTTTTTTAAGGCTCCATAAAAAAACGGATCCGTTTGTAAAAAAATTTTTTTTTTTGAAAAACGGACCCCAAAAACGTTGCTAGCAATGTTTTTGGCTCAAAAACGTACCTAGCATTGTTTTTAGGTGCAGAAAAAAATGGACAGGGTGTTTATTACATCCAATCCGTTTTTCTATCAGTTTTTGGACTTAGAAAAAAAAAATGACAAAAATGAAGCCAAAAACGGACCAAGGGCTTATGTGTGACCCCAGCCTTATACTTAGACATTTGGGCTGTCCCTCCCTCATTGACACTGTGATACTGGAATACATATTCCATAGCAGTGGGCTTCACCCTTCTCCGCCTCCACCTCCATGACATTTTGCAGCCCTACATTCAAATGTTCAGAGGGCCTGCAGTTGGCAAGAAACATGAGTTTAGTGAGAGCCGTCATGTGGCCCTGTAACATACGTTTGGAAGTGCCCTTCTCTAGAGGTTTTGGAGGTCCCTCTTGTGTACATTTGAGACTGCTCTCACTTATTCATATTGTAGGGCCCGCACTCTTTTATCTAACTCATTAAAGTGTGGCACCGCTATGGCAAGGCGCCACAGGGAGGTACTGCACCCCAAACAGAAGGTGTAGTGCGTCCATAGCCGTGGATATGGAGAACCCTACAGAGTCTGCACCCAACACCCATACAATAGGCCACCTTAGTACAGGGGACCGTATATTCAGTAGGTCCCAGGGGGTGGAGCCTAGATGAGCTGGAGATGAGGAGTGACAGTTAGAAGACTAGTCAGTCAGACGGTATAAGACAGCAGAGAAGACGGACGCAGGGGATCCTGCGACCATGACAGGAAGGCACCTCTAAGGAGAGGGGTGACCCGGACAGAGAAGGGGGCCACTCAAGGACTGATTGGGGCCAGCTGGAGACCCAGGTCATCACTGGCACACCGGAACCAAGGCGGTTAGTTACGGTCTATCCCTAACCACAGACCGGTGGGCTATGGGCCCGACATAAGGGAGCCACGGCACCCATCAAGCAGTCCAACATCAGTCCCATAGCTGGGTTCATGACGCTGAGAAGTAGAGAGACTCTAGGCAACAGACCCCGAGGACTAGAGACTAGACTCACGAGTGGGAGTACAGAAGGCCATCAGGGCACAGGAGGGAAAAGGACCAAGAGAGACATTTTTAAGGACACCTCTGACAAACTCTGGTAAAGCCTCCAAAATCCGCGGCTACGGTCCCCAGTTAACCCAGACTGTACAGTGTACTGATTTCACCTGGTGCAAGTAAAGAACTGTTTGAGCTGATCTGGTGTCTGGTCTCCTTTCATCTGTTGCCCAGAGGGCGTCTACAGCATTACAGGGGTGAGGACTATGACTCCCATCTTCAAGCCCGCTGCCCTGAGGTAAACCTCCACCTGTGGGGAGCTGTACTACCAAAGCTGCATTTCTATCACCTCAGTGGCCGGCCACAGCGCTGGTAACCCTATTACCAGGTACCACAGGTGGTGTCACGTTATAATTCCCCTATCACCATCACCCCCAACCGCCATTGAGGGTCCAGGGCACGGAACTGGGAACTGACCAGCCGTGATCCCCACTGAAGTAACCACCTGTCCCGGTATCCGAGTACCCCCTACCCTGTCGACTGACTCAAAAGGGCATAGACTATATGGGAAAAGGGCAAGTGACATGGAGTAATGGAAGATAGCTGTGAGTGTGGCCTGCGATCCTCAGTTTGGAACACTGCGAACAGGAAAAGTAAACCTGCACAAGTAAACTGGATGACAAGATCAAATATATCTCTTGTGCAAGTCAAATGACAAAGGATATATGGTGCCCCTGTCGGGCCCACTGGGACGGGGGTACTCGGTACCGGACCGGTCTGCTGCTGGGGAAGTCACGGGTGGTCCTGGTCCGGTCCGTGTCCCGGGCTCGGCAATAAAAGGGGATATTTAGAGGGGATGTCAGTCGTGACGCCACCCACTATATGTGGCCACTGATGGGGGCCGCCGCTGCTGCAGAACCTCTGGGGATGATGGGATAACAGCTTAGGTGTAATAGTTCCAGTGGGTAGAACTGTGTTCCCCGGGGCAGTAAGGGTTAAGTGTATTGTGGAGTGTGTAGCACACTTACTTTGCAGACGCTGCAGGATCTCTCCTCTTTGCTGGTGCTGACAGGCTGTATCCTGTATGGAGAGAATCACTTTCATGCAGAAACACAAGGGAAGCGGTTCCAGGGTTTTCCGTGTTTACTCTCAGTTCTTCAAGTCACCTTACAGTTCAGTTACAGTTCTTACACAGTTCAGTACAAGTACACGGGCACTCTCTCCCTCTCCGGGTTCCCTTTGCTCTGCTGCCAGGTCTCTCTCTATGTGACCCCTCACACAGTCTTTAGTGTCCTTTCCGGGCTGTTAACGGTCTCCGTCTCCACGGGTGTGTGTGTGTGAAACGCTGGACAGTATGGCGGTGACTCGGGCCCCTGTGGGTCCTCCTGTTTGTCACTGAGCTGCCTGTCCTTTGGGGTAGGGATCCCAATCTGGAACTAAGACCCCCCGTCGTGTTGTTTGGGGATGCCGGGTAAACTACGGTCCCCTCTAGAGCCGACACTCTACTTCAGCCCAGCCTCCAGCAGTCCTCAAGTCTGAGGCTCTACCAGGCTCCTTTCTCTCTGTTCCTCTCGGTATCATAGGAGGGACTTCTCTGCCTGCAATCAGTGGCTTCAGCTGCGTTCCTAGGGCCCGGGTATCAGCGTCCCTCTCAGTCCTCTCACACTCCTGGTGGTATCAGCTTCGGATGGGCTTTCTCTCTCCTCCGGCTCACACTGGCTCGGTACAGATTCTGCGCTCCTAGGCCTTAAACTCACAGGACGTGTGATTTCCAGTCTTTGCCTCTCAGCCTACCTCGGCCTACTGACTTCCTTCCTCCTCCCCCTTCCTATATACTGTCAAGTCACCTGACTACGGGTGTGCCCAACCCACTTCTCCAAATCCACCCCCCCTCAATCTCATAGAGTATCTAATCTCAGGGCTGGATGCTGCCTCCTTCTACACGTGGGTTATGTGGGCTGTGAGGGTGTTGTTGTGCAACAAGTGTCCTACCTGCCTGGCTGCAGTTCCCTTTGTGGCCTCCTGGACGCAGGGGCGCCACACCCCCACCCCAGGATGGGTTGGAGAAGCTTCTCCAAATGGCTCAGAGATTGTGACTGACAATATTCCCTAGATTATAGAGAAGGAGAAGACTTCTTGATACTGTACTACTTTGTCCACTGCACAATGTGCATAGGGTTTGTAAAAATTAGCCCTATGTGTTAGGTCTCCTGGCACCGCTTCCCAGCTCACCTCTCCCGGGTCGGCATCCTCTGCTCCTCTGCCGAACGGGCATCCGGCGTCCAGGCGTACTGTGTCTCGGAGCCGTCGCCGGGTTCCCTTCCTGTCAGCTGACCACCGGGCTCACACATGAGCACATTACAATGGTCATATTCATGTGACCAATCAGCGGTGCACTAGGTGCACTCCTCAACAGTGACTCTAGGGACCGGCACGGTCCAACCTGACACTCCCCTTGACCAATAGCTGCTCTTCCTCTGGTATATCAGGCCACCTCCACTGATGGGAGGTGCCTGATTATTAAGTTAGTTTGCTTCTGCCTTGCTGACTGTTGGTCAGGCCATCCTTGTACCCTGTTACCTGGAACCCTAGCTGTGCTCTACGCCCCCATGGTACCAGAAGCAATGGTATTTAGACCCCCTGGGCTTGCCCTGACAATCTCTGTATAGCGGTTGGTTAAACTAGGTCCAGCTCACCCAGGGGAGTTCGGTACCACGGCCCAGTGGCTCCACTCTAAGGCGCCTTTCCCCAGAAGCGTGACAGAATAATCAGGCCATGGACCCCGCTGGCACCTCATTCTCAGCGCAAAAGGAGCTGGCTTATATTCGGGAGAGTCGGAGCCATATAGCGGCTTGTCTTCAGTCCATGGATAACCGGTTAGCCTCCCTGCAAACCTCCGACCTGGCATCCGCCACCCAGCCTGTGAGCCTACAGCAGCAGCTGGCAGCACAATGAGACATGCAGTCTTGCAGCCTGTCGTTCATATCCTCCGTGGACGATCATCTGGACTCCGTGCAGTCTGCAACAACGGCCCTGGCTCAGGCCGCATCCCGTGACCAGTCCCCAGGTGGCGTCCTGAACCCTCCGCCTCGCCTCGGGAGACCACCTAGATACAGTGAAGACCCCAAGATGTGCCGTGGCTTACTCAACCAGTGTCGCTTATACTTTGAATTACTGCCACAGCAGTACCCCACCGATCGGGCCAAAGTGGCTTTCATGGTGTCCCACCTGGAGGGCGAGGCTCTGGCATGAGTTAACCCTCTAAGGGATGTGATGACCCAGCGGTCTCCCACTTGTCAACCTTTCTGGAGACATTCCGGTGGGTCTTCGATGAACCCGGTCGGTACGCATCTGCTACGGAGTCAGTCTTCAACCTCCGTCAAGGACGCTCACCGTTGGACAATACGCCATTAGTTTCCGCATCCTCTCCTCCAAGGTGAGATGGTATAACGAAGCGCTGACCGGAGCTTTCTGGTGTGGCCTGTCCGGCAGGATAAAGGATGAACTCGCGGGTTGGGATATCCCAGACGAGCTGGAGACCTTGATCTCTCTAGCCACTTGCATCGACTTGCGTTTTCAAGAGCGCTCCCGTGAAACCGCCAGGGAAAGGAGATCCGTCCGGTGCTGATATTGTCCTGAAAGACCAGGAGAAGTCCTCCGCCTAGGTCACGTAAGAGAGACCGTCCTAGGCGAGAGTGATGCCTCTCAACCCCTCACCCTGCAGGTGATACGTCTACAGAGATGCTTTTCTGAGCTAGCCTAAGTGAATTCTGGGGCAGCATGAAATTTCATTCGGCAAGAGGCGGTGACTCAACTTGGAATCTCTGTAATACCTCTGGTGACGCCTTGCGTGATTGCATCGGTGGATGGCAGACCGCTGCAGGAGGTCGTCCCCAAAGTGACAGACGAGTTGGAGGTGCAGATCGGGGCTCTACACTGTGAAAAGATTGCCTTCTACGTCATGCCTGGTCTCTCCCATGCCCTGCTCCTCGGGCTTCCCTGGCTTCGGGTTCATGGCTGTCCTGGACTGGCGCTCAGGGAACGTGCTGCGGTGGGGTCCACTCTGCCATGAGAGATGCCTGAAGTCTGTTCTGCCATCCGGTTCCCCGCAACCGGCTTCTGTTCTTCCTGGTTTACCAACTGCCTATTGACAGTACGCGGATGTCTTCAACAAAACAGAGGCAGAGGTCCTCCCGCCTCATCGGCCGTATTGATCTGGTTCCTGGTGCTACTCCACCCAAGGGACGAATCTACCCATTGTCTCCAGCCGAGTCAGAAGCCATGTCTGAGTACATCACGGACAGCTTGGCTAATGGCTTCATTCGAAAATTCACATCCTTGCTGGCGCTGGGTTTTTCTTTGTGAAGAAGGAGGGTACCCTTCGACGCTGCATAGATTACAGAGGCTTGGATGCCATCACCGTCAAGACCAAATACCCCTGCCGCTTATACTAGTGCTCTTTGACAGGCTCAAAGGGGCTCGCATTTTCACGAAATTAGACCTCCAAGGAGCATACAACTTGGTTCGCATACATGTCGGAGACGAATGGAAGACGGCTTTCAACATCAGGGACGGCCATTATGAGTATTTGGTTGTGTAACGCTCCCGCAGTGTTTCAGGAGTTCGTCAATGACATCTTTCGTGATCTGTTGTACACGTGTGTGGTGGAATATCTGGACGATATCCTCATCTTCTCCCTTGATTTGTCCTCTCATAGACGGGACGTGCGGCAAGTCCTCCTGCGACTGAGGAGGAATCGGTTATATGCCAAGATGGAGAAATGTGTCTTTGAGCAGACCTCTTTGCTATTTCTTGGATACATCATCTCTGACTCCAGATTACGGATGGATCCTGAGTCTCTGACGTGCTGAAGTGGCCCCGTCCTGTGGGGACTAAGGCTATTCAGCGGTTCCTTGGTTTTGCAAATTATTACAGACAATTCATTCCCCATTTCTCGTCCTTGATCAAGCCCATCATGGCTCTCATCTGTAAGGGAGAAAAAGCCTGTGACTGGACCCCAGAGGCCGAGAACACCTTTTCCACCTTAAAGCAATCCTTCTCCGAGGCTCCTGCCTTACACCGACCAGAGGTAAACAGACAGTTCATTGTAGAGGTAGACACCTCCTCCATAGGAGCGAGGGCTGTCCTCTCCCAGAAATCCTCTTCAGGTCGGTTAGTCACCTGCGGGTTTTTCTCCAAAGTATTTACCTCATCGGAGCGCAACTACTCTGTTGGGGATCGTGAATCGCTGGCCATCAAATTGGCATTGGAGGAGTGGCAACACCTCCTCTAGGGTGCCGTTCATCCGTTCATTATCTTCACAGACCACAAGAACCTGGCTTATCTCCAGTCTGCCCAGAGTTCTTTGCCCGTTTCAACTTTGAACTGCACTTCCGGCCTGGCAGAAAAAACGTCAAGTCTGATGCACTGTCAAGGTCCTTCCAGCAGTCGGAGGTGGAAGAGGAGACCTTCCATATCATCGATCCTACCAAGATAATCACCGTGGCTCCCTTACGTGTAGTTGGACTTCCGCCGGGGAAGACCTTCGTAGCACAGGATCAGAAGAGGGCGGTCCTGGCAAGGGGGACACTTGTCGAGAATTGCCAGTCATGTAGGAGTTAAGAAGTCTCTCTCTTTGATCTCTCATCACTATTGGTGGCCTACTATCCGTGAAGACATCCACGACTTCGTTGCTTCATGCCCGTCCTGTGCTAGAAATATGGTGTTCAGAGAGTTACCGGCTGGACATCTACTGCCTCTCCCGATCCCATTGGCTCCTTGAAAACACTTAGCTATGGATTTCATTACAGATCTACCTTGCTCCTCCGGCTGTACGGTCATATGGGTAGTCGTGGATCGCTTCTCTAAAATGGCTCACTTCGTTCCTTTGCCCGGTCTACCATCCGCTCCTGAGTTAGCCAAGATATTCATCGAACAGATCTTCCGGCTCCACAGATTTCCTCGTCATGTCGTGTCCGATAGGGGAGTTCAGTTCACTTCCCGGTTCTGGAGGGCACTGTGGAAGCATATGGACATCACGTTGGACTTCTCCTCGGCTTATCATCCGCAGTCCAACGGGCAGGTGGAGCGCATTAACCAAGTCCTCACCACCTACCTCCGGCACTTCACCAATGCTCATCATGATAACTGGACCAGTCTCCCTCCTTGGACGGAATTCGCTTACAACAATCACTCTAGTGAGTCGTCAGCTAAATCTCCCTTTGTCGTGGTATTCGGGCAACATCCAGGTTTACCTCTTCCGTTCTCCTCCAGCGTCCGGCAACCCAGCGGCCGATGCATTGCCTGTGAACTTTACCAAGATCTGGAGTGAGACCAGAGATGCCCCTACACAAGTCTCCGGCAGGATGAATATACATGCTGATAAAAGACGCTTAGATGCACCGTCTTATCTCCCGGGCGATAAAGTGTGGCTCTCTTCCAGATACGTCAGGATAAAGGTGCCATCCTACAAGTTAGGGCCGCGTTATATCGGTCCTTTCGAAGTCCTTGGACGCATCAACAACGTTGCCTACAAGTTGAGACTGCCTGCCTCACGTCGCATCCCCAATTCCTTTCATGTCTCGTTGTTGAAACCGGTGGTGCTTAATCGTTTCCATCCATCCTCCGGCACCGTGCCACGGACTCTCAGCTCCTAGAATGGCTATGAGGTCAGGGACATACTTGCCATGAAGAAGAGTAGAGGCAAGACCCTCTTCTTGATTGACTGGGTTGGCTTCGATCCTGAGGAGAGGACCTGGGAGCCACGGGAGAACATTGATGCGCCACGCATTCTGGCGAGGTTCTTAGCACGCCTTCGGAGGAGGGGGCGTGAGGGAGGGGGTATTGTTAGGTCCCCTGGCACCACTCCCCAGCTCACCTCTCCCGGGTCGGCATCCTCTGCTCCTCTGCCGAACGGGCATCCGGCGTCCAGGCGTACTGTGTCTCGGAGCCGTCGCCGGGTTCCCTTCCTGTCAGCTGACCACCGGGCTCACACATGAGCACATTATAATAGTCGTATATATGTGACCAATCAGCGGTGCACCAGTTGCACTCCTCCCCTGTGACTCTAGGGGCCGGCACGGTCCAAACCTTAACCAATAGCTGCTCTTCCTCTGGTATATCAGGCCACCTCCACTGATGGGAGGTGCCTGATTATTAAGTTAGTTTGCTTCTGCCTTGCTGACTGTTGATCAGGCCTTCCTTGTACCCTGTTACCTGGAACCCTAGCTGTGCTCTTCCCCAGTAGCACCATTCCTGCTTGCCTAGGCTTGTACCATTACCCGGAATCCTTAGCCGTGCCGTAGCATAGGCTAACCTTATGAGCCGCCCCCCTGGTACTAGCAGCCGTGGTATTTAGACTCCCTGGGCTTGCCCCTGACAATCTCTGTATAGGGGTTGGTTAAACTAGGTCCAGCTCACCCAGGGGAGTTTGGTACCACGGCCCAGTGGGTCCACTCTAAGGCGCCTTCCCCCGGAAGCGTGACACTATGGGCTGAGTCAAGGTTGACGCAGGAAGACACCATCCCAAGGGCCTCCAATCACAAATAGTAGTTAGGCTGTAGCAGGAATAGTATCCTAGTTTGTCCACTGCACAATGTGCATAAGTTTTCTAAAAATTAGACCTATGTGTTGAGTCATGGTTGACAAAGGAAGGAAATGGGTTTTTATGAGAAGGGGTTGACGTTAACAGCAGTAGCATGAAGAATCAGCATTTTTAGTGAATTTAGGTTGGCTTGCTGTCATCTGGAGGGATTAGAAACCGTGGAGATATCCAGTCCTTGTTGAATTTAGTCAGAGTAAGTCAGTCTGCATTTTCCGTTGAGAGGTGTGTGTGCCTTTCAGTGATAATTGACCCAGCGGAACTGAAAACACGCTCTGACATCACACTAGCAGCCGGGCAGGTGAGCACCTCCAAGGCGTATAAGGAGAAGTCAGGCCAAGTGTTCAGCTTGGACACCCATTAATTAAAGAGAACTGAAGCATCAGAAAGGTTGCATGTATGGTCACTTAAGTACCCCTTGATCATATTCTGCAACTTTACCCTCCTTGGCATTGTTACAGACACAGATAGCCCTTAGTGTTGTCCTGGTTTATTGAAAATTGCCCAATTTCTGCACATTTTCCCCCCACCCCTGTTGGACCTGGTGTACATGTCTCTTCCCACTATCCCTTGCTGTTGAAAAGAGCAGCTACCTCTGCCACCAGCATTGTCTGTGGGTGATGTTTTCAGCAACTGATCTACAACCACCCTCTTGAAGGATTCCATTGTAAAACAGTTTGGTGACTCCAAAAGGAGAGGAAATCTCTCCTTGTAGCGTGGATTGAGAAAGGTGCCCAACCAGTATAAGTTGTTGGATAAAATGTGTATCACGCAAGGCTCTTGCCACAGCCAGTTACACATGAACTGTGTCATGTGAGCCAAGCTGGGCAAAGGCAAATCTTCGGTGTCCCCAACAGTAGGACCAGTACCCATCATCTCCTCATGCTGACTCTCTTCCTCCACGTCCTCCTCACCAGCCCATCCAGCCTGGACAGACAAGAAGCTTGGGTTGGGTGTCCCCTCTGTAGCATTAGGAGGCCCCTCGGTACAACAGTAAAACAAGTCCTCTTCCTCCTCATCTTCCTCGGCATCACCCAATGTTGCGTCAGAATATTGGCTGGGCTGGGTAGTATCATCCATTCAGAAATGTGGCTCCATACCAACATTCTGGCCACTCAAAGCTTCATCTATGAGATTATGCAGTGATTGTTTCAGGAGACACAGCAGCGAGATGGTTATGTGGCACCCCAGAGTACGGTAGCCACAATGTCATTGCCTCCATCGGGAGGTGACATCATGCCTGGAAGCAAGAAGGGGTATCCACACTAGGTAAGCCCACTGCATATAACACCTTTCCTGACTCCAGACCAGAATGGGGAGCTCTAACCAGAGTTCAGGGAAGCCTCCCCTATAAATTCTTGCCCGGAGGCAGGGTTAGTTGGTTCAGCTCCTAGGAGGGCTGTGAAGACGTCCTGTGGAATGGAACAGTGTAAAGCTCGTCCCAGGACAGAGACTAGCAGCATGAGGGACCCATAGGAGAGGGTCTGAGGAAGGGAGAGAAGGCCTGGGGAGTGGAGCTAGAGATCCAGCTCACCCCAGTACAGAGCATCAGCAGCGGACACTGTAGTCCAAGGTTGTGAGGGATTCCAAGCCCAGAAGCCAAATCTGGATGACGGGAGATTCCAATTCTCCCAGCCACAACACCTGGAGACACAGCAGCACCAGAGAGTTCAGGGCCAGTTCTGGAGGGGTGAAGCCCAGGAAGAGCTCAAGCTGCCTGTTATACAGGTCAAAGACTTAACAGCAGAGAGGGAGGGTCTCAGCTTAGTTACAGGCAGCTCAGACCAGCACAGAGACGCACAGCAGGGAGGCATCAGAGCCCACGGGTGTGGAGATCCCCCAACTTGCTTTCAGGCAACCGGATTCTTAACATCTCCTGTGGACAGAAACCTTGGTCTGGACCTGCTAGCATCAGTAAAGGTAAAGGAGACTACAACTGTGTCTCCGTTATTCTGTGCCCTCAGTCCTGCACCCCAACACCCTACCATCGCTATAGACTGTACCAGCTGCCCTGGGGAACCGCTCTACCCATGGGGAGAGATCCACCTTAGCTGCAATCCCATCATACCCAGAGATCCTGCACCGCAGCGTCAGCCCCAATAGCCGAACACCATGGGTGGCGTCACGACCACTATTACAGAACTTAAGTTGATACCTGAGGCCACGGAGCCCGGGTCTCGACCCCTGTGACTCCCCGGAAGCA
This sequence comes from Allobates femoralis, assembly GCA_033576535.1. Classification (NCBI taxonomy): domain Eukaryota; kingdom Metazoa; phylum Chordata; class Amphibia; order Anura; family Aromobatidae; genus Allobates; species Allobates femoralis. The sequence goes on along the minus strand of JARQOC010000002.1, from coordinate 95,206,335 downwards.
ACAAAGCCTGGTTCCAAATACTCCACGGTCCTGGAGTGCATCAGTTACGTTGATAATAGCCTGATCACCGCTTACGAGGTTGGAGCAGTACTCAGAGTTCTTAAGAACCTCACAAATGTCTGCGATCCACACCCAAATGACAGTTGTTATGTGTGGTGGCTGACTCTCAATCTGATGGGTATGTTGAAGCTGGGATTCAAATATTGCTTTCTGCTGCTCACTAAGCCTAGCCAACATATGATAGGTAGAGTTCCACCATGTGGGCAGGTCACAAATGAGTCGGTGATTTGGCAAATTCAAGTGCTTTTGCAACGCTGTAAGGACAGCAAAAGTGGTAGAGGAATGGTGGAAATGGCCACTAATATGGCGCACCTTTTCAAGAAAGTACAGCAAGCCAGGGTAAGTTTTCAGAAATCTTTGAACAACTAGGTTCAGCATGTGTGCCATGCATGGCACCTATACCAGCTTGCCGACCACAGAGTTACGCCCATTATCGCAGACCACCAGACCGGGTTGGAGGTGCCACTGATTGTCTGTTGTTTTAAAGCTTGCCACATCTCTGCTGCAGTGTGTGGTTTCTGACCTAAACAGATCAGCTTTAGCAGAGCGTGTTGCCACTTAGCCGATGCGCTGCTGCACAGGTCCCAGCTTGGCATTGATGGGGAGGGTAATTCTTGGCGTGGGTAGGATGTGCACCTTTGTCCCACACTCCACCAAGTTCACCAGTGTGCCATGACAGAAATGTATCATCCCTGTCCACAACAACTTGTCCAGGTGTCTGTTGTTAGGTGCTTGTGTAACATTGGGATAGCACACCAGGCAAAATAGTGGTGGCTGGGAACATCGTGGGGCCGTCGCAGCCAAGAAAAGACTGTGTTCCCACAAGCCTAAACAGCAACATCTCCACAGCTAGCAATTTGTCAATGTGGGAGTTTAGTATATGTGCTTGTGGGTGCTTGGCTGCGTATTTACGCTTTCTTTCCAAGGTCTCAGGCACGGACAATTGGACGCTTCCCTGGGACAAGGAAGTGGATGTTGTTGATGTTTGCTGTGAGTGAGCAACCGCAGCTTGTAGGCAGGAGGTATGAGCGTCAGCTTCTTGAACTGTAGATTATGAAGGACCTAGTCCAGATGACATGGCAGTGGTTTGACCCCCAGATGCAGATTTGCTACCCTGATGTTCCACTCACCTACTGGTGTCCTTGGCTGCCATGTGGTTTTGCATTCTCGTGGTGCTAAGGTTGCTTTTCTCCTGGCCTCTGCTCAACTTGGTATGGCAGATGCTACAACTACAATGTTTTTCTCTGAGGGACTTTCAGAAAAAAAATTCCACACAGCAGCTAAATGCCTCTTGCTCTGACTTGGCCCACAGCAGGGGAACAGTTGACCCAGTTGTTACTCTGGGCAACCACAACAACCCATTGGTGCCTGTGTTGGTGCTACACCTCCATCTTCCTCTGTGTTGCTGTCATGGATATGCATTACAACAGTCCAGGTCAGATCAATGGACTCACCATCGACCACCTTGACTTCCATCTCTTCCTCTTTCCCAGTTGACATTGTAGGCTGACCTGATGGCAACTGTGTCTCATTATCATCAGCCTCCACCTCTGGGGACAGTAAATGACATTCCTCCAAGTGGCTTTCTTCTGGCCGTAGGTCCTCAATGCATGACACCTTCTTGCGTCCTTCTTCGATGCACAGTGATAGGCCAGAGCCAACCAAATGATACGTACCAAACAGATCCTCTGAGTGGCAAAGCTTGTGGTCATATGTCTCCTGTGACTGATAATGGCCGGGAAAAGAAGAACCAGATCCAGGATTGGATGGGCTAGCCTTCTGTATATCGACATTAGACAGTGTGGTCGTGGAAGGTTTGTTGCTGCTTGACAAATGCGTAATGGCCATTTCTGCTAGCTAGAAAAAACATGCAGCAGATATATTCTTTAAATTACAACACTGCACACTATGAGATATATGAAATAGCATACTGGCTAACAATGAATAGCAGGGCTGTCTGCACAGCTAATACTGATGTAAAGAAAGGGACATTGCAGTAACTTCTTGAGAATGTAAAGAAACTTGAGAAGACTTAGCTTTAGCAATGCCACTGCGAAAGTGCCAGATAACCGCGCCAAAGTACTTCTCATTCTATTGGATCCTAACCGTGTGCCCAGGCCCGGACTGACAGGCGGGAGATTCTGGACTTCTCCCGATGGGCCGGTGGTTGTGGATGTGGGCGGGGCCACAGCGCCCGCTCCTCCAGCCGCAGGCCAACTTTTCAATGATTTTGCAGCGGCCGCCCGCCACCCGCCGACATGCCGGGTCTGGTGAAGGACGCCGGCCGCTACCTCTTGGCACACAGACTCACACCAGTAGGCGGGCGGGCAGCCCTGACAGCGGCTCTTAAGGAGAGCGCAGGCTGTATAGCACGTTCTTTGTGGGCGGAGAGAGCACACACTCTGCTCTCCCGTCCAAGAAACGGATCGCAGCCACCCAGGCTATTACCAAGTGGGCCCGTGTGCAGGCAGTGGAGCTGGCCTGCAGGCAGCAGTCAGCAGCCTGTGACTGTCACAGTCATAGACTGAGTCGCCTCCTCACTCCTCCTGTGATCTGTCTCAGCTGCGGACCCGGGGGCTGCAGTGCAGGACAACAAGCAAAGCTAAGGCAAGATACTTTCACTTTTATCTGTCTGACCTGAGATGTGTAGGGTGGGGGTGGGGCAGGGCAGACTGCTGTGTGTGTATTTGTGTGTGTGTGTGTGTGTGTAAGACAGGCAGCTGCGTGTGTATTTGTGTGTCTGTGTGTGAGACATGCTGCTGTGTGTTTGTATGTCTGTGTGCGAGGGCAGGCGCTGTGTGTGTTTGTGTGTCTGTGTGTGAGGACAGTCTGTTGTGTGTGTATTTGTTTGTATGTGTGTGAGGACAGGCTGTTGTGCATGTGTGAGTGTGTATGAGACACTCTGCTGTGTATGTGTGTCTGTGTGTGAGACAGGCCGCTGTGTGTGTATGTGTGTCTGTGTGTGAGACAGGCCGCTGTGTGTGTATGTGTGTCTGTGTGTGAGACAGGCCACTGTGTGTGTATGTGTGTCTGTGTGTGAGACAGGCCGCTGTGTGTGTATGTGTGTCTGTGTGTGAGGACAGGCCGCTGTGTGTGTATGTGTGAGTGCGTGTGAGGACAGGCCGCTGTGTGTGTATGTGTGAGTGTGTGTGAGTACAGGCCGCTGTGTGTGTATGTGTGAGTGCGTGTGAGGACAGGCTGCTGTGTGTGTATGTGTGAGTGTGTGTGAGGACAGGCCGCTGTGTGTGTATGTGTGAGTACAGGCCGCTGTGTGTGTATGTGTGAGGACAGGCCGCTGTGTGTGTATGTGTGAGTGTGTGTGAGTACAGGCCGCTGTGTGTGTATGTGTGAGTGTGTGTGAGTACAGGCCACTGTGTGTGTATGTGTGAGGACAGGCCGCTGTGTGTGTATGTGTGTGTGTGAGTACAGGCCGCTGTGTGTGTATGTGTGAGTGTGTGTGAGTACAGGCCGCTGTGTGTGTATGTGTGAGGACAGGCCGCTGTGTGTGTATGTGTAAGTACAGGCCGCTGTGTGTGTATGTGTGAGGACAGGCCGCTGTGTGTGTATGTGTGAGTGTGTGTGAGTACAGGCCGCTGTGTGTGTATGTGTGAGGACAGGCCGCTGTGTGTGTATGTGTGAGTGTGTGTGAGTACAGGCCGCTGTGTGTGTATGTGTGAGTGCGTGTGAGGACAGGCCGCTGTGTGTGTATGTGTGAGTGTGTGTGAGGACAGGCCGCTGTGTGTGTATGTGTGAGTGTGTGTGAGTACAGGCCGCTGTGTGTGTATGTGTGAGGACAGGCCGCTGTGTGTGTATGTGTGAGTGTGTGTGAGTACAGGCCGCTGTGTGTGTATGTGTGAGGACAGGCCGCTGTGTGTGTATGTGTGAGTGTGTGTGAGTACAGGCCGCTGTGTGTGTATGTGTGAGTGTGTGTGAGTACAGGCCGCTGTGTGTGTATGTGTGAGTGCGTGTGAGGACAGGCCACTGTGTGTGTGTGAGTGTGTGTGAGAGGCCGCTTTGTGTATTTGTGTGTCTGTGTGTGAGGACAGGCTGCTGTGTATGTGTGAGTGTGTTTGAGACAGGCTGTTGTGTGTGTATTTGTGTGTGTGTGAGGACAGGTCGCTGTGTGTATGTGTGAGTGTGTGTGAGGACAGGCTGCTGTGTGTGTATGTGTGAGTGTGTGTGAGGACAGGCCGCTGTGTGTGTGTCTGTGTGTGAGGACAGGCTGCATGTGTGTGTTTGAGGACAGGCTGTTCCATGTGTGTGGGGACCGGGGCAGGTTGCTGTGTGTGTGTGTGAGGACTGGCTTCTGTGTGTGGTGGTCAGGGCAGGCTGTTGCATGTGTGTGGGGCCGGGGCAGGCTGTTACATGCGTGTGGGGTCCTGGGCAGGCGCTACGTGCGAGTGGGGGCTGAACGAGGCAGCTACGTGCATGTGGGGGCCGGGTCAGGCAGCTGTGTGTGTAGGGGCCAGGGCAGGCTGCTACGTGTGTGTGGGGGCTGGGGCAGACTGCTACATGTGTGTGTGGGGGGCCGAGACAGACTGCTGCATGTGTGTGGGGGCTGGATCAGGCTGCTACATTTGTGTGGTTGACTGGGTAGGCTGGTGCATGTGTGTGGGGGCTGTGGCAGGCTGCTACGTGTGTGTGTGTGTGTGTGTGTGTGTGTGTGTGTGAGAGGGCAGGCTGCATGTGCGTATGTGTGTAATCCTCAGTATCTGTATTATTCTGTATATATACTCTGCACAGTACCACTTCTCCTGTCCTGTATACTGGGTGTAATCCTCAGTATCTCTATTATTCTCTATATATACACTGCACAGTACCACTTCTCCTGTCCTGTATACTGGGTGTAATCCTCAGTATCTGTATTATTCTGTATATATACACTGCACAGTACCACTTCTCCTGTCCTGTATACTGGGTGTAATCCTCAGTATCTGTATTATTCTGTATATATACACTGCACAGTACCACTTCTCCTGTCCTCTATACTGGGTGTAATCCTCAGTATCTGTATTATTCTGTATATATACACTGCACAGTACCACTTCTCCTGTCCTGTATACTGGGTGTAATCCTCAGTATCTGTATTATTCTGTATATATACACTGCACAGTACCACTTCTCCTGTCCTGTATACTGGGTGTAATCCTCAGTATCTGTATTATTCTGTATATATACACTGCACAGTACCACTTCTCCTGTCCTGTATACTGGGTGTAATCCTCAGTACCTGTATTATTCTGTATATATACACTGCACAGTACCACTTCTCCTGTGCTGTATACTGGGTGTAATCCTCAGTATCTGTATTATTCTGTATATATACACTGTACAGTACCACTTCTCCTGTCCTGTATACTGGGTGTAATCCTCAGTATCTGTATTATTCTGTATATATACACTGTACAGTACCACTTCTCCTGTCCTTTTTTCAGAGAGGTGGTTTTGAACTTTGATTTTCAGCATTTAAATGTTGCTTAATTTGATTATCCCTAATATGGAGTCATCACTTCCTTTCTGTACAGGTGATGACTTTCCCTTCACTGTGTATCTGACTGCTGGGACTCCACAATCCTGAGAAATGTGGCTTTGTGGATCACCATGTGAATGGAGATGTGGTAGATTGTACACTCTGCTGCACCATTCACATGTGGCTCTTCAAATAACTCCTTTAAGAAAGTGATGAGGCCACGGCAACTTAAAGGGAATCTGTCCGCTCCATAAAGCCCCCAGACTATCACTACCTGTCCCTGCACCTTCCTATTACTACTGTAACTATCCCTTTCTGTGCTAAATGTGCCCTGTGACTGTGTAATAAAAGCTTTTTATCACTCACTCATTAGTATGATAATGAACAGGGGGCTACCATTGCTAGACCCCCTGGGCGTTCTCTCTGTGTCCCATGGCCGCCTCCTGTATAGTCTATCATGCTCCGATGGGCGTGATGTTGACATCCAAATGTGCACCCCCGGCCCCCAGCCTGGCTAGCTCCGCTCTGCAGAATGGTGGGTATGACGCCGAGTGTTGTAATTTCCAGTACTCATCCACAGAGCTGCGCATTGCGCATGCTCTGTGGAGCATATTATGTTAGCTCATCACAGATATCATCACAGATGAGCTGACGTAATGTGCTTCGTAGAGCATGCGTACTGTGCAGCCTGAAGTCCAGCCTGCGGAGTGCCGGAAATGATGCGTTTGAGTGATAAAAAGCTTTTATTACGCAGACACAGGGCACATTTAGCACAGAAAGGATAGTTAGAGAAGTAATAGGAAGATGCAGGGGCAGGTAGTGATAGCCTGGGGGGCTTAATGGAAGTGACAGGTTCTCTTTAAAAGCAAACTTCAATGATCTGGGCTAATGGGTGATATAGTGTGTGGGCTGGTGGGGTTTGTTTTCCAGGGCTGCTTTCTGGTCTCAGTCCGGAGGCAGGGTGTGCCTCTCAAGTGGTATAATGCTGCATGTGTGGGTTTTTATGCCTCTGCATGCAATTAACACCAACCTTGAGGGTATGTCCTGCACCTGGCTACAACAATATGGAGGGCTCAGCATGACTACAGGACGGTAAGGGTGCACATTCAAAAAATAGTAATACTAATAATTAAAGAAATTACCGCATCACCTTTGTGAGGTGCTAGCTAGAAAAACATGTAATTTAAAGAATATATCTGCTGCAACACTGCACATTATGAGATATATGAAATAGCATACCAGCTAACAATGAATACCAGGGCTGTCTGCACAGCTAATACCGATGTAAAGAAAGGGACATTGCAGAAACTGCTTGAGAATATAAAGAAACTTGAGAAGACTTAGCTTTAGCAGTGGGCACTTTCGTGCCGAGGTGCTTCTCACCTTATCGGAACCCATGCTGCAGCTATGCTGAGCCGTCCATCTGGTTGTAGCCAGGTCCAGAACATTCCCTCAAGGTCGATTTTAATTGCATACAAAGGCATAAAAACCCACACATGCAGCATTATACTGCTAGAGAGGCACATGGTTAGGACCCGATAAGATGAGAAGCACCTTGGCGCGGTCACTGCTAAAGCTATGTCTTCTCAAGTTTCTTTATATTCTCAAGCAGTTTCTGCAATGTCCCTTTCTTTACATCAGTATTAGCTGTGCAGGCATTTTGGGTTTTGTTGACAGATTTTCCGGTATGGATGGCACAAGCCAACCTACCGTGTTTCCCCGAAAGTAAGACCCTGTCTTACATTTTTTTGGGGGCCACTTTGGCCCCCGGTCTTACTTTCGGGGGGGGGGGGGGTGTCTTATATTGTGTGCCCCAGCAGTGTGGCCTACAGGCCCCCTCCCGCTGGGACACTGCGGGAGCGGGTCGCACGTCACGTGCGCCCGCTCATTACATATGCACTGCATCCCCCTGTCAATCAGCGACAGGGGGAGCAGTGCATTATATATATGGGCCCCCTCCTGCTGGCACACTACCCCCCTGTTCTGAGGCCCCCCTGCTGCTGCACACATCTTACCCTCCAGGGTCTTCTTGCAGCAGCCAGCGCGTCGGTCCTCTGTCCTCGGCTGTCTCCCGGATCATGTGACCCATCGCAGCGCATGACATGATCCGGGAGACAGCCGAGGACGGAGGACGGACGCACTGGCTGCTGCAAGAAGACCCTGGAGGGTAAGATGTCTGCAGCAGCAGCAGCAGCAGCAGGGGGGGCCTCAGAACAGGGGGGGTAGTGTGCCAGCAGGAGGGGGCCCATATATATAATGCACTGCTCCCCCTGTCGCTGATTGACAGGGGGATGCAGTGCATATGTAATGAGCGGGCGCACGTGACGTGCGACCCGCTCCCGCTCCCCCCCTCCGCTTAAGGCCTTACATTAGCCCCCCCCCCGGTTGTAAGGCCTTATATTCGGGGGAGGCCTTACATTAGCAGGCCCCCCCTTTACCCCTAGGCGGCCTTACAATCGGGGGGCCTTACTTTCGGGGAAACACGGTAGCTGTCACACTCACATAGTGGTGAAAATGGCCTCGTGCGAGGTTTGTAGCAGGCAGTAGGAAATGTTTGGACTACTGCTGCTTAGCATTGGGCAAACATCCTTTTTGTAATGTGGACAGAAGCACCAGCAGTTAAATGGCCTGGTATGAGGTTTGTAGCATGTAGTAGGAATTGTTTGGACTACTGCTGCTTAGCGTTGGGCAACAGAGTTAAAGTGATCCTAAACCCAGAAACTGACCCCCCCTTATCTTTAGACCTGTCCCTGCACCCCCTCTTATCATTTCTAGCATTTCTAGGGGGCGGGGCTAAATTGTGTCATGCCGGAGCCCCCTTTCATGACGCGGCCACACACTCACAAAGGCAGCAAGCAGAGAAGGGCGTGAATAATTACCAGGCACCAGCAGACAGGCACGCCTATTTGCGGCTTCCAACAGAAACGGAGAGCTCACACAGGTCAAACTATTATATCCTTTTCTCTAACTTTACAAAAGCGATTTTTTATGCAAAAGGGATGGCTAGAAATGATAAGAGGGGGTGCAGGGACAGGTCTAAAGATAAGGGGGGGTCAGTTTCTGGGTTTAGGATCACTTTAACAGAGTTGGGTTAACAGAGATGTGAGTGAGCTTTGTGGAGACAGATGAGGAGTTTGCACTCTTCCTGACCTTACTTAGCAACTGTGCTGTTAGCTCAGCCTAATCTGATACATTGTTTTCTCATCAGCTGCAGTCAGCAGTGTAGGCCACGCCCTCTTTATCCTTATATCCATATTCACTGTAAAGATGGATCTAACGGACAATGAACATAAGGTTTATGAATGGCTTTCAATCAGAATTTTCTAATGACGTATATTTTTATTATTATTATTATTATTATTATTTATATAGCGCCATTAAATTCCATGGCGCTTTACATGCTAAAAGGCAGACAAGGACAAGGACAATAAATGTCGAAACTTTGGTCGAAAGGTACCTTTACATGCCGCCACTGCGTGGTAGCAACTGCCTGGCAATCGGGATTTTTGTGACGGTTGCCTTGAAATTGCTATGAAGTTGTGGCGTGTAATTTGGGAAAGTGATCGGGTTTTTCGCAGTTGCTCCGGATTGCGGTTTCTGAGCCGTGTTCTAAAATCCGAGGCAACCCAAAGGGTGAATTGCCCTGGTAGTGGCATGTAAACGGGCGATAGGGATGGAATCTGCGTCACCTAGTGATTTCCCAGAGGCGTGCCACAGCGTGATATTTTCCGCGCCCCATCAGCGATGATTGGTGGGGGCGACTGTGTTACCATTGGCTGTCCCTGCACAGGGCGCCATATTTAAAGAGCTGTCCATTCACACTACACAATTGCAATGGTATCATGTATTAGCCAGCCTCCCAGCGCAGGCTGGCCAATCATGACGCTATTGCGTTGTCCAATCAGCGTGTTAGCGTCACGGAATACACAAGTTTGCCACGCCTATGTTTCAGCGCCGCTGAACATGTACTCCCACATTCCCCTACTGATTGCGGCGTGTGAAGCGGCGACGGTATTCAACATGAAGTTATCCGCAGGATCTGTTGGAACTTCCGGGGAACCATGATACCTTGAGTTGACAACGCAATTGCGGCGTGTACATGTGGCATTGGTGATCGTTAGCAACCGTTAAAAACGTGCACGCGCATGTACGGTTGATACCGATTGCCAGTGATAGTTGCGGCGTGTAAAGGTACCTGAACAGATACAAGAGGGGAGAAAACCCTGTCCGCGAGGGCTCACAATCTACGAATATTAGAAAGTTTATTAAAATGACTTGCTCTACATTATTATCAAAAAAATTGAAATGGTGGTTGTGCTTTAATATTGATGATTATGGCTTACAGCCAATGAAAATCCAAAGATCATTATCTCACAAAATTAAAGTAGGGAGAATGAAAGGAATGAAAGATAAAATATTACCTAAATAGGTATCAGAGGCTTCACCTTGTGTGGTTGTGAGAATCGCAACCACTATAAAAGCATATCACAGCTGCTGCAGACCCCAGTGTGGTGCATATAGAGTAGGGAGGATGAAGGGTTAAAAACCACACTGCCGTATTCCACAAGACATCAAAGGGTGAATATAATAAAGATTTATTAGTCAACATGTCTCAAGGCTCCCTGGCCCCTTCCCCAGGACAAATCAATATCATATTGCTATGTGTCAGGGAGCCCTGAAATGCGTTGACTAATAAATCAATATTATATTCACCCTTTGATGTCTCGTGGAATACGGCAGCATTGTTTTTTAACCCTTCATCCTCCTTTCATTTTTGAGATTATGACCTTTGGATTATCATTGGCTGTAAGCCATAATCATCAACATTAACAGAGATAAATACTTGAAATAGATCATTCTCTTTGTAATCCAGGGATTCCCAGGGACAATGTGCCTTCAACTACATGTTTTCTGTGGCAGCACGAACCAACAGCACATTGTCCCTAGGAATCTCTGGATTATTGACCACATTGCACGTGGAAGTGTGGGTCCAGCAGCAGCCGCCATTTCTGTGCATATCATACTGGTTGTGTGTCACAACTTTGCAAGATGAGCAGGGATAATTACGGCCTCAAAGCCGCTCAGCTCTTAAAACGATAAGACCCTATCTGCGCTTGCTTCTTTTTACAGTGTTAGGGTACCGTTACACGTCGCATGCAATTTCACTGGCAATTTGCTGGTTGCAGTGAAATCATGGACACATTGTTCTATCTTGTTGCTGTGTAGAAATGCAACAATGTGTCCATGATTTCACTGCAACCAGCAAATTGCCAGTGAAATTGCATGCAATGTTGCGATGTGCGACGTGTGATGGTACCCTTACTCTCTTTGTAATGACTCTGTATAATATATGTATTTCACTTTATGTATTGAATTAAAGAAAAAAATAACTTTTTGATCATATTCTTATTTTTTGAGATGCAACTGTAACATTTCCTTTACTCTTGCTACATTGTGTTGTATATCACATAAAGTCTCAACAAAATACATTTAAGTTTGTGGGGGTAAGGCTGGTTTCACATCAAGATTTTTTGCCATCCGTGGCTGTCCGTTGTAAAACGGACAGCCACGGATCTGTTTTGGCCTCCACGTATCCCTATGGGCAACGTATCTGCATGGATTTGTCCTTAATGGCATCCGATTTTGACAGCATCCGTTGGTATCAGTTGTTCTGACGGTCACAAAATCGTTGCCGGCAGCGTTTTTCGTGTCCGTCATAAAAATTGGGCACAAACGGACCGATGCGGTCTGCCACCCTTTAACACTGGACTCTATGGTACGCAGATCCATCAAAAGATTGGATCCGATGTCGGCTCCATTGTTATGTACTGAACATGCTGTGCTCAGTACATGAGTGGTCTCTCCCTCTTATCATGTCTCCCCTCCCCGCTCCTCCCTACTCCGTCTCTCCTGTCTCTTCTCCTCCCCCCCTCCCTGCCTCTCTCCTCCGGTATGAAAAAAAAATATCCTCAGTGAGGATTCCTCACCGTCCGCTGGCTCCCGGGATGCAACCGCCTCCACCTTGGTCATGTGACACGTCAGCTGATCGGGTCGATCAGGTGTCTGGCAGCCCATTGGAGGTGGAGGCGGTCGCATCCCGGGAATCCTCACTGAGGATTTTTTTTTTCATACTGGAGGAGAGGGGAGAAGAGACAGGAGAGGCGGAGGAAGGAGGAGCGGGAAGACAGGAGAGATGGAGGAGCGGGGAGGGGAGGAAAGAAGAGGGAGAGAGCAAAAAAATCGGCAACAGGTGCCTATTTGTCATCCCATTGCAGGCATCTGTTTGGATCTGTTGCTGTCCGGGGGATCTTGCAAAAAAAAAAAAAAAGGATCACCTCGTACAGCAAAAAAATCTTGATTTGAAATCAGCCTAATGTGAAAAAATGTGGAAAAGTTTAAAGGATATGAATACTTTTTCAAGGCACTGTATATGGATGTTTTGATGGTGTGTGTGTAAACCTTAAGGAATAATATACAGTGTAAAATAATAATAAACTACTCTATCATAAGTAATATTTAGAGCAAATGCTGTTTGTAGGTCAGAATGACCTTTACAACTATGTTGTATAGTCTAAAGCTAAACTGAAATGTTGAAATGATGGAGATGTAACTGCCTCAGAGACACAATGATGATAAGATGCTGTTTTAAAGAAACCTAAAGTATATTTCAATTTCTAGATGAAAACCCAATAAACTGCAATTGTGTTTTTGGAAAGATTTAGAAAAGAGCAAAATACATAAATGAGATTTCCCAATAACTGCATATCTCCTGCTTGTTATCCTCCTATACATCCTTTGCATTGTCAGTTGTCAATGATGTGAGGTCATGACACTCCAATATACATCCAGTTATCATCCATTTGTGTGGAGGCTCAATCCTACATATCTACATATCTGAGGTCACCACAGTTGCTGAAGTATCACATATATTCTACTCCCTTTTGTAAAGTGATGGTGTGTGCTCAGTCTTGTTGGAGGACACCTTAGCCACCATTATGTCTTGAAGTAAGTGTTGCATGAATTTATCTTTGTGCATCAAACTATTCACAGAAAAGATAACGGCAAAGAACATTAAATTTATTTTATGTTCCATCATTTTGAATGGCGATGATAAACCACCACAAGCCAGTCATGTAGTAACACCTCCAGCCCCCAGCCTTCATTTTATAACTTTAAAGGTTTAGGGTTCAGGCTCAAGTTTGAGTCAAGTCCAGTCTCGAACCCAGACTTTAAAAAAAAAAGTGCATCCACATCCGCTGAACCCGAACATGGTCGGGTTACATTATTTCTATCCTGTTCCACATGCTCTTCAATGGGTATCCTCCATTCTTCAACCCCTATAAGGCAAAATGTTGCCTATATGATCTACCTATGTTTTTTTTGTTCACCTTATGATCAAGGGCAATAAAAGCCATGTGGCGGTGGAGTAGCTCTCTGCATTAAGTAACAAGTGTCATGCTGGATTGCTCCGAGTCAACTACAATAGGGCAAATTAGTAAGATATAATGTTGGAAACATTGTGGCTGCACTGACATGTCAGCCGATGTAACACAAACTCCTTAAATGGTGCACATCCTCGATTTGATTGTGCAAAATTTTTAAACAAGTATACCCACTTCAACAAGGTGGTGTTTATGGTCAGAAAAGTATATGGTTATTTCAACTACTAGATGGGGGCCCAAAGCTATTGCCTCAGAAGGGTGGTGAATGATATCACAGTGGGGGTAGGCTCTGTGGCACTGGGGGCGGTGGCTGTCTCTCCTCCTCCCCGTGTGCACTACCCCCTGTCCACTCTCTCTCTCCCCCTGTGCTGTCTTCTCCACTCTGTGCTCTCTCCTTTGATCTGTCTCCACCGTGTGCTGTCTTCTCCGCTCATGTGCTCTATCCTTTGAGCTGTATTTCTCCTGTGCACCTTCCCCATGTATGTGGTCTCTCTCTCCCCTGTGTTGTTTTCTCCCCTCTGTGCTCTCCTTTGAGCTGTCTCCCCAGTGCACTCTCTGTCTCGCCCTGTGCACTCGTCCCCTCCCCCTGTGCGCTCTCTCTGCCCCGTCTGTTGTCTCGGGCCCCCTGTACTGTCTTCTCCCCTCATGTGCTCTCTCTGAGCTGTCTTCCCCTGTGCACTCTCCCCACTGTATGCAGTAACTTCCCCCCTGTGCCGTCTTCTCCCTTCTGTCGGCTTTCCTTTGAGCGGTCTCCTTCCTGTGCACTCTCTCTTCCCCTGTGCACTCTCTCTAACCCTCTGTGTGCTGACTCTGGCCCCCTGTGCACTTGGCCTTCCCTCTGTGCACTCTCTCTGCACACCTGTTTGCTCTCTTCCTCCTGTGTGCTTTTTTTGCACCCTGTGATTGTCTCTTCCCCTTGTGCTCTCTTCCCCTGTGGTGTCCAAAGATGACGGCAGCGTGAGTAAGTGCGCACGTCCACTCCAGATCATTCCGCCGCCATCTTTGTATACAGAGGTGTCCAAAGATGATCGCATTTACCCAGTCAGTAATGTGTCAGTGGCGGCGGCTGCAGGGGACGGTGGCTGTGGTTTGAATTGGTGGCAGTTGTGGGTGGCTGTGACACTGCTGGTGGTACTGCGCAATGTGGCATTACCACCAGTGGTTGCCATATTTTCACATCCATCACTTGGATGGACTTGCGAAGGCACATGATAGCAGGACACGTGGACCCCGGAAGCAACAGACAAGACAGCGCAATTATGTCTCTGTCCCGCTGTTTGTTATCTGTGCCCCCCTGTGCTCTCTGTGTGCTCCCAGTGCGTTCCCTATGCCTCGCTGTGCGCTCTCTGTGCCCCCCTATGCACCACATCCCCACCATCTTTGGTTACCTGGGCGTTCAAAGATGGCGACAGCTCGTGCATGCGCATTAATAACGCGACTGCCATCTTTGGACACTTGAGTATAAAAAGATGGCGGCCACATTAGTAATGTGCATGCTCGCGTGTGCACATTACTATGTGGCTGCCATCTTTGGAAACCCAGGTGCCCAAATATGGCAGCAGCATGAGTAACTGGGTATGCCCACCTGGTACATGCATGCCCAGTTACTAAGGCGGCATTATGTGCACGGGTGAGGTTTGGTAATGACAGAGAGGAGAAGCGGGAGTAGCAGCAACGATGTGTCCCTTGGTTTTGGGTGGCATCGGGTTTGGGTGTCAGCAGCACCACTGGCAGTAATGCACAATGGCGAGTACCGCTAGCGGGTGCCATATTTGCACACCCATCACTTGGGTGTGCAAATATGGCTGCTGCCAGTGTGTAATACGGGGACAACTGGACGGAAGTGGATGACAGACGGGACTTTGCGATTATGTAAGTAGATTATTACATGGTGAAGAACAGCCTCCTGGATTTTCTGATTTATAATGTTTCAACATGATGATATTCAAGTGTGCACATGTAGTGTCTGGACAATTCTATGAAATTCAGCCTCATACTGCAGTAGAGAGCAGGAGGTGTGTCGGGGTATGGATGCTGGGGGCTCTAGGATCTTACATTCCTGCCACTCACACTTCTGTATGAACAGGGGGTGTGGCTACCCACCCCATGGTCACACTACAATCCTGCCCCTGATATGCCATCCTATGTAATGTAAGAATGTTTTCCTTTCAAATAAAAATCATGTTGCAAGTAGATATAAATACATGCTGTGATCTTTCACTGTACAATGATATGATGGTGCATAATGTGTTCTGTTATTTATCAGGCTAGGATCAGAGGTAGAACACTACATTAATTGATTCAGCGCTGCTGTGGTCTCTCCTTCCCCATATCAACTTGGCAGCTTTCTGTCCCCTGAAACTTTAGCACTATGCATGACTGAATTTTTCTGTCCCCAAAGGGAGGAGAAAGCGCTGAGGAGCAGATATGATTTTATTGATTTATACGCAATCTATAGATCCTAGAACTGCAGTGTCCAGCTCTGCTTCAACATGTAGGAGGCAGGGACTGTACAAATTATTTTTATCTTCCCAGAGTTCCCCTTTAAGTACAGTTTCAGTTCAACAGTGAATAACCAGACACAGTTCTAGTTCTCCCTCTGTTGTTTCCGTTCGTAATGGTGCTGTGAGTCCCACCATATAACCCAGTGCAGTCCGTGACAATAATTATCCCATATTTACAGCTCCACATTTCTTCTCCTCATAGAGGAGGGGGCACAGGGGGTCTGACTACTAAGGCGAGAGTAGAACTTGATGCTCCCAGAAGCTTCCTTTGGACTATCTCTGCTGGCCATAGTGAAGGTGGGTAGGGGTCCTGCCATAGTGACAGGGAAAAGCCTTTCCATTCCGACCCATTATCTATTAGCTTGGGGACTTCTCACTACCGTCAAGCCATCTGGACCCTCTCTGCCATGGGGCCACTTTGCTGGACAATAGTTCTTTAGTCAAGACTATGTCTCTCAATGTCTCTCAATCGGTGTCTCGGCCAGCATACTCAAATCATGCTGTCTCACTTTGGTCTCAATGTTTCGGCTACCATGAATCCCCACTCCATAAGACCTTGATGACCTCTCAGACTGTATATCCATATTAGTCAAAAATGGATCCCTATCTGATGTTCTAGAAGGAAACCGTCACTTACCCTGGAGTCTAACCCCTTCCGTTGTGGGCTAGTTCCAACACTTAACTGTCTCTGATCCTGCAGCCTGTTGCTGAACAGAAGTCTCTTGCCAATCATTATATGTAACAGACAGTACTATAAAGCTTACACATAACACTGCTATACGTTATATATTACTATCAAAATGCTATACATTATACAGGCAAACATCACTATACATCATACATTTCACAATACAATATCACCACATTACATTACATCACAATTCACATTATACATAATATACAAAGACATAATTCACATTACAATACAACTGTGTGATTTGGTGTCATCAGAGAGAAAAATGACTACCTATCCACCTCCTTACATCATCATTGCAGCATGGTGAAGATGTCTGGCCCACATGGGTCTGGGGTACTCAGGTCTCGTGCATTTGGGTACATGGATGTCACGGGTTGTCGGTGCCCGAGTCTGTGCCCTTGCGGTGAAAATAATAAGGGGTATTTACAGGGATAAAAGTTAATGGATGAATGTCGTGACGCCACCTGTAGATCCGGTGATGGCATCGGCGCTGCTGTGACCTCCAGGGTGATGGGCGGCAGCAAATGGTTGTTGCTCTCTACAGGAAGAGCGGGGTCCCCGGGGCTGTATAGGTTTGATGGTGGAATAGGGTAGCACGGTAGGAATGGGGCAGTAGTCATAGTAACCGGAAGTGCACCACGAAGTCACAGAACGCCGGCGAGGGAAGCTGACGAACGGTGTCAGTAGCAGTATTAAGCAGGCGTTTCCCGAAGCAGCGCAGAACCCCGTAAAAGGGTGGAAGGTTGTGTGGCAGTGCCTGGCTCTGCAAAAGAAGTATAAGAATGGGGCAGCGCAGTCCCTGCTTCACAGTGCAGAATTACCTCCGTTCACCAAGAAGAAACACAGACACTTGTTCACTCTGTACGGTTACGTTACTCCGGTAATTTGCAGCTTACAGGGTATGCAGTTGTTACAGCTAGGGTAGTGGACCGGGTGGTCCTGGCAGTACTTACTCTGAACTCTCCTTCTTCCTCGCGCTGCGCGTGGGGACCATGTGTAGATCGGGCTGTACTGTGCTATGAAGCTTTCGACCACACCGGTGTTTGTGGCTCAGGGATTGTCCTCTGCACCACTTTGGAGCTGGTACCCCGTTTCAGACTGGGCCAGGGTATTCATTTACCCTGGAGTCTAACCCCTCTCCACCCCTCTCTGTCTGGGCCACCAGGTTGAGGTGCCCTCCCGTTACTTCTCCTCTTTACTGACTGTTCTGTTCCTACTCAGTGTTCTGTCTCCCGCTCTTTCCCCACTCACTATATAACCTAGCTCTCCTCCCACAGGGAACGGTTACCCTAGTAACAGGTTGTCTGATTGGTCCCCAATCACTAGGTGTATGTGTGTTTGTGGAGCTTCAGGCTTCTATTAACCCCTACCAGAACAAAGCATACTGCACCTTCTGTTAGGGGTGCAGTACCCTTTTGTAGCGCGCTGGCTAGCGGGGCGCTACACACATACTGGTAGGAGAAGGTTCACAGGGCTTTGGTCTTGCAATCATCAAGCACAATAGAAGTGGCTAGTGGAACAATCCTTCAAATCTTTTTTCTCAACATTATAATGCTGCCC
Source organism: Allobates femoralis (assembly GCA_033576535.1). Lineage (NCBI taxonomy): Eukaryota > Metazoa > Chordata > Amphibia > Anura > Aromobatidae > Allobates > Allobates femoralis. Next base: position 95,188,602 of record JARQOC010000002.1, on the reverse strand, counting down.
CCAATATTTTTGTTTTATCCCAGCTTTAAAAATAAACTTTTTAAAGTGAATCATTTCTTGTGAAAGCTAAGATTTTCTATGCATTGATTGGTGTTGTGGCGCCCCGCAACGAGTGCGTCACAAGAGGGTATTGCAGCCATAAATGCAGCCGCAATATTCTCTGACACAGCAGTGACCTGGTTAACTTAGAAATCCAACCCTACATGCATCACCTAGAACAGAGGGCCAATCCTAGGTCCTGGTGGGCGGAGTGCTAGGGTAGTGTGTAGGAGAACATAGACAGAATAGTCTAGAACTCGGAGAGAAAGGGTCTAGAACTTGAACTTGGAGTAGGAGCGGGGGCTCCGCACCCCGTGCAGCCCCCGGGCCGTCACCGGTCGGGTGTCAGCACCTGAGGCCTTACCAACCGGGAATGGGCATTATTCACGCGGATTCCCAAAAGACTCCCGTGCCCACAACTCACAGCCGGTTCACTGGTACCGAAGCTGGCAGCAGTTCACCTCTGCTACGCGAACCAGAAACGTGGAGGAGCAGCTTTACAGGAGCACCCCACCACCAGCCAACTTCCAGTCGTCTAACCAGCGGTGTACCCACTGAGGGATCCAAGGCTCCCCAAAACATCCAGAACGTACATCTTGGATAGGGCATTGAAGCAGCCTCCCCGTACCCGATCTGGTATTCCAGGGCGACACTGGCAATCACTTAGCTAGAATGGAGAGACACTGCGGGTTTCTAAGGGACATCATCACTGCTGAGTCCACCCGGTCTACTACCCGTAAGCTGTATACCATGTACTGCCTGCTGGTTACAGTAAAGACCCATTGCAGAGACTTTCTGTGTCCGTGCTTCCTTATGAACTGTCCGTCCGCACTACAAGGTAACCGCAGCTGCCGCACAACATCTTAAGCAGCTCCAGCCTCCGGGGATCACCGCTCAGCCTGTGGGGAGCGTAACATCTTTCTGCTGTCCATCCCCCGGAGGTTCCGCAGCGTCGGTAGTCCTTACCGAAACTACTCATAGGTGGCGTCACGAATAAATTAAAAACCCCTTTAATCTGTTCCTACAAGACGTCTTCACTTTTGATCTGCACTACACCGGGCCCCACTACCGGCAGGCGCGGTCCACCCGTGACAAGGAGGAAGGAAGCATCGCCTGTCTAAACCGGAGTCCCGGCCACGGTGAGTCAGAAAATGGCGTCACGAACAGGATACGAGCAGGCCCGTTACCCAACGGGTATAATGTGCTTAAAAATGACTTTATTGTCTACAATTTGGACTTTGTTCGTCCCTAAAAGAACTTTCCCGCCTTTACACCGTGGGCCAAGATGGCGCCCAAGATGGCGTTCCCGCCACAAGAATCCGCCACGTGCAAGCCCAGGAGTGAGTCGACCCCCCCTCATCGTGGGAGGGCTAAAGACAAAAGGCGCCAAACTCTTTGTCCGCCCTGATTGCTCGAATCAACCATGGGGGTGGACCCCAAAGACTTTTCCCACGATTGGACTACAAAAGCCCAGAGGAAATGGGAGTGTCACAGACATTCTTCACCAGCTCTACCAGAACGTTTACCGGTTGAACGGGTGTGGTTTCCCTCCAAGAGAAGAGAATGGCCAGCATGAGACTCCAAGACCTAATGCGAGAGGTCGAGGCGGAGGCCAGAGCAGCCATAGGCCAACCGGGTCCGGGTCCTGCCCTTACTGTAGACGGCAGCCCCGACTTCTGGCTAGAGGCTCTACAAGACCTCCGGGTGCGGTTACTAGAGACTGTGGAGTGGACGATTCGCAGCTGGAGTGCGACCCTAGGCAGAAGACTACACCATGCGATGCAGCAGAGCCGGCCGGGTACAGCTTCTCCAAGCTCAGACGACATCACCAGCTTTTCAACAGCCTCATCGTCACCCACCACCTGTCTTGCTTCGTCACCGGAGCCAATAGACTGTATCATTCCTGTGGAGGCCACAGCTCGACCCGTTCCAGCGGTTAGCTCCGCAGCCGACCCCGTTCTTGAGCCGGAGCTTCCAATACGCTCCACGGAAGAAGCCGACATGTACCTGGTTCCACCTGCGGAACCCGCGACTAGTTTCCACACTACTGAGACTGTCGCCTGTTTCTCCCCTGAACCGGAGGCCTCCTCTGCTATTACCGAGGCCTACCTGGTGACCGGGATTGAAAACACACTTCCCGCTGCTACAGAAGAAGAGACAGGCAGCCTGGAAGTCCTGCACAACGATCCCGAAGAGAAATTTGCAGCACAGCCACCCACCGACTCAGAGGATTTCATCCCATCGTCTTCGTCAGCCGAGCAGCCCGACGTAGTCATCGAAGGAGAGGTCGAGGAGGATGACGACGAGATCTACAGCCCAGCTGAGGACCTCTACACCGGGTTCGCCTGGGGAGACACAAAGAATCCTTCTGCCGGGTGATCAGCTCGGGTGCACTGGTCGGGTGCCGCCGCAACAGCATCTTCTCCAGTCCCGTTGAACCGGGCTTTTCTACAGACTGCCCACCAAACTCAGGTTCAACATCCAGCACGCCGTAGAGACTGCATCCACACGCCGCACCACTCCGACGAAGAGGTACGTCGTGTCCGGAGAGAGGAGTGGCACACTCGACTGCAAGCCAACATGCAGGCTCTCGCCGAAGCCCGCCGCCAGTCTCCATTGCCTAAACAATTCCGTAAAACCGGGCGGGTAAGCACCTTCAACTTATCCACCAGGTGGGGATTCGTTAGGGAGGAGGGTGTGAGTACCGAAGTGTTTGTGGGGCGTCGTGATGTGGAATCGCACCTACCGCGAGGGCATCCAAACCGAGACTTGTATAGAGGGGACATAGTAACCTATGAGCGACATGTATGCTGTGACGGGTGGTTCGCTATACGAGTCCGGAACACTGACCTCCATAAGTGACTTTGTTGTTTGAACTTATCACCAAGAGACTTCTTTCTATGTGCACAATAACACCGCGACTTGGCGGCTACAGCCTGAACTTTTACCTAAGGACAGCCGACCGCCCGCCGGGTCCGCGCAATGTGTTAACCTGTTATTTACCTACCTCACTTTTATGCATACAATGACCTGTCATTAATAAAAATGTATTACCTGTTATAAAATGTAAAAACCTCTGTAATGTGGGTAGTGTGACGCTTGGGGACAAGCGTATTCAACCAAGGGGGAGTGTGGCGCCCCGCAACGAGTGCGTCACAAGAGGGAATTGCAGCCATAAATGCAGCCGCAATATTCTCTGACACAGCAGTGACCTGGTTAACTTAGAAATCCAACCCTACATGCATCACCTAGAACAGAGGGCCAATCCTAGGTCCTGGTGGGCGGAGTGCTAGGGTAGTGTGTAGGAGAACATAGACAGAATAGTCTAGAACTCGGAGAGAAAGGGTCTAGAACTTGAACTTGGAGTAGGAGCGGGGGCTCCGCACCCCGTGCAGCCCCCGGGCCGTCACCGGTCGGGTGTCAGCACCTGAGGCCTTACCAACCGGGAATGGGCATTATTCACGCGGATTCCCAAAAGACTCCCGTGCCCACAACTCACAGCCGGTTCACTGGTACCGAAGCTGGCAGCAGTTCACCTCTGCTACGCGAACCAGAAACGTGGAGGAGCAGCTTTACAGGAGCACCCCACCACCAGCCAACTTCCAGTCGTCTAACCAGCGGTGTACCCACTGAGGGATCCAAGGCTCCCCAAAACATCCAGAACGTACATCTTGGATAGGGCATTGAAGCAGCCTCCCCGTACCCGATCTGGTATTCCTGGGCGACACTGGCAATCACTTAGCTAGAATGGAGAGACACTGCGGATTTCTAAGGGACATCATCACTGCTGAGTCCACCCGGTCTACTACCCGTAAGCTGTATACCATGTACTGCCTGCTGGTTACAGTAAAGACCCGTTGCAGAGACTTTCTGTGTCCGTGCTTCCTTATGAACTGTCCGTCCGCACTACAAGGTAACTGCAGCTGCCGCACAACATCTTAAGCAGCTCCAGCCTCCGGGGATCACCGCTCAGCCTGTGGGAAGCGTAACATCTTGCTGCTGTCCATCCCCCGGAGGTTCCGCAGCGTCGGTAGTCCTTACCGAAACTACTCATAGGTGGCGTCACGAATAAATTAAAAACCCCTTTAATCTGTTCCTACAAGACGTCTTCACTTTTGATCTGCACTACACCGGGCCCCACTACCGGCAGGCGCGGTCCACCCGTGACAAGGAGGAAGGAAGCATCGCCAGTCTAAACCGGAGTCCCGGCCACGGTGAGTCAGTGTGAATTCCCTTCAGTAAGCCCAAGATTGAACCCCTGCTCAAGACTGGGTACAAAAGCTTTACCTTCATTTCAACAAATATCCATTGCTTGCAGGATTACTTTTTTTACCATCTTTATAATTTTTTGTGCATGAGGATTTCATGGACATTAAATGATATGAATTCCTTTCGTAGGTTCCGGCCTATAACTGGACAGAAAAGGCTGGTTTTTAGCATTTCATTGTTGATTAACTGTTGATATAACACCCCCCCAAACCACCACATAAACCATTCCCTTTTACCTTTCCCAGAAATTAAAGCACAACAAACTTGTTTCTTTGTTGGACGGGGTCTGCCACAACTTTATTAATTCTCGTTTTATTAAAACACTCGTATTCCAACTGTAAAACATTTTATCAAAGCCGAAACCCGAGACAGTTTGTACCACCAGACTCCCGGAGGACAAGTCCGTCCTTAGCTCCATACTGTTTTCACAACCACTTGACTAATTCACTGTAACAAGAAAATACCATCAACATACAAGACACACAAGGTTAACAAACAGGGAGGGAGGGTGGTCAGCTCATCAGCAGGTACTGGTCCCGGAAGAGTGATAACTGCCAGGAGACTCACTCTCTTAATACTTTGGTAGCTACCATCTCTTACACTAAAGGAGGGGAGAAATACCAGGAAACAGGAAGGGGAACAAAATCAATGCACCATTAGCAACTTAACACCAGAGGGGGATCATGCCCCTTAATCTCTCTCCCCTGTAGCACCTCTCAGGATGAACCAGCACACTCAGCTTTATTTGAAACATAACTAGTGATGGGCGAGCAGTAAAATGCTTGGGTGCTCGATGCTTGGGTTGAGCACATTGAAATGCTCAGGTGCTCGACCCGAGCAGAGAGGCCAATGTTAACCTCGAGCAGCCATCGAGAAACTTGATTGGGGCTGCTTGTCCACCATCCGGACTATCCTGCATTGCAACTTCCATATCCATTTATGTAGAAAAAAGCCCAGGTTTAGATTCTGTGCAGACCACCAAGCAGGAAGGGTATGTTCCTCAGGGTGTTTTGCCCTGAGGAAGCAGCAGGTCCTGCTGTGAAATGCGTTGGCTCAATAAACGGACATCAAACATACCCTTCCTGCTTGGTGGTCTGCGCAGAATCTAAACCTAGGCTTTTTTCTACATAAACAGATTTCACCCTCACCAGGTGTCTGCAGCGACCAGGATAACAAGGCTCTTGCAGTTTGTTGTGACTCACACAACCCAAAAAGGTGAGTCACACTAATCGGGGGGCATTGAATTATCATCATAGATAAGACCCTATGTGCGCTCCCTTCTCTCTCTGGTTTAACTTCCATATCCAGGAAGATTGCTAGTCACCACATGTACAAGTAGCAGCAGAATGATCAAACTTTCAGATCAGGTACCAGGAGAGCACGTCAAGACAGAGGGAATAAATAGAGGGGTAGTAAAGTCACGGTGTGGCAGCCCAGGGTTCATGTGCCACAGTAACACCACAAAGGGTTAACTCCCCACACAAACCACAACACTACACTAGCGCCTCCAGGCCAGAAGGGGGAGCAAAAGCTGCTTCCCTATATATTCTGGTGTGGAGAGGAAGTGGGTAGTTCATTTCCTAGGAGGACTGAGGAAGAAGGACCTGGGTGTAAAAGAGCTGTGTTAGGCTCACCCCACGGTCCGCTGTCCAGTTCCAGGCCAAGCCAGGATCTGAGGAAAGAAGAATCAGAGGAACACACCTGGGAGACCGAGTTCCCTGAGGCTCACCCCAGAGAAGCACAAAGAACGAATACCGGATCCGGGATTGTGTCTGACACAAACAGCACAGTGAACACCGGATGAGTGAAGGTCCCACATCTTCACTGTACCACAGCAAAGCAACACGGCGGGGTCAGGAACACGGAACAAGACTCAAGTTGCCTAGCAGATTGGTACCCGTGAGGGGAGACAGGGCCAGCAGCTTAGCTAAAGCGGCAGCAGGGCCACACACGTAGCGCAGAAACAGGGAGCCAAAGGACCCGGCCAGGGTGGGAGCCACCTGGCCCCTGCACAGACTCCGGGGACAGTACTTAGCTGAAGTACCATCTTCAGTAAAAGACTTGGAAAACTACAAAACCGTGAGTCTGTGTAATCCTTACGAACCCTGTTCTCCCTCACAAACTGTTTCATCACTACTGCCCCGGGGACCAGGCTCTGCCCGTGGAGAGCCGTCACATCACAGGCTGCCATCCATCATCCCTGGAGGTTCTGCAGCAGCGGTGGTCACCCTGACCACATACCACGGGTGGCGTCATGATTCTCTCCCCTGTAAATACCCCCCTTTACTTGTGGGGTCGGGACACGGTCCGGACCAAGACCGCCGTGATAGCCCCTGTGATATCCCGGTCCGGTACCGAGTACCCCGTCCCAGTGGGCTCCACAACTGTCCAAGGTCAGTTACCAGGAGAGTAGTGGATCAGAACAGAGACAAGACAAAAGGATGGTCAAACACAGTCAAGGTCAGGCAAAAATCAATTCCCAGAGCTCAGATGCAAGAGACAAAACTAGCGCAACAGAGCTGAAACTAAGGCTGACTTCACACCACGGTTTGGAGCTGTCACGCTGTGTCCGGTGTTTTGCAGGATGCACTGGACACAACCTGACAGTCCCGAACGCGCACAAGCTGAGGGCAAATATGCTCTCCGATCCTGTTTTCTGCCGGATTCGTTTGTGCATGTTTGTGTCGCTGTCCAGTGCTGAAGTTTCAGCAGCATGACAGATGCAGAAGAGCTGCCCGCAGTGCTGAAATTTCAGCCTTGGAGCTCTCCTGGTGCTGAACTTCAGCTGCGGCTCTGAAATGCTGTGCTGTCTATGTGGTGCTGAACGAGCACGACTGCATTTTAGAGCCGCCACTCTTTCAGCACCAGGTGTCCGGTAACCGGTACTCTTTATTGCCGGATCCAGCGCGATCCGGTGCCCATAGACTTCCCATGTTATGTGCACCAGATTGCCCCGTATCCGGGAGGATCCGGTTTTGTTCCTTTTTGCCACTGGACACAAAAAATTATGCAAACTCTGATTTTGTGTCCGGGGAATAAAACAAATAAAACCGGATCCAGCCGGAAAGGTACAAAACCGGAGGCCAAATAAGCACAATCCGGTGCCATAGGGATTCATGGGGGGCAAAATCGAATCCGGTTCTGTCCGGTTCACACTGGACAGACCCGGACCCAAAAAATTGTGGTGTGAACCCGGCCTAAGGCTACATTCACACGCGGCGCATTTGTCACGTATTCGGCAGTGGCACTTTTTTGCACGCAAAAAAGCGTTGCTGCATGCTAAATTCAAGCTTTTCTCGGCGCGCTTTTCCCGAGGCCATGTTAACATGTAGTCTATGGGGAAAGCGTGCTGAAAAAAACACCAAGAATTGGCATGTAAATTCTTTTTGCACGGGTGCTTTTGCAGTGAAAGCACCCGTGCAAAAATACGCTGCAAAACGATATAGCTGTTGCTGGAAGGCATAACCAGCTTTGTTTTGCACTGCTTTTACGCGAGCGCTCAAAAGCGCCGTGTAAAAGCAGGAATACACAGCTATTATGTGAACGTAGCCTAAAGGCCCAGTCTCACATAACGACGCATCAGCAATCCCTATCCCGATAATGATGTCAAGCTAAAAGACTGGGCAATTACAGGAGACAGGGAACACCTGCAAAAACCCAGCACTTCCAAAAAAGAGGTTGGGCGACTGAGCTGTCAATCAGAACATCAACAGCCCAGCACATTCCAGCTCCAGACAGGATGACTAAACTGTCAATCACCCAGCCCAACACACCCTGAATGCAGAGCAGAGAAATCGTGACAGAGATTAGCTGCAGTACTATGGGTTGTAAACGTCTTGATTATTTTGTGCACTGTGGACAAAGGAACATCAAGATCCCTGGAGATGGTCTTGTCACCTTGATATTGATATTTTTCAATATTTTGATTCTCAAGTCATTATACAGTTCTCTTATCCTCTTTCTGTTCTCCATGTTTAGTGTGGTGCACAGACACATAAAGCAATCATATAATCAACTTCTCCCATTTTCATCTGGTTTCAGGTGTGATTTCCATATTGCCCACAACTGTTACTTGCCAGAGGTGAGTTTGAATGAGCAAAGTTCTTTACCCACAATTTTGAAAAGGTGTCAACAAGTTTGTCTGGCCAATTTTGGGGGTTTTGTGTGAAATGATGTCCAATTTGCCTGCACCTGGTTTTTCCACCTCTCTTTTCCTTATATTTCATGTTTTTATCCTTTTGATTTTAATGGACTAAGTAAAGGTAATGTTTTAATATTTCAAATTATTGTGGTTTTCCTTCTTCATGACCATGGATATGTTCAGAATAGTTAATAAATATTATGTAAATTGAATGTTTTAAGAGCCCTGTCCTTCAATTGATGTACGTTTATAAGGTGAGCGCTCGATAAAATGACTTACGTCCACCATCTATACACTTACAAAGGTAGCCTTTCTTCCCCACCACCAATGTACCAAGGACTCCCACCTGTTGCTTTACAAACCTGTCAGCAGGACTCTGCCTGCTGCTTTGCTGCAGCCTGTTATCTATCATGGAAGCTACATATACAGACTGCTCAAAATAGTTAATATTGCAGTAACCACATTCTCAAACGCAGTGGAATAACTTGCAGCTTATGGGCCCCGATGCAAAGGATCCAACGGGGCCCCCAATTTTTGCAAATCTTTAATAGCAATAATCTTTTTCTATAGGCCAAAAGGCCTTTTGGGGACCCTAGGCACCAGGGTCTGGATGCAATTGCAGCTCCTGCACCTGTTGTAGGTACGCCCCTGCTCAAACGTGTGGCAAAACAAGATTATGAACTGAGTAGACCTACATATGATGTATGGCACTGGACAAGCAAGTCTGCAAAACAGTCCATTTTGGAAAAGTGGAAGCATTTAACCGTGTACCCTGTGAGAGGTCAGGAGCACGATACTGAGGTCATTCATGGTGTCAATAACAAAAAAAACACGTCATTTCATGGTTTTGGTGGTGAAATCTCTTTCTCTTTGATCTGTTGCACTTTCTTGCTGACCTCCAACAATCAGACCATATATTGTCTATTCTCTCTATGACTCAGTAGTTTTGAACAATTGAGCATCTACATCAGCCCCTTTTATGCAAGGTCACCAAACACCTTTAGGAAAAGATTAACAATTTGGGTGTGATTCTCTGCAGACATTATTGTGTATGCTGTATTTCTTTGAAAATATATGGATTCCATGTTGGTGTACTCTATCTTCTTAAAAAGGAAACACAATAAAATTAAGAGAATGGTCACACGTTGAGAATTTGGTGAGTTTTTTACCTCATTATTTGTAGCTAAAACCAGGAGTGGGTGATAAATACAGAAGTGGTGACGTGTTTTTATTAGACTTTTCCTCTGATAGTTCCATTCCTGGAAACACTCAATTACTCAGCATGTGCACGTGGCCTTAGGGCCCTTTCACATCAGCGGTATTTTCAAATCGCGGCAGATGCGGTGAAAAAACCGCATCTGCCGCCATTATCGCATAACCGCAACACTTGCGGCACAATTGCGGCAAGCCCCATGCAATGTCTATGGGGCTTGCGGTAAGGGTGCGGCAAGTGCGGTTTCGGCAATTGCGGCCGCGAAAAAAAAAACGCTGCTTGCAGCATTTTTTTTCGCGGCCACACCTGCCGCAAGTGCCGAAACCGCACTTGCTGCACCTACCGCACCCTTACCGCAAGCCCTATAGACATTGCATGGGGCTTGCCGCAAGTGTGCCGCAAGTGTCGCAGTTATGCGGTAACCGCGGCAGGTGCGGTTTTTTTCACCGCATCTGCCGCGATTTGAAAATACCGCTGATGTGAAAGGGCCCTTAGGCAGCGCAGCGTATGGCGCGCATACGCACACGCAGTGCCGAAGGCAGACACTTATGTGAACGCAGCGCGACTGCATGTGTTCACATTCACATAATAGCGTCCATATGAAATCATTGTACTAGGACCCGTCAATACAAATGAGAGAGAGAGAGAGAGAGAGAAAGAGACCAAAACAGGATTTACAAAGGGGGGACCTCAGAATGACGTCACCTTCAGGTTCGTTCGTGCGCTTGCCAGCAGATGGCACTGCACACACATTGACTCCCATTCATTATTTGTGCAAGGCTGTCTGCTTGCGTTCAAATCAAGCAGCCAGCCACGCACAAAAAAGCAAGTTGCGTTCGGCAGGCGCACAAATTATGTGCAGCAGAACGCAAACGCAACCGAATGCAGCTGTGGCACCCTAGGGTCTAAGTGCCACTGTGTCATCACTGCCCCAGATGGTGGTGTCACCTGAGAGCAACAAAAGGGTCTTCTCATCAGGCAGGTAAACCACACACAACACCTTTTGTCACCAGGCCAGAAGGGGAGACCAAGCCCGGATTCAGGGTGAGCTTCCAAATAAATTCTGGTCTGGGGTGAAGCCATTTAGTTCAGTTCCCGAGAGGACTGTGAAGAGTACCTGGAGGATTGAGCTGTGCTAAGTTCATCCTAGGTACAGCCATTCAGTTCCTAGGAGGACTGAGGAAGAAATCCTGGAGGACATAGGCTGTAGAGTTCGTCCCAGGATCGCTGACTTGGTGCCAGGCCTAAGGCTAGGATCTGAGGAGAGTCGCCGGAATACCTGGGGACTGAACGACACCGTGCTCACCCCAGAGAAGAGCGCAGAGAGCGGACACCACGAGACTGTGCAGGGTCTAACGTCCCGGCAGGCAACACCAGAAGGTGGGGAGTTCCAGGTTCCCCAGCCACACCGTGCCCGGAGACACAGCAACAGAGAGAGTTCAGAAAGTGACACCTGAGATGAGGGTTAAAAAGGATCCGAGCTGCCTGTCATATCGGCACTTCGCAGGAAGAGACAGGACCGGCAACTTAGCTGATACAGCAGCCAATACACAGAGCGTAGTAAGGAAGCCAAAGACCCGGCTGGGGAGGAAACTGCAGCGGGCAAGTGCGAGGTCCCAAAACCATATCACCAATGAGGCTCTCAACCAAAACATTCAAGCACTAACTAAGAGTCGCGGAGATGGCCAAGGGTATGCAGGAGATGCGAGGATCCAAGCCCGTGGAGATCGAGATGGTTTCAAGCAGAGAGGACGTCTCGTGGATGCGGCCAAGGAAGTATGCAGCTACCGAGAACGACCCAGTGACCGCTATAGCTCGGATGGACAACCCATTTGCCGCCGCTGCAGAGAACTAGGTCACGTTGCCAGGGAATGTACTTTGAAAGAGAATCCCCTAGGGAAGCGGACCGCACCTCAGGACTAAAATCAGAAAGCCCACCGAACTTGCTTGACAGGTATGTTGGAGGACACAGGGTCCTGCCTGTCGTGCTAGATGGCATTCCCATGAATGCTCTGCTGGATACCGGCTCCAGATTACCTCCATACCGTATATCCTTTTTAAGAGATACTGGGCAGATTCAGACATTTTCCGTGGCCCAGATGATGACTTTAACATACTGGCTAGTAATGGTAAACCGGTGCCATAGATCGGGTTTAAAGAAATAACCATTAAAGCAGGGTGGGTGGAGTTAAAGGGTCAAGGATTGATAATTGTTGATGTTGACCGGCGTGAATGTAATCCAATGATTATTTTGGGCACTAATGTGATAGAGAATTGTTTTGCAAAAATAATTTGTGTGTTACAGCAGATTGATGAGACTGCCAATAGTGGGCAACAGCGATTCCTGCAGAAGGAAATAAAAGCGTTGGTGCTAAGACACCAGGTAGAGTTGTCCAGAGTAGAAATTATCAGTGCAAGGGTAAGTGACCCGTACCCATTGTGATACCCCCCAAAACTGAAATGTTGGTGTGGTGTAGAGCCGCAATACGCCTTAGAGGGCAAGACTGTCAAGCACTGGTATAACCCGTATACTCAGACAGTAGGCCCACTCTACTGACGACAAGAGGGGTAGTTGAAGTACATAGGGGGAAAGTACCAGTACGCCTTCTCAACTGTGGAGAAGAGGAAGTAATCTTGCCAATGTATGCTACCATGGCTAAACTGTACACTGTCGATAACAATTCCATCATGGCAGTTGAACCCGTCCAACCTAGCGGAGGACAATGGCTCCGAGGGAAACCTGGAGGATTGGTGCCAAAAGTTACATGTAGGTACCGATTCTACACCCTCCCATCAAAAGCATGGAGTATACCGGGTAGTGAGAGAGAAAACAAGGGGAGCCAGTAAAGCCAAAAATTGCTGAAAAAATAAATGTGTAAGTACACCTGTCACTACCATACTGCATACAAATAAAGACATTTCGCAAAAGATTACCGATATAATCTTTTGAGCCACTTTCCCACATCAAGGAATGTCTCAGATAGAGTGGTCCTACTCTACATATTTTTAAATTTTTGATGTGTCCATAGACAGCATAATATCATATAAAATAAAGAGGACCATATAAAGCTAACACTCACCTATACAAGTCAGACAATGCTTCCCAAGGTGCCAGGTGGGTCAGTGAATGAAGAGTAACTGAGGCCCCCACACCTGCGGCCTCCACCACAAGTGTTTGGGCTATTTCACAGTTAACCCTCACCGACCCAACCAGCTCTTATGGGTAAAAGCAAGTCAGATTCAGGTGAATGTAGCTGCAATAAACTAGCCTGAGGACAGGAAGAGGTAACCGTATGTGAACAGTTACTATAAATATGGAGTCAATGCAGATGGAAAACAGACAATATTTGGCGTGCACGGCAAGTGGTGGTCAGCCACTAAACCATACCAGAGAGAAAACAAGAGGAGCCAGCACAAACCAAAAATTGCTGAAAAAATAAGTGTGTAAGTACACCTGTCACTACCATACTGCATACAAATAAAGGCATTTCGCAAAAGAATTTCCGAAAAAATCTTTTGAGCCACTCTCCCACGTCAAGGAATGTCTCAGATAGAGTGGTTGTGGTAAACACATTCTTGTAAATAACTTCATCAGCCAAAGGTGGAAAGACTGATGACTGGAGAGACTGCTTTTTGAATTTTTGACTTTTAACATTTCCTTGGTTTTTTGTAATTTTCATATTTTAAGACTCTGTAACATATGTTACCATTAACCTTGAGTTGTTCTTGTGTAAACTTTTGAAACGTTATCACAGTCCCGGAGTACTGTCTTTCACTAAGGGGGAATGTGGCATCCCAGGGTCTAAGTGCCACTGTGTCATCACTGCCCCTGGGTGGTGGTGTCACACTGAGAGCAACAAAAGGGTCTTCTCATTAGGCAGGTAAACCACACACAACACCTTCTGCCTCCAGGCCAGAAGGGGGAGACCAAGCCCGGATTCAGGGTGAGCACCCCTATAAATTCTGGTCTGGGGCGGAGCCAGTTAGTGCAGTTCCTGAGAGGACTGCGAAGAGTACCTGGAGGATGAGCTGTCTAAGCTCAACCTAGATACAGCCGTTCAGTTCCTAGGAGGACTGAGGAAGACATCCTGGGGGACAGAGGCAGTAGAGCTCGTCCCAGTATTGCTGACTCGGTGCCAGGCCTAATGCTGGGGTCTGAGGAGAGTCACAGGAACACCTGGGGAGCTGAGCGACACTGTGCTCACCCTAGAGGAAAGCGCAGAGAATGGACACCGGGTCCAAGACTGTGCAGGGTGTAACGTCCCGGCAGGCAACTCCGGAAGGTGGGGAATTCCAGGTTCCCCAGCCACACCATGCCCGGGGACACAGCAACAGAGAGAGTTCAGAAAGTGACACCCGGGATGACAGTTAAAAAGGACTCAAGTTGCCTGTCATACCAGCACCTCGCAGGAAGAGACAGGGCCGGCAGCTTAGCTGATGCAGCAGCAGGAGCCAATACACAGAGCATAGTAAGGAAGCCAAAGACCCGGCTGGGTGAGGAGACACCTGAGCTGCTCTCAGCAAAGACTCCGTGGACAACTGCCTGAAGTCAGCTACCAGAGTAAAAGACTGAGTGACCAACAAAACAGTGAGTCTGCCTATTGCTTGTGCCCGTCGTCCTGCACCCTACACCTAAACTACCTTCACTGTCCCAGAAAACTGCTCTGCCCGTGGAGAGCCACTCCATCCCAGCTGCCCGTCCATCACCCCAGAGGATCTGCAGCAGCGGAAGCCCGCTTTACCACATACCATAGGTGGCGTCACGAAAAACTCCCTTTCATAATCCCCTCTCCCTACCAAGCCAGAAAACCCCCCTTTACAGCTGAACCAGGGGCCGCGGAAACCGGGTCTCGACCCCCGTGGCTCCCCAGAAACAGTATTGCCCGGTTCAGAGTACCTCACGGCCCTAGGGCATGACGCAGCCAAACGCAGGCACTATGCATTCCCATGTTAAACAAAGGAACACAGTGCGCATGCGCATGGCTGCGTTCGGTAATGCTGCGTTCACAACGCAAATGTGAACCAAGCCTTACAGCCTCATACATGACTAGCTAGCTGGTAGTGTTTTTTTTTTATGCTTTTTGCGTTTTTTTATTTCATATACTAGATTATGCCAACTTTCTAGCAAAAGCCACTTACAGAATGGTCAGGTCAATTCTTTTAGACCAGTGTCCCCAAAACCAGGCCTCGAGAGCACCAACAGATCACATGTTCAGGATTTCCTTAGGCCAGATTCACACCACGTTTTTTTTGGGTCCGGAGCTGCCCGGTGTGAACCAGACAGCCCCGGACTTCATTTTGGACTAATGCATGCCTATGGTGAAGGATAGCAGTGATTTGCCATCTGGTTTTGTCCCTGTCCGGCAGCCTCAGGCTGCATTAGATTTTTGTCCCGGACACAAAATCGCAGCTTGCAGCGTTTTTGTGTCCGGAGCAAAAATCTGACAAAATTGGATCCTCCTGGATCCGGTGCAATCTGGCGCCCCCTAACATGGGAGGCTATGGGTGCCGGATCGCATTGGATCCGACAGAAAATCGAATGCAGCTGCCAGACACCAGGTGCAGAAGTTCAGTGGCAGCCAGCGCTGAACTTCAGCACCAGGAGAGCTCCCGCCTGAAATTTCAGAACCGCGGCTAGCTCCCTGCTAGCCACGATTTCGAAATTTCAGGACCTGACAGCGGCATCAGCGCGCACTGATGATTCCAGCAGAAACAGAATCGAGGAAATATTAACCCTCCGGTTCAGTTTTCTCCGAAGCGGTCAGGATGTGTCCGGAGCATCCAGCAAAACACCAGACACAGCCTGACACCACAAAACTGTGGTGTGAAGCCGGCCTTAACATTACGCCAGTGATAATTTAATCACCTGCACTGGTGATGATTCCAGCCCCTGTGCATTGCAAGGAAATCCAGAAAAAAATGCATTGTTGGTGGCTTTTGAAGACTGGAGTTGGGGAACACTGTTTTAGACACTTCACGGCTTTTGAAGCTTGAAATGGTGAGAGGGCAAAAATTACGGAACATGTGCACAGCAAGTATTTTAACATTACTAAACATATGTTTAACTTTTTTCTCATTTTTAGCTTTTTAGTTTTTTTTTCGAGGGGGGGTTTCAGGTGGAATCTGTTTAAAAAAGATATGTGCATGGACCTTTAAGATTTTAAGTTCAGAAGACCCTCAATTAGTCCAGACATCGCAGTGTACTTGGACTGTGAATTTTAAACATTTGACATTCAAACAGGACAAAGATAATTCGATCCGCACTGCTGTGTATAATGACAGATGTCCTGTGTATTGTAAAAGGGTGATCTTTATTCCTACGCGTTTCAAGGTCGTCCCAACCTCTTCATCATGGTTACATTAGAAGAATCTGCTAATGTATCCCTGATGAAGAGGTCAGGATGACCTTGAAACACCCATGCATGCCATTCATCTGTAATTTTTACCATATTGTGTCACAGGAGACACTCACCTGGTTTGTATTTCTACTTTGGCAACTGCACAGAAGTTGCATGTCGATTTTTTTTAACTTTTTTTCCATCAGCAATCTTTTTTTTAGGTGTTTTTGGTTGCAGTTCCATATTTGTATCACTTATTAAGTAATGCTCTTTTATAATCATCTGTCTGCTTGACACCTGTTTAATTATTATTATTTATTTTTAGAGCACCATTGATGTCATAATTTAGTTTCATGAATTTAGACTTGACTGTAGTTGAATTCTTGTATTTAGTATTTTGCAGTCTAAACTTTAGGTTTGCTCCTAAGACATTCAGCGAAACGTGCATTGGGAGGTGTCAGTGCAGCAAATAAGGGTGCGTGCACACGATCAGTGTACGCGTCTTTGCGCTGTGTCCAAAACGCTGCGTAGTACAGTGTCAGCATAGTGGATGGTATTTCAAGAAATCCCATCCTCACTATGCTTTATCCACCCGCAGCGTGTTTGGAGCTGCGGTTCGGGTTGCCGGAGTCTGCTCCTCCTCCACATGTTATTTCATGCTGCGGAGTCGGAAGCGGCTCCCATCAGGTGACTGCAGGGAGAAGCCGCCCTGCACCCGCCGCACATGGTGAGTACAGGGCGGCTGCGGTCTCCCTGAGGCCACCAGCGGCTTCACTCAGGTCCGGAGGAGCTACGTCCAACACGCAGCTCCTCCGGACCGTGTGCACGCGGCCTAACAGGTAATTTGATATCCTTTGCTCCTCTTAGGCATTGGCAATACTGCTCTTACTATTTTTGACACTTTGTATGTGGTCCATTACACATTGATAATTTATCATTCCTGAGCAGTTCCTCTATATGCTTAGTAACTACTATTATTATTACTTCCTGGTAGTGCTCTAGTGCCATCTATTAGTCATTCATTTGATCTAAATCTTGTCCATTTTTACGTATTTTCCTTCCCTATTTTTGAATCATATTCTAAGAAATATTTACACATTTTACATTACCCTGTCTTTTTTGCACTTTATTTCATATGCTTATGAAATTACTTACAGTGTGTACCTAATAGGCAGAAAAGAGCCTTTCTGCAAACAACATATGTGAGCTCTTGAAGTTTAATAGTTTATCATAATGCCTCTCTTTTTATGTTCTGGAAGTGGAAGTAGACCCTGCTTCCTCTTGGGCTGTGTGCACACGATCCGGAGGCACTGCATGTTGGAAGCAGTGCCTCCTGACCTGCGGGATCATGTGGGTGCACCCAGGGAGACTGCAGCCACCCTGTGCCCATGATCTGCGTTAGGTGCAGGGTGTCTTCTCCCTGCATTCACCCGTTGCAGATCATTTCCAACTCCGAAGCATGAAATTAACTTGATGTGGAGGTGCAGAAGTCCGGTAACCTGCACCACATCTGAAAACACGCTGCGGTCAGGGGAAGCATAATGAGCATGAGATTTCTTGAATTCCCAACCACTATGCTTGTAGTGTACAATGAAGCATTTTGGAAGCAGTGGCAAGACACTGCAATTCCTGATTGTGTGCACGCAGCCTTAGGCCCCCGTGTGGGTGCACAAATATTATGTCTGCCTTGCCTTCTTAGTTCAGAAGAAAATAACAAAGTTCCTTTGGCAAAATGCTTAAAATTTTAAAAAGTGTGGCACTCATATATAGGGTACAGTGTAGGATACATGTTGTGATCAAATATTTCAAACAGTATCGATTTCACTGACCGTTTTAGCAATAAAATTAACATGTACTTAAAGCGAACCTGTCACCCCCCAGTCATCAAAAGCTAAAATAGCCACCTTCTGCAGCACTAAGGCTGCATTCAGAGAAGGTGTCTATAGGCTTTTGATACCCTTTATACTATGAAATATGAAGTTAGGTAAATGCTCACACTTCTGAAGACCAAAGACCGGGAGGCGGGGTTTCACGCTCCTCCGACCCACCCCTCTTGTCAGTCATGGTGCGCGCCTGCTGCTGCCTCCCCTGACTGTGTGAAATGAACGCGCGTCTTCGTTCTCCTGTATGGAGCCGCGCATGCGCTGTCCAACGACTTCCTGGACACCGGGCACACAGCGCATGCGCGGCTCCATACAGGAGAACTAAGACGCGCGTTCATTTCACACAGTCAGGGGAGGCAGCAGCAGGCGTGTACCATGACTGACAAGAGGGGCGGGTCGGAGGAGCGTGAAACCCCGCCTCCCGGTCTTTGGTCTTCAGAAGTGTGAGCAATTACCTAACTACATATTTCATAGTATAAAGGGCATCAAAAGCTTATAGACACCGTCTCTGAATGCAGCCTTAGTGCTGCAGAAGGTGGCTATTTTAGCTTTTGATGCCCGGGGGAAGGTGACAGGTTCGCTTTAACATATTATAGTCCAAAATGTAAGGTCCCTTTTACATGGACTGACCGGTGGCACAATACGACTGCTGATCGGTAAATGTTTGCCAATCTGCAGTCATTTGACTGCCTGTTTACACTGGTGGACCAAAGCAAACGATGCACATTAAACAATTCATCCTAGACTGCTAATAAGCATAGGCTGCCATAATATTTGGCTGTGCAAGTTCTTTTTATACAGGCCGATGCACCACCAATAACAATGACTTGTTATAATGCACAAAAGATCATTTCACTGGATAAACGAGCATTTTGCTTGCTCATCAGGTGCTCTGAAGCCTGTTTAAATGGCAAGATAATTCTGAAACAATCATGTGTAACAACACTCTTTCATGGTAATGTTGCAATTTAAATTCTGCTTTAGATTTTGATGACCGATCTATAAATAATCAATATCTGGTTGGTAGGGGCTCAACACTCGGCACCCCCATGAGCAGCTGTCATCTGCTCTTCTGGCGGCCAGATGTAAATATTGTACTGAACTAAAGCAGCATGGCTCTATGCACTGATTAGTGGCTGCTCCTGGATATTGCACCTTATATTCAATATAAGTGAATGGGCACTAAGCTGTAAGTATCTAGGAGCAGTCACTCATCACTGTACAGAGCCGTGTTGCTACAACTCTGTGATTTGTTTACGACCGGTAACCACTGACACAGATGACGTATGTTGGGCCAGTGCCATAACTATAATAGGTGCAGGGGTTGCAATCATACCCGGGCCCTGGAACTTAGGGGGCCCCAATAGTCCCTCTTGCCTATAGAAAAAGACTAATGCTATTAAAGATTTGTAATAACTAGGAACCCAGTTGGAGCTTTTGCATGGGGGCCCCATGAGCTTCAAGTTACGCCTCTGCGTATATTAGACCAGACTCCCTGCTCCAATATTGTTGACCAATCCTATGGATAGGTCATCAATATTTTAGACCCAGAAAACCCTTTTAATGAAACATTGTCAGAAAGAGGGGGGATTGTATATGTGTTGGTATGTATTGTGTGCAAAGGTAAATGTGTGCATTATCCAAACATCCAGGTTCGCTGTTGAAGTATTTTGCCTAAAGGGACAAACTGTGTAACCTGTATTTTAAAGCCTTTAATTCCTGCATAAACCTAAAAGTTAAAATGCATTTCCACTAGGAAATGGTCTTTAGTTTACGATATATTCTCTCTCTACAATCCTGGCAGAAGAGTAGAGTAGTGTAGTGAAGTCATAGCCAGTAGGCTCAATCATGCAGACCGAAATGTACATTGTGCAGGGCAGAGACTCAGACTAGGGGCTGGGATCAGTGGGGACAATAGCACTTTCACTGCAATGCTGACACTGGGCAAAAAAGTTGGCATTAAGACCTGTAGTTTAGCTTTCTATATAAAGCCTGAAGCTAGGTCATTCGGTGTAGGCCAGTGCCAGATGGAGATCCCTGCAATTCAGACTGAGCGAGGTGAGTCCATGACACAGATGGAGAACCAGTTCTGAAAGTTCTTTTTACAGAGAATGGTATATAGTGGGATATATGTCAACAATCAGGTATTGGTTCATGTAATGACTACTTATAAAAGTTACATCTTGGGCATGGAATCACGAAATATACAGGCTATGCGTTCTTCTCTTACAAGATGGCTACAAGGACTTACTTGCAGACAGCTGAGGAACACAATGCCCCTGAACGCCGTGCAAAACAATCTACCTGAGCTAAGAATGGATGTGACGACAGGTCTGCACCCCTAGGATTGGGTGTGACGACAGGGTCTGTACCCCTAGGATTGGGTGTGACGACAGGGTCTGTACCCCTAGGATTGGGTGTGACGACAGGGTCGGGTACCCCTAGATTGGGTGTGACGACAGGATCTGTACCCCTAGAAATTGGGTGTGACAACGGTTGCACCTAGGATTGTGTGACGCAGGTCTGCACCTAGGATTGGGTGTGACACAGGGTCTGCACCCTAGGATTGGGTGTGACGACAGGGTCTGTACCCCTAGGATTGGGTGTGACGACAGGGTCTGTGCCCCTAGGATTGGGTGTGACAACAGGGTCTTACCCCTAGATTGGGTGTGACAACAGGTCTTTACCCCTACGATTGGGTGTGACAACAGGGTCTTTACCACTACGATTGGGTGTGACGACAGGGTCTGAACCCCTGAAAGTATGCAATTCAAAAGTAGATTGAAAAAAATACAGCTCACTTCCTATATAAGCTGGGACGCTTGATTCCAGGAAAAGAAGAAAATATCCAGCTTCTTCCAAAATAATAGATGCATCAATTTTATCTTGGTTAAAATCCATGTTTATTGTTTTTTTTTAACAATTCAGTATCACACTACTATAGATTTTAACTAACATGAAATAAAAAACATATCTTCTATTTTGGATGGAGATGTGCATTTTTGTCACTTTCTAGAATCACCCATGAAAGTTACAGATGTTCCAGGGGATTGAATGGTAAGAAGGACAGCAGTCGAGCAATTCTGCATATAGGATATGACCGTGAACATGGGTTATTCCCCAAAAATCTCAGCCTGTTATAGAATTAATATAATGGATCGTTCTGTAGATGAATCTAAAAATATTCAAATACATGAAAAACTGAAATGTATTGGATCAGAAGGGTTTATTTTTTAAATTAAATATTACATTTTTTAAATTATATATTATATATTTATTTTTTAAATATATATTATATTATATATATTATATTTTTAAAAAAAATATGGAGATTTTTGGATATTTCATTTTTTTTCAATGACATAGCCTTTATATTGGGCAAGTTGGTGGTTGCAAGCCAAATAATGTATTTTTGGATATAAGTGGATGTTTTATGAACGCCATCCCTCTTCATATGTACTTTTTGAACATGTTGAGCCCAATTCTTTTTTGTATTTTTGCTTTTTTTATGTATAGCTTTTGTTTTTCATTTGTGCCTAATTCTTGTTTTTTAAAGTCTATTTTATGTGTTCACCTGTGGGATTATTTGGTTTGCAATTGTGGTCTTCGTTTAGGACTTCCAGAATAATATTATTGTATTATGAATTATTATTATTATTTATAGAGCACCATTGATTTCATCGTGCTGTACATGAGAAGGGGTTATATACAAAATAAGTGAAATATACAGTGAACAAACTATCAGTAACAGACTGGTAGAGAGCGGAGAGGACTCTGCCCTTGCAGACTTACATTCTATGGGGTTACAGGGAGGGAGACAGTAGGTTGGGTCAGCTCCGATGGTGGTGGAGCGCCAGCTCCGATGGTGGTGGAGCGCCAGCTCATGGTGGAGCGCGCTCCGATGGTGGTGGAGCGCCAGCTCCGATGGTGGTGCAGCCAGATGAGTCATCACCTGCAACTTTTTGAAAACTGTCAAAAACTTTTCCAACTCTATAGTGATTTCCCTTAGGCAAGTTATTTTGTTGAAACGTTTGTGCCAATCTATGCCAATTTTTGGCCAAAAATATGGCAAGAAATGCTACAAGTAAAAACACCACCATGGACATCATAAATGGGTCACCGTTTTGGTAATCCTCTAAATCCTAAAGCATGAAAGCTTCTTCAGTAGTTTTGGCATGCTCATGTAGCAAGTTAATGCATCTTGTATAGTCACCCGGAATGACCCCTGCCTCTCTGTATCGGAGTGCATCAGCTGATTGTGTTTCTATGGAGCTGACGCGCTCCCATCCAGAGAGGCAGGGGCCGGACAGGGTGACTCATGCCAGATGCATGCGACATACTCAAATGTATCTCATATAGTTTGTTCCACCCTGAAGTGCACAATTTTAAGGTTACGCCGGTCATTTAAGGCTGCCCTACTATTTACTTCTGGACTGAATAGTAATAAAAGCTTTGTGATCACTAAACGTTTCCAATGTTTAGATTATGATATGTTTTCTTTTTTTATTTTCCAAGCAGACATCACCTCTGAAAAAATGGCCCAAACTAACCCGCTCCCCGTTCCTCAGGGACCCTGGAAGGTATCCAATGATTGCTTACATAGGATAACAATAACATAGTTATGTAGAAGTAAAATACAATGCTGTGATTGAATGTAGATTATACGCCTCAGTATCTGTCTTTCATCCTGAACTGGTTCCAATGAGGAGATCATGTTATAGAAGAGCATTACCAAAAATGACTAAAAAGAGGGACTCAGTTTATTTATTGTATTTCTTGTCAGTGACTCAAATAGTTTCTTATGTTTGGCACCAAGAACAAGAAAAAAACATAAGACTGATGAAACAAAATAACCATTCACCATTCTTATCTGACTAAAGTAGGAAAGAACTACAAAGAAAAAGTGAGTTATTGCATTCACTAATCACATATCTTCAATTTAACACAACGATAGTCACCAACAGGAATATTAGATCCCTGCAGGTTACATCTATAATTAAAGGTAAACTGCGCCACATTTTTGCTTCCTAATCGGAGAACAGCACAATGTAGCAAGAGACCCAGATTCCAACAATATCTCACTTACTAGGCTGCTTGCTGTAGTTTTGCTAAAATCACTGTTTTGTCATCAGGAGATTATCATTAAAGGACTAGTAAAACTACTATCATGTGGAACGGAAAAGTAATATTCTCCCTGGCACTACAAGACTCTTGTGCAGGTAGTTCTACAGAAAACCGCAACAATGCACTCTACACTCTGACAGATGGCAGATCAGGCATCCAGCGCACAAGTGGCGGCGCTCAACACACAAGTAGATAAGTATAGATGAACTTGAAAATCACTGCTTTCTTCGCTGCAGGTCTCGTAGTCCTCTGAATGCTGAGATCTATGTAACTCCACTCACACAGCAGATTGACAGCTTTGTGTGTACACTGTGCATAGGCAGAAAACGCCAATCAGTGGTGACGTCGGAAGGATGCACACAGATCGTGAATATGGCAGTAAATTAACTTGAAAAGAGATGTAGCAGCACTCAATACTTGAATGATGTTGTCATTTTTTGGAATATTTACAAACTGCAACAGGAAGATGATATCCCCATCGGTGAATGCTGTTTCACTATAGCCCATGCAGAACGGCATTGGTATTAGTGTCTGCCCGGCGCAGTTTGTATATGTTACAATAAATTTGCACATTATCCAAGTATTGAGTGTTGCTATATTTGTTTGCAAGTTTATCTACTGCCATGCACTCCTTCATGTTAATAATCTGTGCATCAATCCGCCTCCACCACTGATTGGCAGCATTCTGCCTATGCAGTGTAAACAGAAAGCAGTGAGACTATGGACCTCTCTGTCATATAACGATGTAACGAGTGATTCACTGCTAAAATTTAAGAAGGGCCTGGATGTGTTTCTTGAAAAATATATTACCGGATATATATATATACTAGATTCCTTGATAGGGCGTTGATCCAGGGAACTAGTCTGATTGCTGTATATGGAGTCAGGAAGGAATTTTTTTCCCCAATGTGGAGATTAGTGTTGCCACATGGGGTTTTTACTTTCCTCTGGATCAACATGTTAGGCTATGGGTTGAACGAGATGGACTTAAAGTCTTCCTTCAACCTTAAAAACTATGAAACTATTAGTTGGGTCAAGTTACACATAGCTCAGCATTCAGAGAGCTGCAAAGAAAACAGTGATTTTATCAAAACTGCAGCAAGCATCCCATTTATTAACAAGTCGATGGAAACAGGGTCTTTGCCCTTATATCATGTTGCTTTCAGCTGGTGCAACAAGAACCTGGAGACAGATTCATATGATGCTCGTGGCTACTTTATTCTAGAAGCAGCACCACACATGTCCATTAGTGCTTTCTGGTATTGAAGAGACTGGATCCGAGCCTCAATATCTCATTTAGTCAGAAGTAGCACTGTTACCGAGAAAAACATAAGCAGCCATGTTTTTCCAATTTGATGTACCCTTTTTACATCAGAAAATTAAATTGTGGTGTAAAGCTCTTAATGACTAGGCTCAGATTTGGGGTTGGGATATCTAAGGCTTTGTAATTACCAATGCTTATGTTGAGATTTATCAAACTACAGTGTTTGTGCCAGTATTCTAGCAGAAAGAAATGCAAATTTTGGAATTACTTTTGCAAACTTTTATTGTATGTCTCTCAACACTTTAAGAACAAAAATAGGTGTGACTTAACCTAATGGGCAGAATCAATGCACCCGCAGGTTTATTATAAAAAAAATCACTGAAAATGATACTGGAAATCTACACCAGCTATGATCTACTTCAGCTTGTGGTTGGACGACTGAAAATGATCCTAATTTATTAAGAGGTTAATGGGAATCTGTCAGCAGGATTTCACCCCAAAAAATATTTGTATGCCCATGCAGCACTTAAAGACAAGTCCAGGAATACTTTTCCATGGTCAGTCTGTTCCTGATAGATCAGCTTTTGAATTGTTATGCAAATGAAGCACAAGATCTATTGTTGATTTGAAGCCTTTGAAGCACCGGTCACTCCAGCTCTTTTCCCCACCAAGTGCCACCTCCTCCTTCCTGACCAAAGACTCTTTTGAAGTCATACAGTATTAAACCTGTCAGTCAAGCAAGAGAAGGTGGGGCTGAGAGGGAAATAGAGCTGGAGTGACAGATACTTCAGATCTACAATAGAACTTTACCATGCCTCCTTTGCATGGTAATTCAAAAGGTGATTTATCAGTAACAGAGGAACAGACTGGTCATGTAAGGTATTGCTGGACTTGTCTTTGAAAGAGCTAAATGTGCACATAAATAGATGGGGGGGAATCCTGCTGACAGATTCCCTTTAAACTTTGCACATCTTACTTCACTTGTATGTGAAATGCCAATTTTATGAAATTCCTCTTAAGGCTTGAGCTGTGCAGCAACTTTGGTCTCACCACTGTTATATCACACCATTATTATTATTATTATTATTATAGCGCCAATTTTTTCCATGGTGCTTTAGGGTGCTTTCACACTACGATTTATTCATTTCCGATGCTGTCCGATAAAAATCGGACAGCATCGGACCGATTTTCGGACCCCATGCATCCCTATGGGGATGGGGTCAGATCGGATGTGCACTAAATGCCATCCGATTTGGTCCGATCCGATTCTGTCCGATTTTTGCCGATTTTTTTCCGGTGAAAAAAATCGTTGCCTGCAACGATTTTTTCATCCGATTACAAAATCTGACAGACTCGGATCGGACCAAATCGGATGGCATTTGGTGCACATCCGATCTGACCCCATCCCTAACATGGGGCCCTATGGAGCAGGGTCCGAGGAAACATCTGATGTCTCCTCGGACCCTATTTTACTGTACTGAGCATGCTCAGTACAGTAAAACTGCTCAACTAGGAGCGCAGGGGTTAAATAAAAAAAAAAAAAAGTTCATGCTCACCTGCCCCCGAGCCCCCGCTGTCTCCAGCCGTCTTCCTTAAGGCTCCCAGTGGCTCCCGCAGGCTGCCGGTGTCTGCAGAGGTCTTCTGCAGTTCAGGACCTGCGGTGATGTCACAGTCACGTGACCGCAGGTTCACCATGGTAACCCGCGGTCACATGACTGTGACATCACCGCAGGTCCTGTGTACTGCAGTGGAAGACCTCTGCAGACACCGGCAGCCTGCGGGAGCCACCGGGAGCCTTAAGGAAGACGGCTGGAGACGGCGAGGGCTCGGGGCAGGTGAGCATAAACTTTTTTTTTTTTTTCCTTTTTTTCAGCCTCTGGCTACGATTTTATGCCGGAATCGGGTGCCTATTTGGCACCCGATTCCAGGCATCAGAAGGGAGCCGATGCTGTCCGATTTATATCGGACAGCATCGACTCCCTAAAAATCGTAGTCTGAAAGCACCTTTACATGTGAAAAGGGGCATACTAGACAAGTGCAATATTTATGAACAATACATGGCACAGACAGGTACAGGAGGGGAGAGGATGCTGCTTGCAAGTGCTCACAATCTACAAGGGATGGGTGAGGATACTGTAGGAGAGGAGAGAGGACCCTGCCCACAAGTGCTCACAATCTACAAGGTATGGGTGAGGATACTGTAGGAGAGGAGAGAGGACCCTGCCCATGAGGGCTAATAGTCTACAAGGGATGGGTGTGGATACACTAGGTAACGAGAGCGAACCCTTCCCGTGAGGGTTGACTGTGTACAAGTGATGGGTGAGGATACAGTAGGTGAGGAGAGAGGACCCTGCCAGCGAGGGATCACAGTCTACAAGGGATAGTTAAGGATACACTAGGAGAGGGTAAAGCTGTTCGTGTGGCGGTTAGTGGACTAAGGCTCACTGCAGGTTGTAGATGTGTTGGTTGAGGGGAGTCTTCAGGTTCCTTTTGAAGGTTTCCACAGTAGGTCAGAGTCTGATGTGTTGGGGAAGAAAGTTTCAGAGTATGGGGGATGCACGGGAGAAATCTTGAATGTGATTGTGGGAAGAAGAGATAAGAGGGGAATTGAGAAGGAAATCTTGAGAGGATGGCAAGTTGCAAGTAAATGGCACTCCATTGCAATCCTCAAGGTACTATAGCAAGCAACTTGAAAAAAAATATAATTTTTGTGACTTGCTTCTCAAGGTTGCAGTACCTTGTGGGTCACAATGTAACTAAATTCTCTTGAATTATACTGCAATGTAGTAGAGGCATATATGTTCTTTGGTCATTTGACCTAGCATATTTACAAAATTTTCTTCTGCTGTATCATACATGATAGAGGACTATTCCTTTGTATTTGTGTAGCTTTCCAACAGTAGTCCATGAATAATGGACTTACATTCAGAATGGAAAGACAAGTAACACGTTTCATGATACTTGACTCCTATGTGCTATACCCATGATATGAGACAAATTTCTCCTTCAGATCACAGTATATGACCAAGAAAATTTCCAAGGAAAGAGGATGGAATTTACTTCTTCCTGTGCAAACATCATGGAGTGCGGCTTCGACAACATTCGGTCTCTGAAGGTGGAAAGTGGAGCGTAAGTGTTGAGGGATATGATTTTTTTTTTAAGACTTATGAAGGTGTATTTTCCAATGTATAATAGTTTAAGGCTTGATAATGAATTTATTTCTATGTACACAGCTTTATTGGATATGAGCACACAAGTTTCTGTGGTCAGCAGTTTGTCCTGGAGAGGGGAGAGTACCCCCGCTGGGATGCATGGAGTGGCAGCAATGCTTATCACATCGAACGCCTGATGTCTTTCCGCCCAATCTGTTCTGCTGTAAGTGCAAATAAATTGGCTAAAAGTCAAAATACACGTCAAAAAAGAATTGACATGTGGAAAAGTTGTGATGAACGTCTTCTTGAGAGTACTATTATATACAAGATTTCTTTGTAGTTTTGATAATTTTACATCTGCAGTTTCACTTGCAGAACCATAAGGAATCCAAACTGGTCATCTTTGAGAAAGAGAACTTCATTGGGCGCCAGTGGGAGATGTGCGATGACTATCCTTCTCTCCAGGCCATGGGCTGGGGAACAATGAAGTTGGATCCATGAAAGTTCAATGTGGCGCGTAAGTGCATGGAAACAGTACCAACTATGAATAGGCAGAAGGAAAGAATTCTTATTGACTTTTGACTCTGACCTTCTTACCTCTGACTTTCTCTTGCAGATGGGTGTGCTACCAATATCCTGGTTATCGTGGCTACCAGTACATTTTGGAATGTGACCATCACGGAGGTGAATACAAGCACTGGAGAGAATGGGGTTCTCATGCCCAGACCTTCCAGATCCAGTCTATTAGGCGTATCCAGCAGTAAAGGGCCAATACTCTTCTGTCACTTACCCTTGCCTTGTTTGCAAGCGGTCGACCTTCACAGGCTTTCTGTGGTGCTACCAATCTCTTTTATTGCTAATATAGAGGATACAGAAAACTTTTAATGTACTGTGAATGCAAGTTGGAAAAATTACTTATTAATTGGACCAACTGCAAAAATGAAAAATAAATGTACTTCTGAAAAAAGACAATTTCAGTTCTTTCTTTGTTTCATTTCTAAGAAAAAATGTTTTAAAAGTGCCTTTTGTACTCTAGAAGTAAGAATGTGCAGCACATGCTGTTGTCACATTATGGCAGATGCCAAGGGTTTCTTCCATTAAATGTAGGAATGAATATTCGAGCCAAAATTCAATAAGTAATAGCATAATAATTTTTATAACAAGATTAATAACAAATTTAGATTTGCAGGAGATACGAGCTGTGAAAACGTTCCACTTGCAACATAAAATTTTCTTTATTAAAAAAATAAAGAAATTCATAATCTTGCACTTTTCACTCTGGCCATTAAGGTCATCTTAAACTTCCTATTATTTCAGAAAGAGTTTGCAGCAGTTACTTTATCATCAGAGGCAGATTACAATGACACCTCTATAAACTGCTGAAAAGATAGGATCCACCAATCACAACAGGTGATGTTACAGCTGACCCTGACATCCCCTTGACAATGACCTTTGCTCACACCAATGGCATACAAAGAGATCCTCATAGCAAAAGTTCTAATTGCCCCACCCAATATTTGGCAGAGTCATATCTCCCAACTTTTATTAACTAGGAGGACATGCTTTTATGTCCCTGTTGAAGCCCCTTAGTGTTCTCAATAGCAATACCCCTTCCATGGCCATCATAGGGCATGATGTTCTCAAAAATGCCCCCATTGACAAACACACTGAGGATGGTATCTCTGCAGTGAATTCCAGCATGGTTCACCCAAGTGATGTAACTCCAAGACTCCAATTATTGCAAGTCTTCAATAGCACTGGTCTTTTCATATAGGCTAAAAGGACTTTTGGGGCCCCGTAGGCTCCAGTGCCCAGGAGCAATTACAACACTAGCACCTATTGTAGTTACACCCTTGTTTCACCCCATACGTAGTCAGATGACTCCATACAGCATCCAGCAAAGTATGATGTCCCCAAAGTGCCACCAACATATTATAATACCCCACTGCATTATGCACCTAAATCCCACCCTTACAGTATGATATCCCCATAGTCCCTCCACATATACACATGGCCTGTCATTATGATGTCCCCACTTAGTATGAGCCCCACAGCCCCTTACGCAGAATGAGGGCCCTCACAGCCAGAATGGGAGCTCCATAGTTCCCAACTCAATATGGAGGCCCTCACAGGCCCTAACTCAATATGGGAGCTTCAAATTTAACAGAAAACTGACTGGCACACCTAGCAAATGTGAATAGGTGCTATGGGAGCTCTCACAATCCCTCACAGTATTATTATTCTCACAGGTTCCAGTCAGTATAATGGCCCCCAAAAGCCTCCCCACTCTGTATTATGGTCCCCTTTAGCCCAACTCTGTATAATTAGTCCTTCATTCCAGTATTCCCTTCACCCCATTTTCCCGCACGCTGCATCGGTCTGGATAGTGTGAGTACTTTGGCTTCAGCATAGCAGATGTGATTATTATTATTATTTATTTATATAGCACCATTAATTCCATGGTGCTGTACATGAAAGCGTTACATACAAAATTATAGATCTGGTTTACAATAAACAAATTAACAATGACTGGTACAGAGGGGAGAGACCCTGCCCTTGCGGGCTTACATTCTACGGGCAATGGGGAGGAAACAGTAGGTCCGGGTTGCAGCAGATCTGGTGGTGGAGAGGTGGTAGCTCCGGTGGTGGTGGGCAGCAGTGATCTAGTGTCATCATGCAGTCTGCCTCACAGGTACAGGCTGAATAGTGAATCATGGAGCCTTCGGGTCCCTGACAAATCATTCTATTCAACAGTATCTGTGTCCTAAGGATTGTGATGATGCGGGGAGGAGAGGAGATCCAGTACTCTGCGGCACCTTGCCCCATACATGCGTGCCCCATTGCGACTGCGATGCCCCTAGCCCCTGCTCATTAGATGCTTCAAAATAAGGATAGGTTTGGGGTCTGAACATGTGGATTAACTGTAACAACATGAAATTAGAGTTTAACATAGCCCCAGTGACTGGGGTGAAATTTGTAAGATTTAGAATTTTCCTTTTTAATAAAGAATGTGATATGAATAAACATCGCCCAATTCACTAAAAAGAATACTGTATATTTAACCGAAAAACTCATTTTGGGTTTATGCCGACGTCTGTTGTTGGGGTCTGAGTCTTAAGACCCTGCCACACATAAAGAGATCGCTAACGAGATCGCTGTTGCGTCACGAAATTTGTGACACAACAGCGATGTCATTCTGTGTGACACGCACCAACGATCTGGCCTCTGCTGTGAGATCATTGATGGTTACACACTGCTCTGGTCATTCCTGCGTCGTTGTGCTCCCGCTGTGAACGCTACAGCGTTGTGTTTGACAAAGATAATGAGCAACGATCTCAATGCTACACTATGGAGAGAAAATTCACAATGACCTCGTATAATTCTGGATCGCTAGTGCGTAGTTTTCACATCGCTGGTAAGATGCCTGTTTGACATCTTACCAGCGATGTGTAAATGACGCACCAGCGATCTCTGCACATCGTTATTGGAATTGCTGATGTGTCATTATGTGGGACTGGACCTTAAGGCTGGTTTCACACTGCGTTTTTTTGACATCCGTGTGTATCCAGAATGAACTGCGTGCGCCTGCATCAGTTTTTGACCCCAGTGACTTTCAGTGGGGCCAGATGAACCTGCGGGTGTATTCAGATCTTACCATTCGCTCTCAATCTGGGTGTCACTGTTTTTTTCACTGAGACCAAAAACGCATTTTGGAACACTTTTGGTGTCCGTTACAAAACTTGGAAGCCCCCAGATCCAAGGCACTACAGGTTGATTTAAAATAGGGTTCTATATAAACTGGATCCAGCCGACTCTGGATCACTAGCGGGTGTGTCATTTGTACCCTCATCTGGAGGAAACAGGTACGCAGCCAGAAGAATCTGTATGCTCCCTCACCGGTATTATCTGTGAGACAGATCAGTGGTAATACTAGTACGGGGTCATTAGTTTTTACAATTCTAGGTGAGGTCCTGGGGAATTCAAGGAGGAGGGGGGGGGGTGCAGGTAAAACATGCATTCCCCCTTGATTAAAA
This sequence comes from Allobates femoralis, assembly GCA_033576535.1. Classification (NCBI taxonomy): domain Eukaryota; kingdom Metazoa; phylum Chordata; class Amphibia; order Anura; family Aromobatidae; genus Allobates; species Allobates femoralis. Next base: position 95,157,145 of record JARQOC010000002.1, on the reverse strand, counting down.
AAAAAAAAGAGGGCAGTGTAAAACCAGCCTTAGGTCCCTTTCACATCAGTGTTTTTGTCCAATCCGGATAAAAAAAACGCACCTGCCGCATGTGCCAACTAACAGCCGCACTTTTGGTACACTTGCAGGGGGCACCATGCATTGTCTATGGGCTTGCAGCAAGAGCGGCAGGTGTAGTATTGCCGCGATCCGGCACTTGCAGCCGCGAAAAAAAGCAGCAGACTGGTTTTTTTTGCAGCTACACCTGCCGGATCACGGCAATACCCAACCTGCCACACTTGCCGCAAGCCCCATAGACAATGCATGGTGCTTGCTGCAAGTGTACCAAAACCGCTGATGTGAAAGGGGCATTACTGAGATTTTTTGATACTATAAGCAGATGAAAGACTTTCACAAAAATCTCAAAATATTATTTAGATTGCCACTGTATTGTATTCTGTACACTCGATATTATTTACAAATGGATAGAAAAAATTGACTTCTTTACGAGCATATTTGCGAATATTAAAAAAAAATAAAAATTCAGTTTTAAAATACAATCTGATTTGTAAGCAAAACTACAATTTATTACTCCAGGGATCTGCTGAAGCTGATATCTAGATGATGGGACAATGAGCACAAAAAAACAGCGGATGTCAATGACACAGGTCAAATGTCAGACACAATGGAAAGATTTAGGTTCTTTCAAATATTAACCCTTGTTCAGCATGCTAATAAAGAATATGCCCTTTCATTTTCCTTTTTCCTTGCCAGGAATTCCCAGGTAGCTAAAGTACACAAAGTTCTAGGAGTACAACTGAAACGGAATATCAAAACAAGCTTTTACGGTATGTCTAGTGATCGCATTCTGCAGAAGCATCTGAATTTTCATGATTGTTGTTGCATATTATTAATTTTATCTTTAGAGACTCATGTAATTTTGTTCTGTCGGCACACAAGCATATAGCGTTGTGGAACATATAAAAAAAAAATATTTTCTCCATTGCATCAGATGTTATATTTGGACCTAAATTCTAAAACATTACATTTACACAGTCCTGGCCAAAAGCTTTGGCACCCTTGATATTGCTCCAGGAAATGAAGTATTTCTCCCCGAAAATTATTAAAATTATACATGTGTAAGGGTCCTTTCACATCAGCGTTTTTTACGCTGATCGCGGCAGTTGCGGTGAAAAAAACGCAACTGCCGCAATCACCGCATAACGGCGGCGATCGCGGCACACTTGCGGCAAGCCCCATACAATGTCTATGGGGCTTGCGGTAAGTGTGCACAGGTGCGGCAAGTGCAGTTTCGGCACTTGCGGCAGGTGTGGCCGCAAAAAAAAAAAAAACGTGGTATGCCGCGTTTGTTTTCGCTGCCGCACCTGCCGCAAGCCCCATAGACATTGTATGGGGCTTGCTGCAAATGTGCCGCGATCGCGGCCGTTATGCAGTAATCGCGGCAGTTGCGGTGAAAAAAACCACCCCCCCCCCTTTATGAGAGGCCTCCGGACTCCAAACCGGACACGTCTGGCAATGAATGGAACTTCCTGAGCGACGACCTATGGAAAATAGCACGGGTACAGAGCACTGGGGGGATGGCTAGCTAGAGAAACACGGGGTTGCAAATGGCCGAAATTGTAAACGGACCAAGTACTCCAGTAGTAGGAGCTCCAGCCGCACACCTCCACCTTACGTGTTTTGACAGCACCCAGACTTAGTCACCCACACTCAGGTCTGGACCTGATCGTTTATTGCCATGCACGCGGTCAGACAGAAGGTTCACTCTCAGGGGAGCAAATGGCAGAGATGGTTCCCAGTTTCATTTCTGGGACCATTCTCACCAAGGGCTTAGTGGAGGTAACCACCTTCCCCCTAACACGCTTCTCCAGATAATCCACGAGTCCAGCATTGATCTCAGGTGCCGGCAGGGTTTTACTCCTATACTTCGGTGGGTGATTGACCACCACCGGTGGAGACATAGGAGGCGGCCTGACCAAGACCGCAGACACAGCAGCACTCTCGCACTTATTCACATGGGAGGTCTGAATCTGAGAAGCAGGGTTAGCATTGTATGGACAGACCCTAATGAAGTGATCAGGTTGACCACAAAAGAAACAAGACCGCCCAACCTGATGACCTGCAGATGAGTTAGTACAAGACTCCACAGTCCCCAACTGCTTAGGAAGCTCAGAACCCACATGTATAACCTCCACAGCAGGGATGGTCAGCGGGGCAGGGTCGGATCCGGTGTCTCTCTTAAGCGGCCGTCACACGTTACGATATCTTGAAAGATATCGCTCGAAGGCGCCAGATTTAAAATCGCTTGAACGATGTCTGTGCGTGTGACGGCAGGTTACGATGAACGACACCTGATCAAATCGCAAGATCGCGATCTGAGCCCCGGACCTCAGATCTGACGATGTCGACTCATAAGATCAACAGAATTGGCGTGTCTAAACAACCGAGATCGTATGCACGTGTAGGAACTGCGCGATGCCTAAATCTAGCACGTAGGCGTGCCAGGAGTTTCCCATTGCCTCGCCTCCTCAGTTGTGATTCGTGCACCGTAATGGTTTCTGATTGGCTGCTTCGCCACTAGCTCGCATTGGTGGAGGATGATGCGTTGCCATTGGCCGTCCTCACAGGGCGCCATTTTTGAAGAGCTGTCTTCAGCACCACACATAGGCGTCTGCTGCACAATTTCTCATGTAGAACTGTGCACCCACAAGTGCGTCAACCTGATAATAGAACCTGCGTGGTACATGACCCAGCTATAGTGTCCACCTTGTCATACACCCAAACAATGTTGCCAGGCGCGGCACACAGAACACGGTGCTACGTCACGCCCATGGGATATTGTCTCGTAGGTGACCCAAAAAGTGGATATTGCCTTGTTAACGCCGCGTAGGTCGCCTTTAAGTCTTGTTACGTCACGCAAGGGGCGGTCCTCACGGAATGAAGTTGGTTTCATTTTCATTCCGCATGCAAGGTGCTAGCTCCTCCCCTGCACATTGCAGCTCAGTTATGGCCGCAACACGCCGCGCTGCCACGTGGGGATGGCGGAACTCATGATCTTAATCGATCATTGCGATCGATTAGATTATTGGGGCCACCACCCCCACCGGCATCCGAGGCTGCGCAACCGCAGCACTGTGCTAAAGATCCAGCGGGCCCTGCGGCACCAGCTGTGTGTGGAGAGGGATGTGAAGGCGATCCAGCACAAGATCGCCGATCTTAAATATAAATGCCCGGGCCGAATTGTGGACATCCGTGCCGGGATCGCCAGGCCTACACACCACCAAACTTTGAGGACCGCATTGACTCCAGCAATGGTGAGGTGGTGTTGGGGGGCTGGCGTGCTGATGCCCCACAGATGGCAGGACTACAGCCATTAGGGGTGGAAGCAGCCGCCAGGAGGCACAGGAGATGAGGGACCGGTACTGCCAGTACTTTAATGGTCCAGGGGCTGTGAGCTGGCAACACAACCTCCCCTAATTATTTGTGTGCCATGGGGACTTTTACATTGCCCAGTTTCACTGTGTCCTGCAGCTCCGGCTTGGAGCCAGGACATGTGTCCCTTTTTTTTTTTGGTGAAGAGGTGTTTTTTTTTCTTTCAAATACCCAGATGTAGGGATATTTCAGTGAATGTTTAGAAGAGGGCCAGGCCTTGGCCATTTCAGGGGAGCTATGTGTTGCAGACATACCTCTTGTCTGTGACATGAGCCAGGGATTTGGCTTCTTGGTGCTTGTTGGCACTATTTTTGTTATTTGTGTTGAAGGGCCCGGCTTATGGGTCCTGTGAGAGACGGGTGGGTCCAGGACCCACATACCTCCCCAAAGGCCCTTGTGACAGTGGTCACATTTTTGTTTGGGAGCACCTAGGGACAGAGTTAGGACTGTCTCGACCAGGGCCTACCGTGACGTTGGTGAGGCAGCTTAATGTGCGTTTTGTTGCAAAAACGTATAAACCAAAAGGCCCTGATTTTTGACGCAGAACTTGTTATTTGCTATATTGTTTTTGTGGGATAACGGATTACATGCACACACGCATATGTTGGACCACATATATGGTGGTCCCAACACAAGTGTTGCAAAGCACAGTACAGAGGACACAAACATTAGGGCACCAGGAACAATGAATGTTGAGAGGCGCTTTGCCTCCTTTGCGTTGTCATACATTTTCGCCACAATCCCGCTTGACAACACATGCGCTTTCTCACACACTTTAAATCAAACATCAGCAACAGCACACAGCAAACACACATGCGTTTCACAGGCGTTTTGAAAAAAAACCACTCAGGCCGCACACACAGCTCGCTACAGGGTGATTAATTAACGGATCTTTGAAAATACAAGAATTGAGAAATGCATAAGTGATCGTATTCTGAAGGCCGCACCAAGGGGGATAGCGTATTCTACCTTTTCACCAATCAAAAGTATTTTTGGGGTACAGCACATCGTGTTTACACATGTACATTGCGACCAACATCACAGGACATTCTGGAGATGAGGCCGCCATGTTTCAAAGGACATCTGACCAATGAGGACGCAGTACTGAGCACCAATGGTGTAGTGAGGGGCGCAGCTTGGAGACCATGTACCATGCCTATGTGCTCCAATTAAACATTGGAGAACGCCCACATTTGCCACAACATCGTTTAGGAGGTTTCTGTGTGACTGTTTGCTGAACGATGTCCACAGATGATAAGTGCATCGCTCATACGAACGCTGGATCGCTGCATCGGAGAATCGTCTGAGCGATGTCTGTGGGTGTAGCGTTGTGATGAACGATCTCACACGTCGTACGGACGATGTGCAAATCTGACATCGTTTACGACATCGTTAGCTAGATCTTAACGTGTGACGGCCGCTTTAGGCGTCTGTCCTACCTAATAGCAAGTGCCATTGCAGCCTTCAGTGTCTCCGGAGCACCGTACTGAATCATGGTGTCAGGTAACAGATCTGACAACCCCAGACAGAACTGACTCCTCAGAGCAGGGTCATTCCATTGAGTGTCAGTGGCCCACCTCCTGATCTCAGAGCAATACTCCTTGACTGATCGTTCTCCCTGCCTGAGCTTATGTAGATTAGACTTGGCAAGGGAGATGGCATCAGGTCACCATACACCAGGGCAAGCGCTGCAAAAAACTCGCCCACTGACTGCATAAATGGAGAATCGATCAGCAGACAGAAGGCCCAGGCCTGGGGATCCCCTTAAGAAGGGAGAGTATAATCCCCAAGCGCTGTTTCTCGCTCCCCAAAGAACGAGGACGCAGCCTGAAATATAATTTGCAGGCTTCTCTAAAAACAAAAAATCTCTCTCTCCCTTCTGAAAATCGGTCAGGAAGGGAGATATTGGGTTCTGTTACAGCCAGCATGAGAACCGCAGCCAAATACACAACCACTTCTTGAACCTGATGCACCACCTGGTTTTACAGGGTAGACACCTCCTGAGAGAGTTCCTCCACCAAGTGCACAAAGGCTCGTGATAATATAGCGGTTTCGTGGAAAAAATAGTGGGTGGATGATTATGTCACGTTGGGGGGGGCCCAGAAGTAGGATGGAGCTGAGCATAGGGAGTAAGGGGAGCCTGCTCTGGCCCTGATACTGGGGTCCCTGACTCACCCTGTACTCTGAGGGACCTCTGAAGTTGAGGAAGTCCGAGCCCTGAGCCCAAGACCCTAAAACACCTAAGAAGCCCTAGGTATAAGGCCCCTACCTCCACCCATGGACCACATAATCCAGCAACCTCCAATGGGATAAGCAGCAGCAGCTTGAGATCACGTCTGCAAACCAGGATCACAGAATAGCAGTGAACTCAATCAGCGACATCAGGTTGATGCGAGCTGACCCATTTATGGCCAAGGGGTGGGGAGCAACCAGCCCAGGCATCCCCCTCAGCTCACCCAAGCATGAGTCATATTCATCACACACACTTGCACTCTCAGCTACCGCTCATTAGCATCTTCTCTCCACACAGAGCAGGGGAAAAAAAGGCTTCATTTAAACCACAGCAGCAGCACTTCCATACTGCAAGGCAGTCAATAAGTAACAATTGCCTTTTTTTCTGCAATAACATCCCCCCCAGATTATCCCCTCCCCAACTGGCACCCTTTCAATGATATCAGTGCCAGGTCTCCCAGCATTCACATGACATCTGTCAGTGTGTAGAGGGATGGAACATGTCTCACAGTGGGGAGGTGCTATCCCCGAAGATAACGGATGTAACTGGGAACCTAAACAAAAGTGATGTTGCCGTGGGGTAAGACTTTCAAGAGAGGACAAAGGCAACAGAGTAATGTGATGCAGCACAGGACTGTAAAAGGAAAGTGCGCCAATGGAAGGCAGAGTTTGGTTCTAAGAAGTCAGAGACAGCAGACCCCAGAGATAGACTGCCACCCACACTCCCCAAAGAGAAAGTGATTATCTCCTGAAATTGTCTGTGTGAACTACCTGAAAGGAAGCTGAATTCCAACGCAGTGTGTCGCCTACCAAAGATCCTCCAGCTGAGCTTCATGGTCAAGCCGCAGACACCGACAGTTATCCCCAGCCAAGCTCTGGGGTCAAGCCACAGACTCTGCTGGTCAAGAGCCCCCAGTGGAGCTATGTGGTCAAGCCGCAGATTATGCCGGGGCACATTGTACTGGGGGTACAGAGATTACTCGGTGGCACGAGACATGACCTGGGGGGGCACAATATACTGGGGGGGCACAGAGATTACCAGGAGCCACACACACTATGGGGGCAGAGAGATCACTGGGGTAGGGGCATAGAGATGACCAGGAAGCACACACTATGGGGGGGGGTCACAAATATTACCAGGGGGCACACACTACAGGGGCAGAGAGGTCAGGGTGATACATAGCACTGGGATGGGGGGCACACTGTATTAGGGGGCACAGAGATTACCAGGGGCCACATACTATGGGTGGCAGAGAGGTCATTGGGGGGCATACAGTACTGGGGTGGGGGCACATAGTACTGAGGAACACAAATTACCACTATATTACCACAAATATTAACACAAATTAACACACTATGGGGGGCAGAGAGGTCACTGGGGTGGTAGACACATTGTACTGGGGGGGTACAGAGATTACCAAGGGCCACACACTATTGAGGCAGAGAGGTCACTGGGTGGCACATTGTACTGGGGGGACATTATACTGGGGGCATAAAGTTTACTAGGAGCCACACACTATGGGGGCAGGGAGATCACCTCAGGAGGTGCATAGTACTGGGGTGGGGGCGCAGAGATTACCATGGGCCACACACTGTGGGGGGCAGAGAGATTACCTGGGGACACATAATGGGGTGGGGCTCAGATTACCTGGGGCCTCACACTATGGGGACAGAGAGATCACCTGGGGGGGCACATAGTACTAGGGTGGGTGGGCACAGAGATCACCTGGGAGGCACACAGTACTGGGGTGGGGGCACAGATTACAAGGGGCCACACACTATGGGGGCAACAGAGATCACCTGGGGGGCACATAGTAATGAGGTATGGGCACAGATTACCAAAAATGGAACAACAGTGCTGGACACCAGAGAAAGTGGCGGTAGGTGTGTATGCACATAGACAAACATTTAAAAGAATAAAAATGTATTGTTTAACAATGGTTTGCTTCTCAAAATAACCCTCTGGATTTACATGCACGAAGATGTCTCTTGATTATAGACTTTGCCTAAGATAAGCATCTGCTACTTGCTTTTTAAGAAAGTGCTAATTTGTTGATTCTTCTACTCGTAAAGTTACTGTAATCTTTCCAGTAGGTAACATCAGACCTGAAGGAAGCACTCTTAGGCTGCCTTCACACTACGGATTTTTAAAATCCGATGCTGTCCGATAAAAGTCGGACAGCATCGGATCCGAATTTGGCCCCATGCAGCCCTATGGGAATCGGACCGAATCGGATGTGCACTACATGCCATCCGATTTGGTCCGATCCGATTCTGTCCGATTTTTTTTTTTTAAATCGGTGCAATAATCGGAGCCTGCACCGAACAAAAAATCTGTCAGAATCGGATCGGATCAAATCGGATGGCATTTAGTGCACATCCGATCCGACCCGATCAATTTAACATGGGGCCCTATGGAGAAGGGTCCGAGGAAACATCTGATGTCTCCTCGGACCCGATTTTACTGTACTGAGCATGCTCAGTACAGTAAAAATGCTCAACTGGGAGCGCAGGGGTTAAAAAAAAAAAAAAAAAAAAAAAAAAAAAAAAGTTTATGCTCACCTCTCCCCGAGCCCCCGCCGTCTCCCTGCAGGCGCCCGGTGGCTCCCGCAGGCTCCTGGTGTCTGCAGAGGTCTTCCTCTGCTGTATAGGACCTGCGGTGATGTCACAGTCATGTGACCGCGGGTTACCATGGTGGAACCTGCTGTCATGTGACTGTGACATCACCGCAGGTCCTATGCAGCAGAGGAAGACCTCTGCAGACACCGGGAGCCTGCAGGAAGACGGCGGGGGCTCGGGAGAGGTGAGCATATATTATTTTTTTTTTCCCCGGAGGCTACGATTTAATGCCGGAATTGGATGCCTATTTGGCATCCGATTCCAGGCATCAGAAGGGAGCCGATGCTGTCTGAATTTATCGGACAGCATCGGCTCCCTCATAAATCGTAGTCTGAAAGTAGCCTTACCTGGTAATAAAATTCAAGAAAAGGATTAGCTCCACCACCTAATATTCCCAGGACTCCCAGGCAAACCGGAAGGTGGCTTGGCAACCACCAGTAGCAATAAAATAAAGGTGTAGAATTCGGTGCCACAAAAATTCTTTTTATTTCATGATTAAAAATTAAAAGTCACACATCCTCCAGATGAGCTCTGGACGGGTTTTGTGGGTCAGACGACGATTAAGTGGGCTAAACCCACGAAACGCGTCCAGAGCTCCTCTGGAGGATGTGTGATTTTTAATTATGAAATAAAAATAATTTTTGTGGCACCGGAATCTACAACTTACCTGGTAATGGCTTCATATATTATTGGTAATTTAACATTAATACCGTATATACTCGTGTATAAGCCGACCCGTGTATAAGCCGACCCCCCTACTTTTGCCCCCAAAACCTGGGAAAATCTATTGACTCGTGTATAAGCCGAGGGTGGACCCTAGCAGAAGTATACAGCCCCCAGCAGTGTGGTATACAGCAGCCCCAGTGGTAGTATACACGCAGCCCCAGTAGTATATACAGCCCCAGTGGTATATACAGCCCCAGTGGAAGTAAACAAGCAGCCCCAGTAGTATATACAGCCCCAGTGGTATATACAGCCCCAGTGGTAGTATACACGCAGCCCCAGTAGTATATACAGCCCCAGTGGTAGTATACAGGGCCCCAGCAGTGGTATATACAGGGCCCCCCTCATATTTTGGCACCCCCACCTCACAGGATGGCCCCCCCGCATGCAGCGCTGCGCATATACATTACCAGGATATCAGCTGTCACCCTCCGGTGGCGGATCGCGGCTCCGGGCTCCATCTTCATCTGTGTCTACCTGTTTGTGGCCGCCGGGCTCATCGCGATGACGTCATTGCGACGCCGGCCGGTCACGTGACAATCAGGAAGACACAGATGAAGATGGAGCCCGGAGCCGCGATCCGCCACCGGAGGGTGACAGCTGATATCCTGGTAATGTATATGCGCAGCGCTGCATGCGGGGGGGGCCATCCTGTGAGGTGGGGTGTATGACTCGCGTATAAGCCGAGGGGGGACTTTTCAGCCCAATTTTTGGGCTGAAAAACTCGGCTTATACGCGAGTATATACGGTAGTTAAAAATGTGCATTTAGACATATCCAATAAAATTTCATTACAAAATTACTGCACAATTTTTTATTTCTCCATGATTAAATTATTAATTCACACATGGCGGAAATCAAAACTCATCAAATATTACAATTGCTTGTAAGCTGAAGGACCATTAGATAAGGAAAGAGGGTAAGAAGTGAGGAGCAGATGTATTTCGCAGTGTTATGACTACAATGATAAGAGTAGTGACCTTGATGTTGTTACCAATCTGACTGTACTTTCTTAAGAAAAGAAAAGTCAAAAGATGCTAAACCTGGTGGCCTTTTTACATGTGTTCATTAGCACTCTTGTTTCTCAAGTCTTTGCTCATATCAGACTTGTTTGCAAACGCCTGTGCCGAATCGGGTGATCACATTTTGTTCATGTAATATATTGTAGGCACATTTCTTATAAGGTGGTAAAAAGAGATTAGTGAATTATTCTGTAGGTCACTACACCAAACAACATATGTCTTCTTCATTTTCCATTCTTGGAAACAAAGGCAGCAATTGAACAGTAATGAATACAAAGATCCCAAACATTGTATCCCAGAAAGTCTTACCAAATAGATTATATGTTGGTTTGATCATAGTTTCAAAAGATTATCCTTCTTGATTGCTCTGCTGCCTTTGACACAGTTGACCACCATCTCCATGCTGCACTCCATCAGAATAAAGGACACGGCTTTCTCCTGGTTCTCTTCCTATCTTTCTGACCGCTCTTTCAGTGTATCTTTTGCTGGCTCCACTTCCTCCCCTCTTCCCCTCACTATTGGGGTCCCTCAGGGATCAGTCCTTGGCCCTCTCCTCTTCTCTCTCTACACGGCCCCGATTGGACAGACCATCAGCAGATTTGGCTTCCAGTACCATCTTTATGCTGATGACACACAACTATACACTTCTTCCTCTGACCTTACTCCCGCTCTAATAAAGAACACCAATGACTGTCTAGCTGCAGTTTCCAATATCATGTTCGCTCTCTATCTGAAACTCAACCTTTCCAAAACTGAATTTCTGCTGCTCCCCCCTCCACTAACCTCCCTAAATCTGACATCTCTCTCTCAGTATGCGGCACCAAAATAATGCCTAGTCAGCAGGCTCGCTGTCTGATCTTTCCTTCACCCCATACATACAATCTCTCACCCTCTTTGCCGCTTGCACCTGAAGAACATCTCTAGAATTCGCCCCTTTCTCACCTTGGAAGCCACAAATACCCTCACTGTGGCCCTGATTCAATTCAAATTGCTTGTTCTCACCCACAAAGCTCTTCACAGTGCAGCACCTCCCTACATCTCCTCCCTCATCTCTGTCTATCACCCCACCCATTCTCTTGGCTCTGGAAGTGACTTTAGACTCACTTCTGGATTAATCTGAACCTCCCACTCCCGGATCCAAGACTTCTCCTGAGCTGCACCAATTCTCTGGAATGCTCTACCCCAAGAAATTAGGTGTATCCACAACTTACATAGTTTCAGGTGATCCCTAGTCAAAGTCATCTAGACATAGTCTATTCACTCCACCAGTCTCAAATGGTTGGTGGCCACTTATGCTGCTCCTATCTGTTCCCCATCTCCTCAAGTTGACTATACCATCATTGTAAATAAGAACCTGTACTTTGTGTCACCCCACCTCATTGTTAGACTGTAAGCTCTTATGAGCAGGGCTGTCATTATTTTGCTCTAATTATTGTATTATGATTTGTATTGTATCGTTTTTTGTATTGCATTGTCTGATAACTGTTTTTTATGATTGTTTAAACATGAACCTCTGTTGTGAAGCGCTGCAGAATATGTTGGCGTTATATAAAGATTATTATTATTATTATTAGACATTTTATTACTGTAATACGGATTGCTCATCCTTATTAGGGTATGTGCACATGATCCAGAGACACAGCAGGTGAATGCAGCTGTCCTGTGCCCACGATCTGCATTAGGCTCAGGGCTGCTTTTCCCTGCATTCACACCCCAAGATGACATTCGACTCCGCAGCAATAAATTAATATGCCGTGAAGATGCAGAAGCGTGGTAATCTGCACCGCAAGTAAAATAACGCTGCAGTGGGGGAAAGCATAGTGGGGATGGGATTTCTAGAAATCCTATGCACTGTGCCACTGTTGTTGAACGCAGCAAAAATATGCTGCATCCAAAACACTGCCAATACTGATCGTGTGCACACGAGTAATTAACAGCAGATGGATTTAACGGTTTACCTGTACCATAACAGCATTATCTTATATTGCAGTTGGGATTAAAGTATTAGTAAATGATAGGTTCGCCAGCATTGGACTCAAAGCGTCTAAATGACAGTCTTAAATATATTTAGAAAAAAAGTTGAGAAGAAAAAAGTAGTTATCTGAACAGGCCTGCACAGCAAGTTCACTACCAATGCCAAATTGTATGAAATAACAACTAAAAAACAAAAAGTATGTGTAAAGTGTCTCCAAATACCTTGCAATAAAAAAGTAAAAGCTAATGCTATAAAAACAAGGGTACTTGGTACATAGCTTTTTTGCAGAAAACATACTTTAAGCCATTCCACCGCGACAAGGTGACCCTCTTCGGAACGGCCCCAACACTAAACATATTATGACCTGTTGTCGTGTGTGTCCCATATTGGGTAAACAACTCATGATGATCTGTGTGTTACTGTTGTTTCAAACAAAACCAGTTTATTTTAACTCCTTGCCGACACAGGACGTTGTACAACGTCCTGGGTTTCGGGTCATTCCCGACACAGGACGTTGTACAACGTCCTGGCGTGTTTGCGCTGATGCAGCTCAGGTGATTGGTTTAGAAAAAAAAACACCGGAGCTGCACGTAGCCAGGGACCTCTACTTGACCCCAGGGAGGGTGCCCCCCCGCTCCACCCATCCCCCCCTCCCCGATTTCATTGGAGCAAGCGTCCATGTGACGCTTGCTGTCCAATGACATCTGGAGGGGCGGTGTGACCTGTGCATTCCCTCCCTCCTCAGCCTCATCCGGTTTGAGGAGGCTGAAGAGGGAAGACTCCCTGCTGCTGCCGCCAATGACTGCCCGCCGCCCGGTAACTACCGGTAATTAACCCCTGATCGCCGCCACCCCTGCTACTGCCACCGTTGTTCCCGTTACCACCATCACCGCCGATTGTTCTGCAGCAGCAGCACTACCGCAGCTACTGCTGCAGAGCCTCCCTGCCTCCCCCCCCCCCCCCCCGGTAAACCCCCCGCCGATCGCCACCACAGAGCCTCAACACCCCATCTTTGTCCCCCCCAACCACTTGTTCTGCAGCAGCACCACAGCTTGTTCTGAGCAGCTGCTGCAGAACCTCACCAGCCCATCACTGTCCCCTTCCTGCTTCTCAGCCCCCATCTACTGCCCGGACCCCTTCCCCCCTAAACCTCACCGCTCCTACTGCCCCCATCTCTGTCCCCTACCTGCGTCTCTGGCCGGTGACCCCCCACCGCTTGTTCTGAGCAGCAGCACCGCTGCTGCTGCTGAAGAACCTCACCACCCCATCTCTGTCCCCTACCTGCGGCTCTCCATCTACTGCCGGTAACCCCTCACCGCTTGTTCTGCAGAACATCGCCGCCATCCCTGCTTCTTCCACTGCAGCACCGCCGCCGCTGCTGCAGAACCTCCTCCCCCACTCTCTGCCACAACGCCGCCGCTGCAGGATCTAGCCGCCCCCGCGGCAGAACCACTCCCCCATTCTCTGTCGCCACCGCTGTCGCTCCCGCTCCTTCTGCTGCAGCACTGCCGCAGGATCTAGCCGCCCCAGCTCCTTTTACTGCAGCGCCGCTGCTGCAGAACCTCCTCCCCCGCTCTCTGCCGCCGTCGCCCCCACTCCTGCCGAAGCACCGCTGCCGCTGCTGCAGGATCTAGCCACCCCCACTCCTTTTACTGCAGCACCACCGCCGCTGCTGCAGAACCTCCTCCTCCGCTCTCTGCCACCCCCGCTCCTGTCGTAGCACCGCCGCTGCTGCAGGATCTAGCCGCCCCTGCTCCTTTTACTGCAGCACCGGTGCTGCAGAACCTCCTGCCCCACTCTCTGCCGCCGTCGCCCCTGCTCCAGCTGTAGACAGCCCCCGCACCAGACAGCCCCTGCCTTATACCCCCGCACCAGACAGCCCCCGCCTTACACCCCTGCACCAGACAGCCCCCGCACCAGACAGCCCCTGCCTTACACTCCTGCACCAAACAGCCCCCGGACAAGACAGCCCCCGCCTTATACCCCTCACACAAGACAGCCCCCGCTTTATACACCTCGCACCAGACAGCCCCCGCCATAATCCCCTTGCACGTGACAGTGCCCGCCTTAAAGTTACACCAATCACTTGCACATACACACATGCACACACACCATAATAACATAAAATTTTTTGTACACACGCACACAGCATACAAAATGTCTCGCCGGTCCCGGTCAGAAAAGGTGTACACGGCTGAGGAGGCATATTCTTTTGTTGCCTCCGAAGCCAATTGTGAGGAAGAGGACCCCACGTTCCTCTATTCCTCCGAATCTTTCTCCTCCAGTGACACCGAGTCACCACCAAGAAGACGTCGGAGGACAAGACATCGTCCGAAGCCAGAGGGAGAAGAGCCGGAGGCCGTGGAAGAGGAGCCGGAGCATGGGGAAGAGGAGACGGAGGCCATGGAGGAAGACCCACAGCCATCTGTGAGTAACCCCCAACCTGGTGCTAGTCATTCCCAACCTAGCACTAGTGCCCCCGTTTGGACCCCCGTCCCTGAACACTACACTCCACAGATTCCTAATTTCATTCCCCAATCAGGAATCCAAATTGAGACGGCAAACTTCAGGGAAATAGACTTTTTCAAAATCTATTCCTCTGAGGCCATTGTGAGTCTCATGGTGGAGCAGACGAACATCTACGCCCAACAGTTTCTGACCGCCAACCCAAATTCATCATTTTCATCTTGGAGTCCTGTGGATTCAGTAGAAATGATGAAATATTGGGGTCTGGTACTTCACATGGGGATTGTGAAGAAACCAGAAAACCACCAATACTGGAGTACCGATATTTTATATCAAACTCCAGTGTTCGGCATGGTGATGACCCGAAACCAATTTGAGGTCATCCACAAGTTTTTACATTTTAGGGACAAAGCGGACAGCCTTCCCCGCGATGAACCGAATTTTGATAGACTTTTCAAAATTCGGCCAGTCATCAAGTTTGCTGAAGTGTACGTTCCAGAACGGGAAATTTGTGTGGATGAATCCCTCGTCCACTACAAAGGTAAGCTTCTATTCCGGCAATACCTGGCCAGCAAGAGGGCGAGATACGGAATAAAACTCTACAAGCTGTGCGAGAGTACCTCAGGGTACACTCACAACTTTAGAGTGTACCATGGAAAGGATTCGAGGATCCAGCCCTCAGAGTGTCCTCCTGCTCTGGGGGTTAGTGGAAAAATAGTGTGGGACTTGATCCACCCACTACTTGATAAAGGTTATCATCTATACGTTGATAACTTTTATACAAGTATCACACTATTTCAGTCCCTCTCTGCCAGAACTACCGCCACTTGCGGTACTGCGTGCAGAAACCAGAGGGGTCTCCCTATGCCGCTAATTGGGCAGCCTCTCCCAAGAGGCGAGAGCCGAGCCCAATGTAGAGGCAACATTGTTGTGATCAAAATCAAAGACAAAAAGGGACGTCTTTTTCTTGACCACAATCCATGGTCCCGGCACAACGGCAACCACCACCAGAGGTACCCCAGCATAGGTCTACAAACCGGACTGTGCCCTGGGCTCCAACAAGCACATGGGAGGAGTTGATCTTTCTGATCAAGTCCTCCAGGCGTACAATACCATGCGGAAGACCAAGGTTTGGTACAAAACACTGGCCGTGCATATCGCCCAAATGGCACTGTATAACACATACATGCTATCACGATGTGCAGGCCAGACCACCAACACCTTCCTTCAGTTTCAGGAGGCGGTGATAAGGGCCCTCCTGTTTGGAGAAGACGAAGCGGGCCCCAGCACCCCTGGAACTCAAGGTTCACGCATTGTACCAAGGCAACATTTTCCTGGTGAGGTGCCGCAAACAGCTAAGACCGTAAGATCACAAAAAAAGTGCCGGGTCTGCTACAAAAGGGGGATAAGAAAGGACACCCGTTTCCAATGTGAAACCTGTCCTGACAAACCTGGACTGTGCATGAAACCCTGCTTCAAAGTCTATCACACATCCATGGACTGAACACATCCTACATAACCCAAAAACTCCCGCCTGACATAAACTACACCACACACACCAGCCTCACGCAGACACACACATCAACTTGACGTACACTACACCACAAACACCAACCTGACCTACGCTACACTAGACTTGTAATGAGTGATGCCTTTTTTGAAAAGTATAACATTACCGGTTATACATACTAGATTGTTGATGGGGCGTTGATCCAGGGAACTAGTCTGATTGCCGTATGTGGAGTCGGGAAGGAATTTTTTCCCCCAATGTGGAGCTTATGTTGGCACATTTTTTTTTTTGCCTTCCTCTGGATCAACATGTTAAGCTATGTGAGGAAGAGGACCCCACGTTTCTCTATTCCTTATACGTTCCACACACCAACCTGACGTACACTACATACTCTCCATATGCAACATGGTGTCCGCTAACAATTGGAATTGTTAGAGACACCATGTCACGTATGGAGAGCCCCTGTGTGCCTCAATATTGGAGTTCCCCCACAAGTGACCCCATTTTGAAAATTAGACCCCCCCCAAGGAACAAATCTAGATGCATAATGAGCACTTTGAACCTCCAGGTGCTTCACAAATTGATCCATAAAAATGAAAAAATTAAGATTTTTGTGGAAGAAAAATTGACGAGAGATTTCAACGCAAGATTGTGCGGATGGTGGATAAAGAACCTCGACTAACATCCAAACAAGTTCAAGCTGCCTTGCAGTCCAAAGGTACAACAGTGTCAACCCGTACTATCCGTCGGCGTCTGAATGAAAAGGGACTGTATGGTAGGAGACCCAGGAAGACCTCAATTCTTACCCCGAGACATAAAAAAGCCAGGCTGGAGTTTGCCAAAACTTACTTGAGAAAGCCTAAAATGTTTTGGAAGAATGCTCTCTGGTCAGATGAGACAAAAGTAGAGGCAAAGGCATCAACATAGAGTTTACAGGAGAAAAAAAAGAGGCATTCAAAGAAAAGAACACGGTCCCTACAGTCAAACATGGCGGAGGTTCCCTGATGTTTTGGGGTTGCTTTACTGCCTCTGGCACTGGACTGCTTGACCGTGTGCATGGCATTATGAAGTCTGAAGACTACCAACAAATTTTGCAGCATAATGTAGGGCCCAGTGTGAGAAAGCTGGGCCTCCCTCAGAGGTTATGGGTCTTCCAGCAGGACAATGACCCAAAACACACTTCAAAAAGCACTAGAAAATGGTTTGAGAGAAAGCACTGGAGACTTCGAAGGTGGCCAATAAGGAGTCCAGACCTGAATCCCATAGAACACATGTGGAGAGATCTAACAATGGCAGTTTAGAGAAGGCACCCTTCAAATATCAGGGACCTGGAGCAGTTT
Organism: Allobates femoralis; assembly: GCA_033576535.1. Taxonomy (NCBI): domain Eukaryota; kingdom Metazoa; phylum Chordata; class Amphibia; order Anura; family Aromobatidae; genus Allobates; species Allobates femoralis. The sequence continues at coordinate 95,139,827 of JARQOC010000002.1, read as the reverse complement.
GCCAATGAAGAATGGTCTAAAATTCCAGCAGAGCATTGTAAGAAACTCATTGATGGTTACCGGAAGCGGTTGATCGCAGTTATTTTGGCTAAAGGTTGTGCAACCAAGTATTAGGCGCAGGGTGCCAATACTTTTGTCTGGCCCATTTTTTGAGTTTTGTATGAATTGATCAATGTTTTGCTTTTTGCTTCATTCTCTTTTGTGTTTTTGCATTGAAGACAAATTAAATGAAGATAATAATACCAAAGAATTTGTGATTGCAATCATTTTCAGGAAGAAACTGAGTATTATCTGACAGAATTGCAGGGGTGTCAATACTTTTGACCGCAACTGTACACATATACAGGGGCGGGCTGGGCCAGGTGGCAGGGAGGCATTTGCCCCCGGGGCCGCCGGGGCCGGTAACCGTTCAGGGCCGCCGGGTGCGTTATCAACAACAATGCAAAAGTAAATCACTGGCGGCTGCGGCTATTCTTAGTGCGGGATGCGGCCACCGGTGATTTATCATACAAACAATAGCCTTAATGCACCCAGCGGCCGGCACAGGCTGGCTGCAGCAAAGTCCTGAGGAGTGCTTACATTGCACTCACCCTCAAGACCGGAGCGCTTGACAAGCGCCATTCTGGGGCAGCAGGCTGGGCCGGTCTCTGCCAATGTTGGCTGAGGTTCCCAGCTCTTCATGGCTGCCCGCAGGACCCTCAGCTTGTTGTTTGGTCGGCCGGCACCTTCTGTTTCTGAGCAGGGCCGGCTGCATCACTGCTGACATACAGAGCTCTGAGCAGTGGCCATGTCAGCAAGCTGTGACATTATGCAGCGCGCCCTGCTCCATTAGATTCCCGCCATGGAGGAGCTGAATGGGACACCATCAAGGGGGAGGTGAGCAAACGCCGATGTGTTCATTCTTTATCTAAAACTAATGTGTGTGTGTGTGTGTGTACACATGCCTGGCTGCATCTGTGTGTGTGTGTATACATGCCTGGCTGCATCTGTGTGTGTGTGTATACATGCCTGGCTGCATCTGTGTGTGTGTGTGTGTGTGTGTATACATGCCTGGCTGCATCTGTGTGTGTGTGTGTATACATGCCTGGCTGCATCTCTGTGTGTGTGTGTGTATACATGCCTGGCTGCATCTGTGTGTGTGTATACATGCCTGGCTGCATCTGTGTGTGTGTGTATACATGCCTGGCTGCATGTGTGTGTGTGTGTGTGTGTCTGTGTATACATGCCTGGCTGCATCTGTGTGTGTGTGTGTATACATGCCTGGCTGCATCTGTGTGTGTACACATGCCTGGCTGCATCTGTGTGTGTATACATGCCTGGCTGCATCTGTGTGTGTGTGTATACATGCCTGGCTACATCTGTGTGTGTGTATACATGCCTGCCTGTATCTGTGTATACATGCCTGGCTGCATCTGTGTGTGTGTGTATACATGCCTGGCTGCATCTGTGTGTGTGTATACATACCTGGCTGCATCTGTGTGTGTGTGTATACATGACTGGCTGCATCTGTGTGTGTGTGTATACATGACTGGCTGCATCTGTGTGTGTGTGTGTGTGTGTGCATACATGACTGGCTGCATCTGTGTGTGTGTGTGTGTATACATGACTGGCTGCATCTGTGTGTGGTGTGTGTGTATATACATGACTGGCTGCGTCTGTGTGTGTGTGTGTGTGTATACATGCCTGGCTGCATCTGTGTGTGTGTGTGTGTGTATATACATGCCTGGCTGCATCTGTGTGTGTGTGTGTGTGTGTATACATGCCTGGCTGCATCTGTGTGTGTGTGTGTGTGTGTGTGTGTATACATGCCTGGCTGCATCTGTGTGTGTGTGTGTGTGTATACATGCCTGGCTGCATCTCTGTGTGTGTGTGTGTGTGTGTGTATACATGCCTGGCTGCATCTGTGTGTGTGTGTGTGATACATGACTGGCTGCATCTGTGTGTGTGTGTGTGGGTGTGTATACTTGACTGGCTGCATCTGTGTGTGTGTGTATATACATGCCTGGCTGCATCTGTGTGTGTGTGTGTGTGTGTGTGTGTATACATGCCTGGCTGCATCTCTGTGTGTGTGTGTGTGTGTATACATGCCTGGCTGCATCTGTGTGTGTGTGTATACATGACTGGCTGCATCTGTGTGTGTTGTGGTGTGTGTGTATACATGACTGGCTGCATCTGTGTGTGTGTGGGTGTGTGTGTATACATGACTGGCTGCATCTGTGTGTGTGTGTGTGTGTGTGTATACATGACTGGCTGCATCTGTGTGTGTGTGTGTGTATATACATGACTGGCTGCATCTTGTGTGTGTGTGTGTGTGTGTTGTGTATACATGACTGGCTGCATCTGTGTGTGTGTGTGTGTGTATACATGCCTGGCTGCATCTGTGTGTGTGTTGTGTGGTGTGTGTGTATACATGCCTGGCTGCATCTCTGTGTGTGTGTTGTGTGTGTGTGTGTGTGTATACATGCCTGGCTGCATCTGTGTGTGTGTGTGTATACATGACTGGCTGCATCTGTGTGTGTGTGTGGGTGTGTATACATGACTGGCTGCATCTGTGTGTGTGTGTATATACATGCCTGGCTGCATCTGTGTGTGTGTGTGTGTGTGTGTGTATACATGCCTGGCTGCATCTCTGTGTGTGTGTGTGTGTGTGTGTATACATGCCTGGCTGCATCTGTGTGTGTGTGTATACATGACTGGCTGCATCTGTGTGTGTGTGGGTGGTATACATGACTGGCTGCATCTGTGTGTGTGTGTGTATATACATGACTGGCTGCATCTGTGTGTGTGTGTGTGTGTGTGTGTGTGTGTTATACATGACTGGCTGCATCTGTGTGTGTGTGTGTGTGTGTGTGTATACATGCCTGGCTGCATTTGTGTGTGTGTGTGTATACATGCCTGGCTGCATCTGTGTGTGTGTGTATACATGACTGGCTGCATCTGTGTGTGTGTATACATGATTGGCTGCATCTGTGTGTGTATACATGATTGGCTGCATCTGTGTGTGTGTGTGTATACATGACTGGCTGCATCTGAGTGTGTGTATACATGACTGGCTGCATCTGTGTGTGTGTGTGTGTGTATACATGCCTGGCTGCATCTGTGTGTGTGTATACATGCCTGGCTGCATCTGTGTGTGTGTGTGTATACATGCCTGGCTGCATCTGTGTGTGTGTGTGTGTGTGTGTGTGTGTGTGTATACATGCCCGGCTGCATCTGTGTGTGTGTGTGTGTGTGTATACATGCCTGGCTGCATCTGTGTGTGTGTGTGTGTGTGTGTGTGTGTGTGTATACATGCCTGGCTGCATCTGTGTGTGTGTGTGTGTATACATGCCTGGCTGCATCTGTGTGTGTGTGTATACATGACTGGCTGCATCTGTGTGTGTGTGTGTGTATGTATACATGACTGGCTGCATCTGTGTGTGTGTGTATACATGCCTGGCTGCATCTGTGTGTGTGCGTGTGTATACATGCCTGGCTGCATCTGTGTGTGTCTTTCTGTCTATGTGTCTGTTTGTGGCTGGGGCTTTGTGTGGCTGGGGCTTTGTGTGGCTGGGGCTTTGTGTGGCTGGGGCTGTGTGTGGCTGGGGCTGTGTGTGGCTGGGGCTTTGTGTGGCTGGTTGTGTGTGGCTGGGGCTTTGTGTGGCTGGTTGTTTGTGGCTGGGCTTTGTGTGGCTGGTTGTGTGTGGCTGGGGCTTTGTGTGGCTGGGGCTTTGTGTGGCTGTTGCGTGTGGCTGGGGCTTTGTGTGGCTGATCGTGTGTGACTGGGGCTTTGTGGCTGGTTGTGTGTGACTGGGGCTTTGTGGCTGGTTGTGTGTGGCTGGAGCTTTGTGGCTGGTTGTGTGTGGCTGGGGCTGCGTGGCTGGCTGTGTGTGGCTGGGGCTTTGTGTGGCGGGTTGTGTATGGCTGGGGCTTTGTGGCTGGTTGTGTGTGGCTGGAGCTTTGTGGCTGGTTGTGTGTGGCTGGGGCTGCTTGGCTGTGGCTGACTATGTGTCTATGTTGCTAGGGCTGTCTTTGACTGACTGTGTCTGTGTGGCTGAGGCTGCGTGGCTGGCTGTGTGTGGCAAAATGTGTCTGTGTGGCTGGCTGTGTCTATGTGTGGCTAGGGCTGCATGGCTGCATGTGGCTGTCTGTGTCTTTATGTGGCTGTGGCTGGCTGTGTGTGCCTAACTATGTCTGTGTGTGGCTGGGGCTGCGTGGTTGTGGCTGGCTGGGGTTGGCTGTGGCTGCATGGCTGTGGCTGCGTGGCTGGCTTTGTGTGGCTGGGGCTGTTTGGCTGTGTGTGGCTGACTGTGTGTGTGTGGCTGGGGCTGCTTGGCTGTGTGTGGCTGACTGTGTGTGTGTGGCTGGCTGTGTGGTTGGCTGTATGTCTGTGTGGCTGGCTATGGCTGTCTATATTGCTCGCTATGTGTGTGGCTGGCTGTGTCTGTGTAGCTGCGCCTGTGTGTGGCTGGCTTTGGCTGTGTGTGGCTGGCTGTGTTTGTGTGGCTAACTATGTGTGTGGCTGATTGTGTGTGGCGCTGATATTGTGTGTTTGGCTGGCTGTGTGTGTTTGGCTGGCTGTGTCTGTGTGTGGCTGGCTATGGCTGTCTATGTTGCTGGCTGTGGCTCTGTGTGTGGCTGGCTGTGGCTATGTGTGTGGCTGTCTATGTGGCTGTGTCTCTCTGTCTGGCTCTCTGCGTCTGTGTAGCTGTCTATGTGGCTGACTGTTTTTGTGTGGTTGTGGCTCTGGTTGTGGCTGTGGCTCTGTGTGTGGCTGTGGCAGGCTGTCTGTGTAGCTGGCCATTGGGACATCCAAATGCTGTGCGAGTGTCCAACAGTTTTCTTAGATCACATCCATGCGCAATCTGTTTTGTTTCTCAGCAGCTATTACTGTAGAATCATTTACAGGAGCATTTTACAGTTGTCTCAGCTGAAGAATGATAATATATCAGTGAAAAAAAACAGATGCCTCTCGGATGGTCCGTGTGCTGTCAGTGTGCGGTCCATCATTTTGTTGGACTCATAGACTTGCATTGGCGAGTCTCGCACATGAATCTCATACTGTCGCAGCATGTTGTGACTTTTTTCCCATCCAGAATCTGGATGATAAAAAAGTGTCCGACACTCGCCAATGTGTTTCAGACGTTGATTAACTGACTGCACAGCAATAAAATCACACATTGCACTCATCCGAGCTTTACGCCAGTGTGTCTGTGACCTAATAATAAAATCCATATAGTAATCCTACAATGTCTGCTGGACATGGTATGGGGAGGGTTTATGGCTCAGTTAGTACACTCCATACTTCTCGTTATTAACCAGTTAATGCTCTCTTGTCCACCGCACTGCAGTGTGAAAAGAGGAAGACAGCGAGACAGGCAGCGACATGGCATCAGAGAGCCCCTGACCTCCAAATAGAAGATCCTCAGATCCTGGTAATGTGACATAATATTAAGAATAATATGTTTTGCACTTATATTACACTATGCACTCCATAGCACTTTACATACATCATCAACACTGTCCCCATTGGGGCTCACAATGAAAATATCCTACCAGTATGTCTCATATTGTATATCGCCTTTCTTTGATATCACCTTCACAAATATTGCATTTATTGCACTTGTCAGGTTTTGGATGTTTTCTGATTGCATTTGTTTGCAGAATGTCATAATTAACTCCCAGAGCTGCTGGTTTGATGGTTAAGGTCTTACAGCATCTTAGATTTTTTTTGCTTAATGGTACTTCCAAGTTTCTCAATAGGGCTGAGATCAGGGGGGACTGGTAGCCACACCATGCTTTTCTCTATTTTTATGTCCATAGCAGCCAATTACTCAGGGCTATGCTCTGTACCAAGAGATGGTGCATTGTCATGCTGATGATTTTGTACAAAGAAAAAAAGTGGTCAGTCTAAAAGTATATATCAGTCTAAAAGTATATATTCTTTGCCGTGGTCCTTTTCACGCCTTCATGGACCCTATAGGGGCAAACTAGCTCTCTCCACATGATTACGACCCAAAACATGACTGCTACCTCCTTGCTGATGTGACATGGTGGCAGTCATCTAGCAACCATCCACCACTCCAACCATATTGGGAACCTCTAGGCTCCTTTTAGCTACTCCTCTGTCTGCAGGGGGGCGTGGCGCGATGGGGGGGCACACCACTGACAGTGCCTAGGGCGGCAGGAGCTCCAAATACGGGCCTGGCTGGAGGGACCGAGATGGGACGCCGAGTATTTCCGACAGCACCCCACCCCCCGAGGGCTGGTGGAAAAATTTTGCCACCCAGGGCTTGCGTCGCCAGTCAGCCCCTGCACATATATACACACACACACACACTGTATGAAACCATATATTGATGCATTTTGTTTACTGGACAGGGGAAAAAAATTGTTCTTCTTCCAATAGTGATGTCAAAAAACGCTATCAGGAGCAGAGTTCCGAAAAAGAGCAAAGGTGAAAGAAAAACAAGATCTCATATGGGAGTGAATGGGTGCGCACGGTCATGCGCAGTCAAGCGCAGCACCGTGCGCTCACATTATAAAGATAGGGGCTTTCTGTGCTGCGCTTACATTGCGGCTCCCCTCCGCAGAACGCTGCGGAGGGAAACGCTAATGTGAAAGTAGCCTATGCCAGACAAGGAAGTGCATTGCGCGGCTCACATCAATGTCTTGATTGTGCAGACCCCAAAAGTGGAAAATTTCTTAATGCTATTGCACTTGTTTCGCATTATGACGCCCCTCTGCGTGAACATTTGCAGCGTCATAAGAAAGGGCAAGTGAGATATTTCTCACCTAATATTCAGAACAAATTTTTAGACATCATTGCAGGCAAAATAAGGGAACACACTTAGTGATGTTATGGAGGCTCAGTATTTTTCTGTGATGTTTGACTGCACACCTGACATAAGCCATTTGGAACAAATGTCTGAAGTAATTAGATATGTCAAAATTACAAAGTATGGCCCTGAAATTGTTGAAAGCTTCATAGACTTTTTCACTGAGTGAGAAAACTGGATTTGCACTCTCTGAAATGATTTTACACAAAATAACAAAAGAGGCTTAGAGATATTAAAAATTGCAGGGGTCAGTCATCTGACAATGGGGCAAATATGACTGGAAAGTATAAAGGGGTTCAAGCACAACTGCTTGAAGAAAATAAGCATATTTTGTACCCTGCGCTGCTCATTCCCTAAACCTGGTTGGTGTAAATGCTGCTAGTGTGTCACGACAAGCAGAGACTTACTTCAGGACACTACATTGTCCATTTGTTCTTTGTTGCCTCCACTTTTAGATGGGAAGTTTTACAGAAGCATGTAAAGGTACCTTTACACGCTGCAACTATCACTGGCGATCGGTAGCAACCGAACGTGCGCGTGCACGTTTTTGACGGTTGATACCGATCACCGATGCCGCATGAACACGCCGCAATTGCGCCCTCAACCTAAGGGAACGTGGCTCCCCGGAAGTTGAAACAGATCCTGCGGGAAACATCCGGTTGAATCCAGACGCCGCTTCACACGCCGCAATCACGAAGGGAATGTGGCGTACCTGTGCAGCGCCGCAAGAACATAGGCGTGACAGAGTTGTGAATTCCGCGCCCCAAACACGCTGTTTAGACAACGCAATAGCGTCATGATTGGCCAGCCTGCGCAGGAAGGCTGGTTAATACATGACGCCATTGCAATTGTGTAGGGTGAATGGACAGTTCTTTAATATGGCGCCCTGTTGAGGGACAGCCAATGGAAATACAGTAGCCCCCACCAATCATCGCTGATTGGGGCGGTATCCAGCACGCTGTGGCTTGCCTCACGGAAATCACTAGGCGACGCAGATTCCATCCCCATCGCCTGTTCACACGCCAAAACCAGGGCAATTCACCTTCAGGGTTGCCTCTGGTTTAGCGGTGAGACAGCATAGAATAGCGGGGGCACAGAATAGAATAGAGGGGAGACAGAATAGAATAGGAGAGGGAAGAAGATGGAGGAGGCAGGAGCAGGGAAAGACAGGGAACACTGAGCCGACATCGGATCTGAGGTGAACTCGGATCCGATGTCCACAGGCTCCATGCTGTGGGCACTAGGATCAGCCTCGGATCAGCAGTGATCCGAGGCTGTCTGATGTGAGTCACGGACACAAAATCGTAGCAGGCTACGATTTTGTGCCCGTAATTAAATCGGATGGGATCGGATGGTGCCAAAATCGGATGTCAATAGTGGCCCATCCGATTCCCATAGGGGAACATGGGATCTGATTTCGGATCCGATTGTATCCATTTTGAAACGGATACAATCGGATGACCGAAAATCGTTATGTGAAAGCAGCTTAGAAATAAGTGACAAAATTATTTTTGAGATGAAAACCCGATTTACAGCTATAGAAAAGATCACGAATACATTTGGTTTTCTCTCTGGACCTCAATTTAATTCATGGACAACAGAAGAGCTCAAGGTACAGGCCATCAGATTAGCCCAAATATACCAGAAGGATCTTGATAAAGAGGAAATAACCTTAGAAGTAGAGAGTTTTAAACATCACGCAATGAATTTAAATACAAATATGAAAACTGCCACACCCGAAGCTTTGCTTATTGCCATATACAAAAATGGACTACAAGATGCCTATCCCAATATAGCCACAGCCCTGAAAATCTCTCTCACTATACCAGTACTGTTCCTTCCAGTGAAAGACGTTTTAGCAAGTTAAAGTTATTGAAAACACATCTTCGAAGTGTTATGGGACAACAACGGCTAACAAATTTAAGCATTATTTCTATTGAGCACGAAGTTGGCTTCAAAACTCTCCTATGATGACATAACATCCTTTGCAGCAAAAAAAAGCTCGTAAAATTAAATTTTAGATAATGCTGTGGTAGAACATAATAGGTTTTATTATGCAACAAAACAGGTTCACAGGTATACAATACACTCAATTTTAGTCATACCCATTGACTTGTTTAGTTTAATTTAAGATATTGTTCTGTTAAAATGCCAAGTATACATGTATAGTGCATATATACATTTATAGCCAGCTATTGTTGATTAAGTTCAATAAAGCATTGTAAAAGAATGTTAATGTAGCTTTACTTCGTAAAATAGCATTTCAATAGAGTTATGCATCAAATTCAAAATGGTGGTGGTGACGGGGCGGAGCGCCAAAATAATTCTTTGCCCCTGGTGCCAGAAAAGCTAGGTACACTTCTGCATAGTGCTCGAGTAGAGTACAAAGCAAGACATCTTGTAGGACACTCACCTGTAGCTCAGCATTGAGCCCACCATCGATAATGGTCAAGTATCCAACGTCATTGGCTGTGAAGCAAGCCCATATCATCAAGCTTCCTCCACTGAACTTGGCAGTTCCATCAATTTCTTGATTCGTTAGCTCCTTATCCCTTGTTTTTCCCAGACACATGTGAACCCATTAAAGCCTAGTCTTATTAACTTTTGTCTCATAACTCCAAATCACTCATCTCCAATCCTCTACTGTCCACTTTTTGTACTGTTTTGCATACTCACTTTTTTTTTATTACGCGTGGACTGAAGGTTTGGATTTTTTTTCCCTTAATAATAAAGGCCTTCATTTATAAACTACTTTTTGTGTTTACTTGTGTTTTCTTTGTCTAATATTTTCATTGGTTTGGTGATCTGAAACACTTAAGTGTAACAAATGTGCAAAAGAATAAAAAAAAAAAAAAATCAGGAAGGGGGGGTTGGGGGGAGACAGATTATCAGACCACTGTATTTACACAAGCACAGTGCAACAACTCTCTTCTATCAGGGTAATCACAGAAGCATCTCTGGGAGACGCAATACGGGCAAGAGCCGCATGTATTAAGTAGCAAACGATGATGTCAAGCCCATTAACAGGATAGCAGTGCTAATTTGACTCCTTGTGACTGTATACAAATTAACAAAAGTATCGTATTTTTCGGTTTATAAAACCTTTTGGTGAGTGCAGAGGGCCATAGACAAGGTGGAGGCTGTGTACCATCACTGGGGCCATATGCAGGATGGAGGGCTATGTATCATCACAGGGGGCCATATTATATATATACATATATAAAAAAGTACTCAGCAGCACTCAGCTACTACCAATGACGTACAATTGCTAACAAGCTATATGTATATGAGAAAAAAGTTTAAAAACGTACATTTTTTTCAAAAAACTCAAAATCTTATCTTTTTAATTCTGAAGTTCTTTGTACATACATTGGCTAATGTCTGTTTGCTCATCGACTGCGACATAGTGACTTCAGGTCCGATGAGTCCTACGCTGATATCCCTGTCCTCCTTGTCCACACCCCCACTTCTCAGTGGGCGGACACCATCTCGACCCTAGATCACCTGTGGTCAATGAGGGTGCAAGTTGCAGCATGGAGCCAGCAACTCCATAAGATACAAAACAGAAAAAAATGAGCAAACAGACATTGGCCAATGTATGTACCAAGAACTTCAGAAATAAAAAGATAAGATTGAGTTTTTTGAAAAAAATGTACGTTTTTAAACTTTTTTCTCATATACATATAGCTTGTTAGCAATTGTACGTCATTGGTAGTAGCTGAGTGCTGCAGAGTACTTTTTTCTAATTATACACAGGTCAACAAAAAAAAATTTTTTTTCTGGTGCCCAAAATATTTTAATGAATTTGGGGTATTTTTGGGGTGCTGATTCTGAATATGCTATCAGTTTTGCCAGATTGGCTCAAGTTTTGAGATTTTTGGTATCTTATTTATAGCACTTGTTGGTAAATGCGACGCATCATCTCATTAATTTCTTTGGATTAGTACTTGAACTGAGCAGTTCTCAATATAGTTTTGTGTTAATTAGTGTTCTAAAAGTTTGTTCATAGCTTGGTTTTTGGCACTAACTTTATGTTGTTGTCTGTTGTCCAGTGAAAAGCATGAACTCATCAAGAAGAAGTTGTCTTAACGATCCAGACTCATTCTGTTACATTTGTGGTGAATATACACTGACAAAACATAGAAGAAACATAACAGACTTCGTTAAAAAAGTAGCAAAAAACGTCTTTTTTGTTACACATTTTACGAAAAATCTCAAAAACTTGAGCCAATCTGGCAAAACTGATGACATATTCAGAATCAGCACCCCAAAGTTACCCTAAATTCAATGAAATATCTTTGGCACCAAAAATGCTGTTGACCAGTGGATCCAGCGTCCCTGCTGGCACCAGTTCACATTAGTCTGTGAGTGCTGTGCAGTTTTTTTTCCTGTGTTGTAAAATATATATATATATATTATATATATATATATATATATATATATATATATATATATATATATATACACATATACACACACACATATATTACATATATCCCGCGGCGACCAATCAGCGGCGCAGGGTTCATATTTCCCGCGAAGCCGCGCCACTTCACTGATTGATCACCACGGCCGGATGGAGCCAGCAGTGTCGGTGTGAAGCGGTGTTAGTGTTGTGTGGCCAGGTTCGGTGTGCAGCGGTGTTGCTGTTCAGTAGCCGGGCAGGTCTAATCAGCAGATGCAGAAAGGAGCATGACAGGATGGAGCGAGCGGGGCAGTGGCGGCCGGGGAGGATGGAGCCGGGGGGGGGGGTGGAGCCGGTTGGGTGGGAAGCGGGATGGAGCCGGGGGGGGGGGAGTGGGATTGAGCCGGTGGGGGCAGGATGTTGGCGGGAGGGCAGGATGGTGGCAAGTGGGGCAGAATGGAGTCGGCGGGGGTTCAGGAGGTTGGCGAGCAGGGCAGCATGGAGCTAGCAGGGGGGCATAATGGAGCCGGGGAGGAATGACTGGAGTGCTCGGTATCCAGGAGCAGTAGCAGGCAGTGTCCTGCTAGGACCTTGCATGATGTCAGAATGACATCGGCGTTTGACACTGTGATTGGCCCGCTCGCGGTCATGTGATTAGCGCGTCACATATCACATGACCGCGAGCGGGCCAATCACAGCAGCGAACGCCGATGTCATTCTGACATCATGCAAGGTCCTAGCAGGACACTGCCTGCTACTGCTCCCAGTTACCGAGCAGTCAGCGGAGGGCAAGTATAACAATCTTTACTACTTTTACTACATTTGTCTTTATTTTACATTTGATTTGTATAATGCACTGCGAAATCAAATCACTAAGGAAGTAGCCCTAAAGAGCAGGGGGACATGGGGGCCACTGGGAGCACGGGCAGGGCAGAGGAGCGGGGGGGTTGGGAGTGCGGGCAGGACAGGAGGAGCGGGGGCGGGAGCACGGGCCGGGCAGGAGGAGCGCGGCTCTTTTGCATACGCTGCGCTCATTGGCCGCCGCGTCTCCCGGCGACCAATGAGCGCTGGCGCGTGATTTCGGCGTCAGACAGACACGATGAGGAGATTATATAATACACTAGATGGCGGCCCGATTCTAAAGAATCGGGTAGTCTAGAATCCATATATAGTTTATTTATTAAGAGTTAACAATAATGCAATTAAGACATATCTATCCATCAACTACCTATGTTTGTATAGTCTATGTTTTTTTTGGAAATTTAATTGTTATATACTAAGGCGTTTGGTACACATACTGGGCAATACTTGTGTGCCCATCAAGTAGCTTAATTTAAGAAATCAATGTTCATAGTGTACGTATTCGCCAATCTGTTAATTCACAATGTTAAAGCTATTTGTGGAATTTGCGGTAAGAGACCGCAATTTCCACACTTTCCACCTAAGGGGTGACATGCAGCACACTTGCGGCAAGTCCCCATGTAATGTATATGAAACTTGTGGCAAGGTGCGACAAGGTGCGTTTGCCGCACCTTCCCGCAAGTCTCCTATACATTACATGTGGACTTGCCGCAATTGTGCCATAAGTCGCCTCTTAGGCAGAAAGTTCGGAAATTGCGTTTTTTTCCGCAAAATCCGCAAATAGCAGAAATGGGGGGGGTCCGATAGTGTTGTAGCAGGGGGGTGAGCGGAGCGAGGCGGGAGCGGCGCGAGGTGGGCGGAGCGAGGCGGGCGCAACACGAGGTGGGTGGAGCCAGTGGTGAGCACCGAGAGGTGGGCGGAGGCAGGCGGTGAGCGGCGTGAGGTGGACGGAGCAACGTGGGAGCGGCGGTAGGTGGGCGGAGCCAGGCAGGGAGAGGTGTGAGGTGGGTGGAGCCTGGGGGGATCGGCGCGAGGTGGGTGGAGCTAGCTGGGAACGGTACATGGTTGGCGGAGCAACGTGAGGTGGGTGGAGCCTGGCGGGAGCGACGCAAGGTGGGTGGAGCCTGGCAAGAGTGTAGCAGGTGGGCGGAGCCAAGCAGGAGCAGAGGCAGCGGGATGACGGGGATCCGATGGCGGTCTGGTAAGTATACCGGACACTGGTAGTCTGCATGAGAGTATGAGTGTGTGTGTGTGTGTGAGTGTGTGTGGGGGTGGGAGGGGTACGATAGTGTTGTGCCAGGGGTGGACGTGGCGTGGGGGGGGTGAGTGCTGAGTAGTGTGAAGGTGAGGGGGTGTGTGCAGGCAGGGGTGTAAGACAGGAGGGTGTGGGCCGCAGGAGAGGCCGCCAATGGCGAGAGTGGGGCAGTATTAGCCCCTCTCTCGCTAACGGACGGCCATCTTGGTTAGGTATACAGCCGGCTTCAGTCAGGATGTGACGTCATTTCGATGACATACCGGGATAAGCAAAGTATACGGTAACCGGACTGCTCAGGATTTCACATCCTGAGCAATGCGGTTACCGCATTGCGGGGCTTAGAACCACTCCGAAAAGCCGGATGCGGTAACAGGATTGCATGTAATGCAATCCGGTTTTAATAATAGGCTTCTATGAGGAGCGTTTTCTGATGCGGTTTTGAGCTTTTTAAAAGCTCAAAACTGGATAAGGATTTTAAAAAAACAAAGCATGTGTGACCCTAGCTTTACACACATTCTCTCAAACACAAACTCATTCTTACACACACACACACACACACACACACACACACACTCTAAGGGCACAGACACACTCATCCGAGTTTGACGGACGAGACTTGGAACAGTCTGGAGCAGTGACCCTGAACGGCCTTCTCTCTCTCTGCACGGGGAATGCGATGCTGTACAGAAACACAAGCAGCTGTCATTCCCCGTCCAGACAGGGAGAGGCCGTTAAAGGTCACTGCTCCAGACTCTTCTGAGTCCGTCAAACTCGGATGAGTGTGTCCATGCCCTCACACACATTCTCACACTCATTCACATTCTCTCACACACAATTTTCTAACCTTTAACAACAACCGGTACAATGCAGGAGGAGGGAGCCGCACTCCCCGCTGTGCTACATCTTTCGGCCGGGGCACTGACAAGGCTCTGCCGCTCAGTAACATCAATGAATGCAATCCACTGGCCAATGAGAGATCCGCAGCTGCCATCGGCGTATGACGTCACCTGCAGGCCTGTCATTGGCTGGCTTTCATTGATGTTACTGAGCGGTAGTGCCTTGTCAGGGCCGAGGACAGAAGATATAGCATAGCGGGGAGCTCGGCTCCCTCCTGCACTGTACCGCCAGCGTTACACGTATTTGTCTACGTTCTGCGGGCCGCACAGTGAAGCCCCAGGGGCCGCATGTTTGAGACCCCTGGCCCATATATATCTTGATGTATAGGTCTTTTGGGTAGTAATTCTCAAACCATTCTGAGACAGTAAATGTTTAATTAACTAGACCATGTGCTCATGTTGAGTATTTGGTCAGTATTTTACCTCATTATTCGTTATTGAAAACCAGGAATGGGTGATAAATACAGAAGTGGTGACGTGTTTCTATTATACTTTTCCTCTGATTTTTCTACTCTGGGTTTTGGCTTACAAATACTGGCCAAAATACTGAACATGTTATGTGGTCTTAAAAATACGGAGGTAAAAAAAAAAAAAAAAGTCAACAAAAAATTTTGCATGTGGCTAAACATCTGTACACCAAACATGGATTATCCATAACTACCTACAGTACTTTTCAAAATAATAGCAGTCCAATATGACTAACCAGATTATTCACTGTTTTAGGTATAAATTATATTACGATTACATTATAGATTACATCAAATTTATTTACAACTATTTTTACTATGGCTTTGACCTACTTTTCCGGGTTCCATTAAGACCTATCCGGGTTCATTGTACTTTTCCAGGTTCCATTAAGACTATCCGGGTTCATTGAGGACACAACCGGGTAATTCCGAGCTCCCCCAGAGTCACCTGATCGACATAGCCCAGGGCGGCCCAGAACTCCTGGATCTGCCAGCCTCAGCCTCCCAGTGGCTGGGATTACAGGCGCACGCCACTGCGCCCGGCTATTTTTACTACGGCAACACGTTTTACCTCCAAAAGTGAGTAACTACCATGGGGACCCCGTTTTCCCCAAGTCATGCTAATTTGTATATGGGAAGATGGGAATATCAGTCCATCTTCTCAGGTGGAAAATTGAGCGCAGACCTGGCCCTATGGCATCGCTTTATCGACGATGTCATTTTTATATGGAAGGGTTCTGAAGAATCACTCCTCTCTCTTATAAGGGAGGTAAACAGCAATGATTTTTTTCTAAAATTTACCACATCATACAGTAAATTATAACACAGATGAGTCCTGCACACAGAGAACAGGTCTGTAGGAACCTGTTCACACCGCCAGCATAATTGGAAACAAAAAGCTATTGCGACAAAAAACAACAGTACACTGCAGTAAAAATATTAAAATGCAAGTGCAGTATAAAAAAGGTATAACAAATACAGGGTACTTAGTTAATCCAGTTTTTTTGCGCAGAAAAAGTTATTTTAAGCCACGTCACTATCTTCAAAGTGTACCCATCTCAGACGCGGTCCTAACTGTTGTATTAAAAACCTGACTGGTGTGAATACTTACCAGTAACAGGAGCCAGTGTGACCAGTATCTGAAGTGGAATGAAGGCGACGGGGCTCTATGTGTGCAGGGCCCAGAGAGGGGCGGGAACCCATCTCTTGCATGGCAAGAGGCAATTAATTATAACACAGATGAGTCCTGCACACAGAGAACAGGTCTGTAGGAACCTGTTCACACCGCCAGCATAATTGGAAACAAAAAGCTATTGCGACAAAAAAAACCACATCGCTGGTGAGATACCTGTTTGACATCTTACCAGTGATGTGTAGATGACGCACCAGCGATCTCTGCACATCGTTATCGGGATCGCTGATGTGTCGTTATGGAGACTGGGCCTTAAGGGTGAAACCAGCACATGTGAATTTCTCCTTGAAAGCCTGAGAAATATGGGTCAATCAAGACATTGTTCAGAACAGGCAGCTTTGATTAAAAGTTGATTAGAGAGTGTAAAACGTATAAATAAGTGCAAACAATGATAGGCTGTTCCGCTAACTTGATCCCCAAAGCTTTAAAATGGGAAGCAAAACCAGAGAGACGTGGAACAAAAAAAGGAAGACTATCATTTGAATGGACAGAAGAATAACCAGAATGGCAAAGGCTCAATGCCAATGATGAGTTCCAGGATGATTAAAGCCAGTCTCGAATTACCTGTGAGGACTCAAGTCCCTGCAAAGTCCCACTGTACTGAAGCAGATACAATTTGTCAAAGAACACATTAAATGACCTAAACACATTGTTCCATTTGTACACAGCAACAAAATGGAACAATGTGTCCATGATTTCACTGCAACCAGTAAGTTGCAAGTGAAATTGCATGCAATGTTGCGACATGTAAAAGGTACCCTTATGCTGCTGGTGAGAAGAGGTGGTGTGTCACGGGCGTGGATGCTTTGAGTTGCAGGATCAGCCTACATTCCAGTGAGGAGTGATGATGATGATCCATTGAAAGTTGGAGAGATAAGATACCATGTTCCTATGGGGAAGAGGAGACCATGCAGACCTGAATCGATCAATATAATGATTGCCTCTGCTCGTATCCTCACAATAACAGTACACATTATGCATCATCATACAGCAGAGAATCACAGCATGTATTTGTATCTGCTTGGTGACATGATTGCTATTTTAAGCCTGGACCCCCCATCAATAGGATGGTACTGTATATCAGGGACTGGATTGTATGTTTGAGCATAGGGCCAGCAGCCACGCCCCCTCCCTATACAGAAATGTGAGGGGGTGTAAATGTAAAACTCACCAAAAATTGGTCGCTTTTTTTTCTACCCCTTGCATCTAGCAGGTGGCTGCAGATTCCCCCAGGAGATAGCACATGCGTCTAGACACCGGTACACAGACCCCTGCAACCTATAACATGGGGGCGGTTTGTAGCAACCAGCGACCAGCCATGGATGCAGGGAGAGGCTGGTGGTGAATGCAGACACATGGACACCATTAGGCCCCTGCCACACTCAGGTGTTACATAGTGTCTGAGCACCAATTGGTGACGCCTCCTATTAGACCGGGCGGGCTGCTCAGCACTGAAACATGCATCACTGTGACAGACGCCCCCTGAGAGGAAAACAACCTCAACTGCAATGGATAAAAAGATGCAGGTTGACACTAAAGGTTGGTGTAAATGTAGGCTGATCCTGAAGCTCCCAGCATTCACGCTCCCAATACACCTCCTCTTCTCACCAGCAGCATGAAGTTGACATGCAGAGAGATTTAGGTCCCATGAAGTGAGGGCCAGAGCAGAGGAGCAGGTATGATTTTATTGAATTATAAGAGATCTATATATCCTAGAACTGCAGTGTTCAGCACTGCTTCATCTTATAGTAGAGCAGGAACTCTCTTTACCTCATGTTTTTGAACACAACTGTACATGGCAACTTGCCATTTATCTTGGCCCACGCATTGGAGTCCACTAACCTTAGCAGGTTAGTCATCTCCCTAGGTCTACTAATTATGTATCCACAAACAGGGCTGCCAGTAGGAATTTCAGGGCCCTTCACTGGCAAAATTTTCGGGCCCCCCTAAAACACCACCCCAGCTCTGCCTTCACATATATATGGCCATATTTTAAAGCTAAGTAGCTCATTCTTTTTCATTTCTGCTTAGCTATAATGTTCTATATTAAATTATGTTTTAGTATTCTAGAGTGCTGCTGTTTTTTTGTTACAAAGTATCATGTTCAGCGTTGCACCTGTGCACTCTATAGGATTGAGTGCTGCAGACTTTTTTTATGAAGAAAGATTAGTGGAATAAATAAAGCATATGAATTCACCATGAATTTGATGAGTGGGCATCTCCATGCCCTTTCGTGCAGACAAAGCACAAGCTTCACCTAATTTAGTAGAACTGGCAAAACTGGAGTGAAAATATTTAGCAAAATTTTAACATTTGCAAAGTGTTTTACTTTAGAACGTGTGTGTATAAGAGCTATAACTTCTATTTTTCCATCTCTATAGCCATATGAGGACTTGTCTTATTGTATTTTGTGCAGTGTTGCGTCAACCCAGAAAAAAAACATACCGTAATTATGTCGATTTTTTTTTCCATTAGTGTTTACCGGTCAGATTAATTTATTTTACAGTCTTACATCAGACGCGAGAAAAATACACATTTAGTGGCACGGTATTTTTAATGGGGCAACACATACTTCTGATTTTTAAAAAAAAAAAAAAAAATTAGAACTTTTTTTTTCCCCACTTATTGAATTTACTAGTCCCCTTAGGCGACATGAAGCTGTGATCATCTGATCATTTGTGCTATACAGAGTAGTGCATCAGCTTGCAGGCGATGTTCATAGGATTATCAGCTGAAATGACAACCCACTGATGCCCCTCGATCAAGTCACAGGTGCGCCGATGGGAGCAGGGAATGACATGCCTCTGCTGACGTGTTAAATCCCATAGTCATAATGACAGTGAGATTTAACAGGTTGACAGCTGTGGGTGAATCTCCGATACAACCGCATGCTGTTAAGAGACACATTACAACTGATTACATTGGCCATCATGAGTAGGGATACATGCACACATCAAAGGCAGGGACACGACCTTTGACATACATGCACGTCAAAGGTGGTGAAAAGATTAATACTAAAGGCCTCTATAGAAATTAGACTAATGAAGGCTGAATCTACTGGTATCGACGGATTCAGCTAACAGCCTAATGTGTATGGGGGCCTCAACTCTTCGCCAACAGATATCAGTGGGGATATTTATGCAGCATGTCTGATTTTAGAATGCTGATCTTTTTGTTCTCAACAAGCAATGTCTGCCAATGGCTCTCTTATAGAGAACACAGCTGTGCTTGGCAGAGCAAGGGCTCATGTTTATAGGAGCCAAGCAAGGTGGCTGCCAGTTGAACCAATCAATCATCTGACAGGTATCAAAAGGGAAATAGGCTTGAAAGGAAAACACAAGGGTATGTGCACATCAGTCGTTTTGTGGGCTGCTTTTGGACGTTTTCCGTCGGCGTTTTCCGCTCAGTTTTATGTTAATTTATGTTAATCCTACCCTTCGGTTGGATTAACATGCTAGTCAATGGATTTTAGAAAACTCTGTCTACATTACAACGTTTTTCTTCTGGTCGTTTTCAGTCAAAACTGAGTTTTTTCACCGGTTTCCAAAAATAGAGCAAGTGACTTCTTTCCTCCGTTTTTCCACCGGTTTCAGCTGAACAAGTGCACTAAAAACTCAGTTTTAAAACCGCTCAGAAAAACCGCCGACAAAACGCTGTAAAACCGGGCGGAAAACGAACAAAAAATGAGCAAAAAACGAGCAAAAAACGAGGGACACTGCTGAGCACAGAAAACTCAGTTTCTGCCAGTGTCCTCCGGTTCCCGGTCGGTCTGCAGAAAAGCAGAACCGACTGATGTGCACATAGCCCAAAACCTCTATCTTTAATGGCCTCATAGTCTTCATCTTGATCTCAAGGGAGAGTGGTGAAAACCTCCAGATCTTTGCCTCGTTGGCAAAGGGTTAACTATCAAGCCCACAAACAATCAGGCATCTGGTACTGCTAGGTCAGGGTTTAAAGCGGGCGGCACTACTTGACTCACTGCTCAGTGGGTTAGATCCCTACATCTAGGAGGCCAACTGCAGCTCATGCACACCCTGAGCTTTTCGCTCACGCTGTTGCCTTTTGCTTGGCTTTGAGAGTCACATTCTTCCATGATTTCACTGCAAGCAGTAAGTCAGTAAGTTTCAAGTGAAATTGCATGCAATATTGACGCGTGACGGTACCTTTATAGGCAGCTGCAATATGAGAAGTCACTTGCCTATTGCCTAACAATTGATGATGTGACGGTAACTTTCAATACTAACAATTATGTAATTGGGTGCTTTCATGGTAAACGCATCACAAAAGATTCCAGCATATGGATTATCCATATACAGTTGTACTCAAAAGTTTACATAGTCCAGCAGATTTTCTGCTTTCTTGGCCTTTTTTCTGAGAATATGATCACAAAAATCTAAATTACTTACCGGTAATGGGTTTTTCCGGAGCCACGACAGCACCACCTGAGAGAGAGGACCGCCTGTCCAAGACAGGAAACCTCTGAGATAAAAAGGCGGGACCTCTCCTGGACCTCAGTTTAGGTTACAGAGACCGGAGAGGAGAACCCAACAATCATTAGTACACAACCACCACCAAAAGAAATCAACAATTCACCCCCCCAAACGTGACCACACCAACAGGCAATAGGGAGGGATGCGGTGGTGCTGTCGTGGCTCCGAAAAACCCATTACCGGTAAGTAATTTAGATTTTTCCATCATCGCCACGACCGCACCACCTGAGAGATTTCAGAGAAAAGAAAATTAGGGAGGTACCACCGCTTGCAGAACCCGTCTACCAAAGGTCACCTCATCAGTGGAAGAAACATCAAGCCTGTAATGCTTGAAGAAAGTAGAAGGAGAAGACCAAGTAGCAGCCCTACAGATCAATTCTAAGGGGATATCAGCCTTCTCAGCACAGGAAGTAGCCCCACCAGGACCGGCACCTGACTAGAAGAATAAGCAAGAGCTATGGCTTCATGCAACCACCTAGCAAGGGTACCCTTGACACTGCCTTACCCCTAGAGGCCCCCTGAAAGGAAACAAAGAGGGACGGGGACTACGCCAGGCCGCAGACTTGTCCAAGTAGGTAAGTAACGCCCTCCAGACATCTAACGTGTGGAGAACCTTTCTTCTGATTTGCAGGATGATCACAGAAGGAAGGGAGGACAATCTCCTGCATCCTGTGAACATGGTAGCCACCTTGGGAAGATAGGAAGGGTCCAGGCGGAGTATGACCCTGTCCTGCAAAATCTGAGTATAAGGCCCCACCACCGACAAGGCCTTCAGGTCACTAATACGTCTGGCCGACGTTAAACCACCAACAGGACTACCTTCAGAGTAAGGACCTTTGGCGAAGCAGAAGATAAAGGCTCAAAAGGAGGCTTGGTTAAGGCATCCAGAAGTAAATTGAGATCCGAAGGAGGCACCTTCAGACAGGGAACAGGAGTGGCCCGCTTGCAGGACTGTATAAACCGCGTCACCCAAGAAGACCCAGTGAGGGGACAATGGTACAGAGCCCCCAAGGCCGAAACTTGGAGTTTCAGGGTATGACAGAGAGACCCACTCCCACCCCCTCTGGAGGAATTCTAAAATTGTCGGCACAGGAGCCTCACCCTCTGGACTCGCCCCCAAAGTGGACAGGAATTTTTTCCACACTTTACCATAAATGTTGGTGGTAACCGGCTTCCGACTGGACATCAGCGTACGAACAAGGCCGTCTGAGAATCCCCTACGCGACAGGAGCCGCCGTTCAAGTTCCACGCCGTCAGCCGGAGACCCGAGACCTGCGGATGGTGGACCGGCCCCTGAGACAGGAGAGAACGGGAGAGGGGGAGAGTCCAGGGAGCCTGCACGGACAGGCGACTGAGCCAAAAGAACCAAGCCCTCCGGGCCAGAAGGGTGCCATCATGATGACCCTGGCTCTGTCCTCCTTGATCTTCCGAAGTACTGCAGGAATCATTACCAAGGGAGGGAAGGCATACAGAAGGCCCGAGGACCAGGGGATCAGCAGAGCGTCCACCGCAAAGGGCCGGTCTCGGGAGTCAGAACAGAACCGTTGCACCTGCCTGTTCTCCCGAGTTGCAAATAAATCTATCTCCGGAAGGCCCCACCTGTCCACAATCTGAGCGAAAACCCTCGGATCCAGGGCCCACTCCCCCTGTCGGAGCTGCACCCTGCTGAGAAAATCCGCCCGGGAATTTGCCACCCCCCGTATGTGAAGGGCAGAGAGGGAAACGTGACGGTCTTCCAACAACTGACAAATGTCCCGTGTAACGCCCATGAGAGCCGGAGACTGGGTGCCTCCCTGATGGTTCAAGTAAGCCACCGACACACTGTTGTCGAAGAGAATTCTTAGATGGCCCCCCGAAGGGAAGGAAGGAATGCAGAAACTGCCTCCCAAACTGCCAGGAGCTCCCGCATATTTGAGGACATCCTGGAGAGGCGCGAGTCCCAGGCTCCCTGAGCGGACAGGTCCCGAAGGTGGGCCCAGGATCCCCAGGAACTGGCATCCGTGGTGATTACGTCGGGGACTGGACAACCCCACGGGACGCCCACGGAAAGGTGCTCGGGGACCAGCCACCACCCCAGAGAATCTAAAGTCGGAAAGGATAGAACAATCTTCGTGTCTAAGGCAGCCCCCAACCTGAGCTGATGCTGGAGAATCTCCCACTGAAGGGCCCAGAGAGTGCAACTGTGCCCAGGGGACTGCCGGGATACAGGACGTGAGGGAGCCCAAGAGAGACATAGCCCTCCTTAAAGTCACTCGAGGAGAGTCCCGAACTGCAGAAAGGGAAGACTGAAGACGCACTTGTTTATCGTCCGGAGGAGGCAAAGCTGAGACTGAGTCCAGAATCATCCCTAGAAACCGCTGACGCGTGGTGGGAACTAGCCTGGACTTTTCTAGATTGACAATCCATCCCAACTGACCCAGGGAAGACTGAACCATCTGCAGACGGTCGAGGCACTGAGCTCTGGAGTCCCCCACAATCAGCAGATCGTCCATATACGGAATAATCAAAATCTGCTGACTGCAGAAGTAAGCCATCACCTCCGCCAGCAGCTTTGTGAAAATCCGAGGAGCCATCGCTAGCCCGAAGGGGAGAGCCCGACAGTGGAAATGGCATAGGGAGCCCCCCATATACAGGGCGAACCTCAGAAACTGCTGGTGGTGACGGTGAACCGGAACATGATAGTATGCGTCCTTCAGATCTAGTACCACCATGAAACAATCTGGAAACAATAACCTGATTGCTGATTTCAAAGTCTCCATCTTGAACGAACGCTGGACCAGAAAGCTGTTCAGGTGTTTTAGGTTTATAATCGTCTGGAACGAGCCGTCTGGCTTTGGCACGAGAAACAGCGTGGAATAGAACCCCCTGCCGTATTCGGCTGGAGGAACCGGGGAAACAACTCCTTTTGTCACAAAGGCCCATACCTCGCCTAACAGAAAATTGCATTTTTCCGGACTGCTGACAGACGTAACCACCAGGGAGCCCACAGGAGCCGAAGCGAACTCCAGTTTCAACCTGTCTCTGAGGAGACCAAGAGCCCAATCGCAAGCCCCAATATCGGACCAGTGGGCAAGCCTACCTCCCACCCAGAGCGAGCCGTCACTTAGACTGGTGCTTCCTGTCAAAGGAGGAACCCTTGAACAAGAAACCAGCCTTCTTGTCTCTCGTCAGCCTAAGCATCTCGGGTCCGACGAGGGGACTTCCGCTTGGCAAACCGTGGCTTACGAAAGGACCGACCCCGGAAGGTGGAAGCCGGAATCCCGGAGGTAAAATTTTTCTTATGGTCACTAGCATGTTCCAAGATATCATCCAGCGGTTTGCCAAACAGAAAATCCCCCATACAAGATAAAGAACACAACTTAGACTTTGATTGGGCATCACCGGGCCAGGCCTTCAACCATAAGGCACGACGAGCAGCATTAGAGAAGGACGTAGCCTTCGCCACCAATTTCAGGGAGTCAGCCGAGGAATCCGCCAGAAAAGCCGCCGCAGAAAGAGCCAAAGGAAAGGAAGACAAGATCTCCTCCTTAGGAGCCTCGTCCCTCCCCTGAGCCTCCAACTGCTGCAACCAAATCATGAGGGATCGAGCGACCGATGTGCCTGCAATTGAGGGACGAAAGATGCTAGCAGTGGATTCCCAGGAATTACGCAAGTAGCCGTCTGCCTTCCTGTCCAGCTGATCCTTCAAATTCCCTAAATTCTCAAAGGGAAGAGAGGAACGCTTAGACGCCTGGCCACAGCTACGTCAAGCTTGGGGCATCTATCCCAGGAAGTAGTGGCCTCCTCATCAAAGGGGTACTTCTTTTTAGCAAATGGGAGAGAGAGCCCTTATTATCAGGTTTAGTCCAATGATCTTCAATTAAGGCCTGGATCCTCTGATTCAAAGGAAAAAAGTCAGTCGCTTTTTGGAACACAGACCACCAACATTAAATCCTCCACTGAAGAGGGGTCACGGGCATCCACCAACCCCATAGTCGAACGAACGGCCTTAATCAAAAAATCAGTGTCTTTACGGGGAAAACACGACTTCCCATCCCCACTACCATCTGAGGAGGAAGACCCCGAGGAGGAGGATGAGGACGAGGCAGAGGATGACCGAGACCTGCGTCTCCCCTTGTGAGATCTACGAGCGACACGGTCATAACCAGAGGAAGAGTCCTGGGACTTCTTTTTCTTACGCCTCCTATCCTTCCCGGATTTCTGCAGGGACTTAAACTCTTCCCTCACTAAATCCCTAAGGCTAGAGGCCAGACTGGGAACTGCGCCTCTCACAGTCTCTTCAATGCAAGGGCACATAAGTCTTTAGGACAGTCATCTGGAAGAGGGACCTAGTAGATAGCACAGTCTTTATGCCTTTGTTTAAGCCGCCTTTTTCTTGTGTCCTAGAACAAGCAAGAAGGCGGTGTAAAGACATAGCACAGCCAAAGGCACTCACCACCAGAGGCATACCGATTTCCGGGAGGCTTTAGGGTCCACCTCTGCCTAGATCACTTCTGAGAGGACTTGTGGCCGTCAGCTTGCTGAGGCTCCCCCGGGTCGGAGCCGAAAGGTACTGCTGCTCCATCCCTCCGTTACCGGCGCTGCCCTCCATACACTGCCCCACACCTCCGGAAGCTGCTGCAGCGTCTCCCAGCCTCCGAACGCTGGGCGCCGCCATCTTGGCCAGGTCTGCGCATGCGCGGAGCGTCACTTCTGGTCCGCACCCGAAACCGGAAGTAACGGCTCCAGGCGCAAAATTGAAACCTGCCGCGGGAAAACGGCTCCCAGGCCCCTTACAGACCCAGGAACACTGCGCCCAGCAGGAAAGGATCCCCTTCACCCGGGGCACAGTACTGCAGTGCAGCCACCAACCCTGCAGCTGCGACAACCGGGCGGCGACAAGGGCCGAGAACAAGCCGCTGGTGGCCCTCTCCAGACCATGTGCCCTCCACCACCGCAGGGGATACCCCGTGGAGGAGCTTCTGCACCCAAGTCCGAGCCACTGCCTAGGTAAGGACAGCTCTTCCAGCTACCGGGTCAGGCCAGGACCGCATGAGCTTCAGAGGTCTCCCACCTCCAAGACAGGAAACCTAAACTGAGGTCCAGGAGAGGTCCCGCCTTTTTATCTCAGAGGTTTCTGCCTTGGATAGGCGGTCCTCTCTCTCAGGTGGTGCTGTCGTGGCGATGATGGAAAAAAACATTTTTTTTCCAGTCATGGTTAGTAATTGGGTGAAGCCATTTATTGTAAAACTACTGTGCAGACTTTGCATGGAGCTCCAGATCGATGTCGATTGAAATCATTTTGTATTTCTTCCATTTTATTACTATTGCACCAACAGTTGTCTCCTTCTCACCCAACATCTTATTTATGGTTTTGTAGCCCAGTCCAACCTTGTGCAGGTCTAAAGGCCACGTTACACACACAGATATCTGTGTCCACTTCTGAACAGATCTCTGGTTGCAGTGAAATCATGGACACATTGCTGTGTACAAATGGACAATGTGTCCATGATTTCATTGCAACCAGAATCTGTTCAGAAGTTGGACACATCTGTGTGTGTAAAGTGGCCTTAAGATCTTTTCCCTGACATCCTTAGAAAGCTCTTTGGTCTTGCCCATGTTGTAGAGGTTAGTCTCACTGACTGAGTTTGTGGACAGGAGTTTTTTTTTATACAGGTGACAATTTAAGACAGCTGTTTTTAATGCAGCTAATGAGTTGTGAAGGCAGCCTAAGATGCTCCTAATCACTATGGCTGGGACCCAATCCGTGGATGTCCGCTTGAGGCAGACAGCCCTGGACCGGATCAGCACACAGAACTGGAGGGCTAATTTGCCCTCCGATCCGGTGTGTAGCCACACGCAGCTGCCACCGCTGATAGGTCAGGACCATGGCTAGCGGGGAGCTAGCCGCAGTCCTGAACTGTCAGGAGGGGCGGCGCTGAGCTTCAGCACCATGGAGCTGTCCCCTCTGACAGATCAGGTCACGCGTTATCAGCGCGGCAGCTGCACACCGGTTCCAAAGGCAAATTAGTTCTGTGTGCTGATCCGGTCCGCGGCTGTCTGCCTCAAGCGAACAGCCACAGATCGGATCCCAGCCGTAGTGTGAAGGCAGCCTAACTAGTCTGTAGGAGCCAGAATTTGTAATGATTGGTAGGGAATCAAATATTTCTCTCTGCAAAATGCAAATACATTTATATAATTTAGACGTGATTTTCTGGATTCTATATTTCATATTCTATTTTCACTGATAAAATTAACCTACCCTTAAAATTATAGGCTGTTCAGGTCTATGGCAGTCGGCAAACTTACAAAATTAGCAAGGTATCAAAATACTTATTTTCCCCACTGTAAACACATATATACACACACACAAATACTTAAAGGGATCCTGTCACCTCCAAAACGCTTCCTAAGCTACCAAAACATGTCCCTGCACCATCCATCACTAATCTCACACTCCTTTTGTCTCCTAAAAGCATCCTTTAAATGTGCATAAAAAGTTTTAATACTTACTCATCAGTGATTATAATTAGCAGAGTGACTATTCTTTAGTCACCAGGGCGGGCTGTTGTGCAGCTCCAGGATCCACCCTGTCTCTGTGTGTTCTGCTGTGATGTGCAGGCATTTCCCTCCCCCTCTCTATCACTCACAGAATGCAAATCATTAGTCCTGCCTTCAGTTTAAACTTAAGCACAGAGAGAGGGCTGGATCCTGGAGCTGCAAAAGAACACCCCTGGTGATTAAAGAATATAGCCCCTGCTAATTATAATCACTAATGAGCAAGTATTAAAACGTTTTTCTCCACTTTCGACAGGATGCTTTTAGGAGACAAAAGAAGTGTGAGATTAATGATAGGATGCTGCAGGGGCATGTTTTGATAGCTTAGGAGGCGTTTTGGAGGTGACAGGAACCCTTTAAGGCCACTGTGAAGCAAAACAATAAACCAAGAACAAGCTGCCAATTGTTTAAAGGGACCCTGTCACCTCCAAAACGCCTCCTAAGCTATCAAAACATGCCCCTGCACCATCCTATCACTAATCCACACTTCTTTTGTCTCCTAAAAGCATCCTGTGAAAGTGGAGAAAAACTTTTTAATACTTACTCATTAGCGATGTTAATTAGCAGGGGCTATATTCTTTAGCCCCAGGGCGTGCCCTCTTCATAAGATCACGCCCTAATAGGCGTGATCTTCTATTCATATTGTATTCAGCGCCTCCCTGCTCTCCTCGGCGCTGCTGGGCTGTAATGGACTTAGCGCGAATAGCGTCATTTCCGGCAACAGGTGACATCAGTACACCTGCACCGCTCTGTAGACTTCAAGCACCACATTGCGCATGTGGCGTGGGTGTTCGGACGTCACCCGATGCCGGAAATGACACGATTCGCGTCATTACAGCCCAGGCAGCGCCATGACCTCTGAGGGAGACCCACTTTCCACACTGGGCCCTATATTATGCTGCAAAATTTGTTGGTAGTCTTCAGACTTCATAATGCCATGCACACGGTCAAGCAGTCCAGCGCCAGAGGTAGCAAAGCAACCCCAAAACACCAGGGAACCTCCGCCATGTTTGACTGTAGGGACCGTGTTCTTTTCTTTGAATGCCTCTTTTTTTCTCCTGCAAATTCTATGTTGATGCCTTTGCCCAAAAAGCTCTACTTTTGTCTCATCTGACCAGAGAAATTCTTCCAAAACGTTTTAGGCTTTCTCAGGTAAGTTTTGGCAAACTCCAGCCTGGCTTTTTATGTCTCGGGGTAAGAAGTGGCGTCTTCCTGGGTATCCTACCGTACAGTCCCTTTTCATTCAGACGCCGACGCAGCTTGAACTTGTTTGGATGTTAGTCAAGGTTCTTTATCCACCATCCGCATAATCTTGCGTTGAAATCTCTCGTCAATTTTTATTTTCCATCCACATCTAGGGAGGTTAGCCACAGTGCCATGGGCTTTAATCTTGATGACACTGCGCACGGTAGACACAGGACATTCAGGTCTTTGGAGATGGACTTGTAGCCTTGAGATTGCTCATGCTTCCTCACAATTTGGTTTCTCAAGTCCTCAGACAGTTCTTTGCTTCTTTCTTTTCTCCGTGCTCATTGTGGTACACACAAGGACACAGGACAGAGGTTGAGTCAACTTAATTCAGGTCAACTGGCTGCAAGTGTGATTTAGTTATTGCCAACACCTGTTAGGTGCCACAGTAGTTACAGGTGCTGTTAATTACACAAATTAGAGAAGCATCACATGATTTTTCTAACAATGCCAATACTATTTTTATGTTTGGTGTGCAATTATATGCAATTTAGCTTTAGGACAATTATTTTTGTGTTTTTTCATTGAAGACAAATTAAATGAAGATAATAATACCAAAGAATTTGTGATAATACTGAGTTTCTTCCTGAAAATGCAAAGGGTGTCAACACTTTTGGCCACAACTGTATGTATCCCAGCCCCACTCACACTGGGCCTGTTGACAGTTCTCACAGAGCCTCTGAGAGACTGCTCCTTCAGAATGGATGTCTGACTTCTGATCACAGCCCAGCACCCTGCAGACATCGAGATCTCTCAAGCTCTCTCAGTTCCCCCCACACAGACTCCATTAAACATCCTGAGACACACATCGCCAGCAATTTGCAAGCTTAACTCTTGCAATGCTGTTAGGCAGACTGGCTTCCAGGTACTGGCAAGACATTCATAAAAACATCAGAGCAGACTTCTGCCTGTGCAAAACATACTGGCCATGAATAATGCCACCATTCACTACATCACAGTATCCATAGATAGGAAATATGCCAAATGCAAACCAATTTATTGCGCACATATTAATTTAGGGCAGATAGTCAGGCCACAAACTTATGAAAGAATATGCTTGTTATCTAACTTGGGACCACAATGCTGAAAATAGGTATCCCGTAACTGCAGGATCTACTTTCCACAATAACCCAAATATTTATAATTTGGCTCTAGTCCATCTACTGTCAGTCCTCTGAAGCCCGCAAGAGTTATCTATTGAGTTAACAAAAGTGTTGCTTCTCAAGTTCTGTATGCAGAGGCCACTTTGTGTCTGTTGCATAGCAGATGTACCAGTTCAACTACCTGTTCACATTATGGAGTCCTAGCTGAATAGCAGTCAGGTATTATGTGCTAGCTCTTCTTTAGTTTCCAAATTATGAGCCATGTCTTAATAGACTGATCCTCTAATACCATTAGATTATGACACAATTAAGAGTGAGCAGTCAGCCGCTACCTATTGATTACTCATACATCCATGAATTTTGACCTCTTAAGTATTTGGTATTTGTGTTCAAGTAACCAAAATTGTACTTCCCACACCTCTCCCACAAAAAAAAGCTATGCTCCAATTCATCCGAAAAAATGGAGTGCAGCACACCTTAATAGAAGTTGTAGATGCCTTTAATGGGCCATCAGGGTAACAGTGCGATGTTTCAGCCCTGAATGGGCTTTTTTCCAGCAACCATTCAGGGCTGAAATGTCGCACTGTTACCCGATTGCCCACTAAGGGTATCCATAGCCTCTACTAAGGTGTGCTGCAGTCCATTTTTCGGATTATCTAAGGCTGCCTTCACATTTGCGGACCCCTCCGCAGCGCCCTGCGGAGGGGATCCGCAATGTGACCGCAACACCGCAAGCCCCTATCATTATAATGGGAGCACACGGTGCTGCGCTTGACCGTGCACACCCATATGTGATCTGTATGCAGGCGGATCCTTGCGCACAGATCACCCAGTCTCGTCCACAACACGAACACGACATGTTGCACTTCTAGTGAGGACGAGACTGTGATTTCTACGCAGGCATCGGCCTGCGTACAGATCACATATGGCAATGAATGGGTGCGCACGGTCATGCGCAGTCAAGCGCATCACCGTGCGCTCCCATTATAAAGATAGGGGCTTGCGATGCTGCGGTCACATTGAGAATCCCCTCCGCAGCGGAGGGGTCCGCAAATGTGAAGGTAGCCTCACAGAGCAAAAGGTATGCTTGTGTTGATTTGCACCTATTGCACCAGCCGTGCTGCTCAGATTTTCTTCATTTTATGCTCTAATTCAGCCATTTTGAGATACAGGTATGTTTATGCCTACAAGTTATTTCATGCAGCGACAATATTGAAGTCACGTTCATGTAACTGCAGAGAAATGTTTTATTAACAAGTTATTGAATTGGAACATAATACTGGACAAGATGTACAAACAGTGATGTAGATACCTCATGTTAACAAACTGAAAGAAAAGTGATCTAGTATCAGGGTTGTGAAACCGCACAAACAATAAAACATTTCCTGCATTAAAAGGCCGAGTAACAGCGTAAAACGTATGTTCCTGGACATCAAAAAAAACATGGTCACGGAGTTTTTGGCAAATTAAGACCATCCTAGACAGAAGCAATTGTCTACCCAAATATGTCTCCCTGATTGGATAAACCTAAGAAAAGTGTAAAAAAAAACTACACTACATTGTTTTACGGACATGGTTGTTTCAGATGCCTACAACTGTGTTACTAGCCTTTTAAAAAGACCACTAAACTCAAATGACATGCTACCTTATAAATGTGTTAATCCCCACTCACAGCTGAAATACAGCATTCTTTTCCTCCCACAAATACGCAATGTATGAAATTGAACACCCCTTGAGGACTTGTATAACGGGTAATGGTTAAAATTTGACAGTAGGCAACTGGTATTTTACAAAGTCATGCAAATAGATTTATTAATTGAGCAGTTATTCTGATTGAGCTCCAAATCTTTAAGACATAACCAGCATAGACAGACTTGACCGATAACATTTTATTTGCTTGTTATTTCCAACACGCGGCACCAAAGGGCTTGCTGCATACCAACTCATGGTTGAGCTGAATGCAGTCACTTTGCATCTCACCAGTGGTGCTGAAGGGAAACTAAGCCGAATTCCAACCCCCCCCGTAACTTTTTATATACACCTATAACTCTTACAAAGACAAGCCCAGTCATACCTTTAGGTAGCCAATTCGTTCTTCCATTAATGAGAAACTGCCATTTAGGCTGCCTTCAGACTTGCAGATGCATCTGCAGCGTTTTGCAGATGCATCTGCATGCAGACCGCGGCCCCTATGTTTATAATGGAGCACACTCTCGCCCGCACCCGGGACGCGAGATGTTGCGTCCCGGGTGCGGCCGAGAGTGTGTGATTTGTGCGCAGGCATCCGCATGCGCACAGATCACTAATGGCGGGCAATGAAGAGCGCACGGCGGTCTGCAAGCATCTGCAGACCGCCGTGCGCTCCATTATAAACATAGGGGCCGCGGTCTGCATGCAGATGCTTCTGCAAAACGCTGCAGATGCATCTGCAAGTCTGAAGGCAGCTTACATCAATATGCCAATGAGGCTGAAGTACTTTGGGCGTGTGGAAGCTCTGTCCAAACCTCAGTTTCTCTGCCTCAAGTCACACCGCAATGAAGCAGTCAATGAAGGAAGCTCTGGGTGGGGAATAAGTGTTGGCGAGAGCAGAAGTTTGGGAAGACCTTCCACACGCCTTATTTGCTTATTGATGTAAATGGCAGTTTCTCGATAATGGAAGAACAAACTAGCTACATAAAGCTACGGATGGATTTGTCTTTACAAGAGTTAAATGCACATATCAACAGCTTCGGCTGGTAAATCCTGCTAACGCTCCCTTTAAAATACACAAAAAAAAAAAAATCACCTAACGTACATTTAAAGTGAACCGATCACGTGGAAAAATGCTATTAACCTGCAGATATTGGGTTAATTTGCAGGTTAATAACACTATGAAACTGCCTGACACCTGCACGTTGAACCCAACTTTAATGCTCTTGGCACCGCTCTGGTTTCAGCTATGGGGGTGGCGCCAGCAGTTTGTCTCCGCTCTTTGTATGGAGTGGTGACTGCAACCACATCCCCTGCAGTGATGGCTTTCTCCAATGTAGAGCAGCGGTCAGTCACTGCTGGGAGCAGTTAAGATGCCGCTCTAGCTACACAGAGCTGTGGCAACTGGAGCCGCCTTCCTGACAGACCAAAACCCTGCCAGGATAAAAGGTTATTTTCTTCTAAAAGCAGAGTTTAATGTACAGGTTTTCGGCCAGCTCAGCATACTATTAAATAGCAGATTAACCCGATATCTGCAGGTTAATAGCATTTTTTCTACAAAACAGGTTCCCTTTTAAGAGTAACTAAACTTTTTTTTGTTAGAATTTTGTCTATTATGTAAAGTTATTAAACTTTGCAAATCATTAGTAGTTTTGTCTTAATTCCTTAAAAAACAAAACAAAACCCCAAAACCATGTGTTCTTAAACCGCTATTTTTCCTATTCTATTTGTCTGTATTCCAATTGAGTATGGTCTTATATAATAAATGCAGAAGACAACAGTGAAAGGATCAGAACCTGTGTCTCACCAACAACACTGGGGAGAAGCTGTTGTTGGAGATAATCTCATCACTCAGAGGAAGGAAAACAGGCCCTGACCCTTTCCCTGCCATCATCTAATAGTGATGCAGCTGATGGCAGGCAAAAAGACTTGGGAAAACTAGGGGTTTGGAAACCATTTACACTGTAAAAAAAAACAATTTGCATGCAATTATTCCATATTAATTCAATATGCAAAGGTTTCATAATGTTTCATTCTGGACAAAATTATTGAACATACAAATAAAAATTTAGCTTCTCTTTAAACGCTACGTAGATATATTAAACTGATAATGAAGACTGGACCCACACATCAGACATTCACAGAGTGCTGATCACCTGCATATTAGTGGTGAACCAGGGTCCCGGGATCTCCACTGATTGGTCAAACCTGCCTTACACATTAGAAGGCAGTTAGCCAAGCAATGGTGATCATTTGCCCAATTCTCCTGTACACAGGAACTCTAAATTGAATGCTCTAGTGTTCTTAATAATATAGCAGTCATCAGACATGTCTGGTGGCAGCTTATCTTTAGGAGACAATATAATTGGCAGTCTGAGGTCACACACGCCAGATCGATAGTACACCTAATTATCCTGGCCTCCCATACACACACTGACCGCCGAGCCCATCAATTTCAGTGCGTCCAGCTGATTATTTTAAATCCGCCTTCCCGGTCTATGGGGGGAGGCAATTAAGGTGGCTGAAAAATATTAACTATGTTAGACATTTTGTTACTCTATTCGGAAACAAAACCTTGTCTCTGATTCGGCTCATCTCTACTAGAAACTTAATGAAAATGGCTGTTCGTAGTTACAGTATTATGTAGTAATAGGCATATAGATAACTAATTCAGCGCAGGAGACCCCTGCCTGTTCAAAAATTATAGTTTCTACAGGGACTATAAAAAAGGGCGATCCTGACCTTAGACCAAATATAGATTTCAGTGAAAGAATGTAGACCATGATGAACAGATTTGCTGCAGGTTTCTCCAACCAAATTTTATGCTCAGGAGGCTGGTGAGCTCTGGCCAGAACACCCACAAATTAATCCATATATAATAATGCATATTGTAGACAAAATAATTTGCTGCAAATTTTGCAATAAACAAGTTTGAGACATTGCATAGAGCTAAGTGCATGTTCACATGTGGAAAATTTTACGACATACAATCCATATTGAAAGGTCATGTGTCCTTAATTTACTGGATACCACACACAGACAAAAGAAAAATTGCAAAAAACCCAAAAGTTGATAAAATTCAATTGAATAGGGTTAAACCTCGTGCAGGAGTTTAAACTGTACATTACATGGTATGAATCCCAGTTTCCACTTCGGGTTTCTGCTTCAGTGTCATAGTAAAATACATGAATTTGCAACATGCAAACTTGACAAGTGTCAGCTAGACCTAACTGCTAAGTTTAGCAAATCACCCCAACTAGGTCCACAGACAGCTCTATGGACTACAACTCTGGATTTTGACATTGTAACTTGTTACAATGTACGAAAATGTGGTGTCTTATAGAAATGAATCTAGAACCACTTACTAGAAATATATCTTTATCTATAATGCCTCCTGAACCATGGCAAAATTTGACAAATATATATATGCAATTCTGCTTTTGCTGTGTAATAGTGTGCAGGTATAAAAAGAATGTGATAACCCCTGCTGGCTAGAATGTGTGAAAAGTCCTTAAACAGATTGTTGAAGTTTGGGACTGGTTATCTACCTGCATGGCAGTGTTCCTCCAACTCCAGTCCTTTAGGCTGGCTTCAGACTTGCAGATGCATCTGCAAGCATCTGCATGCAGACCGCGGCCCCTATGTTTATAATGGAGCGCACGGCGGTCTGCAGATGCTTGCAGACCGCCGTGCGCTCTCATTGCCCGCCATTAGTGATCTGTGCGCACGCGGATGCCTGCGCACAAATCACACACTCCCGCCCGCTCCATGGACGCGAGATGTTGCGTCCCTGGTGCGGCAGAAGTGTGTGATTTGTGCGCAGGCATCCGCGTGCGCACAGATCACTAATGGCGGGCAATGAGAGCGCACGGCGGTCTGCAAGCATCTGCAGACCGCCGTGCGCTCCATTATAAACATAGGGGCCGCGGTCTGCATGCAGATGCTTGCAGATACATCTGCAAAACGCTGCAGATGCATCTGCAAGTCTGAAGGCAGCCTAAGAGCCACCAACAGATGAGGTTCGCTCCTGGGCAAGTAAGGAAATCCTAAAAAACATGATCTATTGGTGGTTCTTGAGTACTGGAGTTGGAGAAAATTTGCTGTAAAGGCAGACAAAGGGCACAAAATGTTCTGCTGTGCAAAATAAAAATGTAAGCATACATATAAATTGCTATTAGAAAAACAGACTGTAAAGTTCTTGAAAGAATTATCTGAAGAAGAAACTCTTATCTATATTCACACCAATGTTTCCAAAATCTGGACTATTTTCCAATGTATTCTTGTAAAGATGAGCCAATTCACTGATTAATATACATTTTCCATTAGGGAACAGTATTTCTGATTTTATATAAAATGTAGATCTGCATTTGTTAGGATTACCTCATAGTTTCCAATGTGCTATAGGGTAGAAATACAGTTCTGGTAAGGTATATAACATTTTATTTTAAACTAAAAAGTCTCGAGCTAAAAATCAGAAGCGACTCCTAAACCTCCAAACTGCATTAAAATTGCACTCTGATTAAGTTTGTTTAAAGGAATTCTCCACAAGACAGAGCATGTTTGAAGTTTAGTGGTCGTCAAGTAAGTGACCCAAATCTAAACAACTGTCCACCCATTGGAAGGTCACTATACAGATTAAAAGTCAGCTGAACCTGTCAGTCCCGGTATGATTGGTTGGCAGTCTATGGGGCTCTACTTTTTCTAGACAAATCATGTAGCTGAAGAGGACAAGGAATGTTGGAATTCCAACTCCGATCCTTCTGTTCTCTGGGAGATAAGCTGTCGCTAGAGGAGACTGACCCGGTGCTCTCATGGAGAACACAAGCGCTCAGCCTAACAGGGCTCTTCTGTGTATATAGTGGTCTGATAATGGTTGGGTGAACGGATCATTCAGCCTACCACGATGTAACATAGATAGGGAGCTTAAGGGGCAGGTAAGTTCACTGAAGAGGAGTGGTGTATACTCTGTTAGGGATAATGCACACTTTTTTTGCGTAGAATTACTACCTGTGTTTTTCACGGATAGCACATGTACCTATAATAGTGAATGGGGCCGTTCACATGTCTGATTTTTCATGGACCACGCAGTCCATACTAAAATGACACATCTGATATTGACAAGTGTCAATATTGATCCAGAAGCCATTCGAGTGCTGTCTGTTCTTTATGAACTGGATAAAAAAAATAAAAAATGGAAAAATAAAACGGATAAAACACGGACCTAACTGATACTAAGAATGGACACATTAACTAAACTGAAGAATTTCCTCGTGAGCCCTTAAGTGTGAAAATCGGATGCTTTGTGTACTGCAGCTCTCCAAAAAGTAGAAACATTTCCCTAAACCACAAACCAAAGGTTGACACCACGGAGACAGGAAAACAAGAACAATTCCATCAGAGATTTACCTTTTAAAAATTGGGTAGAATTTCCCAAATGGGGGCTTTTTAAAGGGATTGTGCCAGCATAATGTCCTGCGGATTACAGAGTGGCCATGGAGAGAAGGGGGTGAAGTGGAAAAAGTAGCATTAGACTAGGGATACAAGGCCATTCGTGTCACTTGTTACCGAAATGACAACGACATGTTGCAACATTGGATGTAGTGATTTCCTCTGGAGTCGTGTTCCGGTCTGCAACTGCAACAGTCACACGTTTCTAAATATGTTGGATTTTCTGTCACTGGTCACATACATCACAATTGCTATAGACTTCAGTGCAAGTCACTCGTGACATGAATTGGTTATTCTATTTACAGCAAAAATCATAGCTCTAAAATAGTCATGGAATAAAAATTTGCAGACAAGCTGCATAAGGGTTGTTACTGCATGACTTAGGGCCGCTTTACACACACCAACTTCTGTGACCAACTTCTGAACAGATCTCTGGTTGCAGTGAAATCATGGACACATTGTTACATTTGTACACAGCCACAAAATGAAACAATGTGTCCATGATTTCACTGCAACCAGAGATCTGTTCAGAAGTTGGTCACAGAAGTTAGTGTGTGTAAAGCGGCCCTTATCGTCGTGCAGATCCAGTCTTAATCTGAACAGGGTCCCATGAGATACACTGACAGCACGACACCAGTGTTCTCCACGACCGATGACATAAGATGGGAGAGCGTGCCTGCACAACCCCTTTAAATGGCATGTGTCATCAGAAAATTAACTTTTTTAATCAGGTTACGTAATTTTTTTTTTTTTACATTTTCCCACATCAATTTAAATTAAAGTTGCACACAGGCAACTAAGCCAAATATTGGATCCATCTTTCCTATTCTCAGAAGGTTTTTCAACAGCCTCATTATCCTAACAGAATGACAGTGAAAGGTGACCTTGCTATATACAGCATGCCACACAAAATCCACCGTTCACAATGGCTTAGCTCAACAACTTTCCCCCTCCATTTACAATCACCTCTACCTGGATCAAAGCATGATCAGTACATGCTTCTTTACAAATCAATAGTCAGGACTAGTCCATCGCTGCTTATAGGTGAATCTGACACCAGATTTTTGCCATCCCATCCGAGAGCAACCCGATTCCAGTAACGTATCACTTACTGAGCTGCTTGCTGTCATTATGACAAAGTCACTGTTTTCTGTGCTGCAGATTTAGCAGTTCATGAATATGCTGGACTACCTGTCAGCAGGCCAAGTAGTCCTCTAACTAAAACTAGTGGCACTGTGAATGGCCCGTCTTTCCTTACCTCCACTGTTGTGTTATCTTTAGAGCTCCTCTAAGTTGTTTTATGGACACGTTAATGTTTTTGATGTGGCCATAAATCAGCAAAGAAGTTCAGAAACAGACTTATGAAGGTTGTAAATTGTGATGAGCAAATAATAAAATATTTGGGTTGTTCGTATTGAATACCTAGTACTATTCCAAAGACAAAATAAAGGAATAAAGGTGCCAGGTGGCACTGAAACGCGTAGGAGGAGAATAAAGAAGGATTGGATCAAAACTTCGTCTTGGGTCTTCCTTGATGTTTCTGGCAGCGCGGACCGCAGTACACCTTTCTTCCCTGAAATTCCTGGTTTAACCCCACGTGTGTGGAGTCGGTGGAGGTCCAGCGGCAGCCATCAGGATACTATCCTACATGCGCACAAGCCAGTTGTGGGTCACACAACTGGAGTAGGTGAGTGAATTACGTTTCTCATCGTTGAAACCTAGTGTCTAGTGATAAGGGCACTATTGCGCCTCTTGTCCCCCTCCCCTCTCTCTTTTAAAGACAAAATAAAGAGATTTCAGCTCACCCAAAGTTTAGGTATCTCCTGCTAATTCGACAGTTATTTTATCAAAACTACACTGAGCAGGCCAGAAAGTGACACATTGCTGGAATCAAGATCTCTGGCCCTACATTATGCTCATCTTAGATTGGGGTGGAAAAAAAACATGGTGGCAGAGTCTGCTGAAAAGAACTGAAAGTATGGAGTAATATTTGGCCAAGTTGCCAGTATGAGAACTGCAAAATGTAATTTAATATAGAACACTATATTATATATTCTAAACATACTTCTAAAATAAAATATAAAAATCATAAAAAAAAAAAAAATTCATTTTCCAAGGATGCACCCCTTTAAGATTTTGTCTGCCTTCATGGGCAAATTGTTGATGCAGTGGCTTCAGGATTTCTACAGAAAACCAACAGGGTAAGTTCACACGAGGCATTGATATTACATAACCAAATAAACTGTTTTTTAAGGCTATCATTTTTTGGTCTTACACCTTTTATTTCACATGTGACAGCACAATTTACCATAAAAAAAAACCCATCTGTAAAGTCACAAGTATAGAATGTCTCCATGTGGCTTTAATGTGGGTTTGTGCACTTATGAACAAGTTCTGAAGTTATGGTAGTGGTTGGGCTTCTATGTGAACACACCCCTATCTTGCTGTCAAAGGGCCTAAATACCCAGCATCAACAAAGCCGCACATCAAGACAGACGACCATTATTACGCCAAGTTTACACATTGCATTTTTGGATTTTTTTTTACATATTAATATTGAATGATCCCTAAGAGAAGACCAAAGCGTCGGCTAAAAAGAAACTCCCATCACTGTAAGAAATAAAATAAACTAAAAGTGAATATATGCAATGTGGGAACCCAGTCTTCATGTAATATTTAACATCATATCACAGTTTCAGACAATAAATATACAGACCATTTGGCAGAGAGAGAAAAAAGAAAAAAAAGATTTATATGACAACTATTTTCTGTATGTTGCCCAATATAGACATTAGTAACTATATGCGGCCATTTACAGAGTACATATCTTGCCACAAGGATAAAGTCTCACTTCAAATAAAATCTAACTAGTTAAAGATATGGACACATTCAAGAACATTTTACATTTTTTTGCATAACAACAAGTATTTTGGAGCTAGACATTTTTAGAAATTTTATTAAAAAAAAAAAATGGATCATTTAGCTTTTATATGATTGTTTGTTTCCAAGCATATTGTTGGCTGCAAATGGAGTTATCCAGAATCCGTCAGCGAGTCAGGTTAAGGCCAGACATAGCATTCATGTCACAGCCAAAACTGCACCCCAGAGCAAGAGCTGCAGCGGCTGAATGCTGTTGCGGTTACTAAAATGGCATAACAATTTGTTGACGTTCCAGGTCATATCAACCTTCACCTGCAAAACCGTACTGTCACCACAGTTAGACGAGTGGTTGAGAAGGAAAAAAAAAAAAAAAGCTGTTCCCACCGCAAAATTAAAAAAATTGTATATTAGATTTTTAAAAATACAAAAACTAGTGGCACTGTGAATGCCACGTCTGACCTTACCTCCATTGTTGTGTTATCTTTGGAGCTCCTCTAAGTTGTTTTATGACCACATTAAAGTTCAGCTGGATTTTGACGTGGTCATAAACAAGCAGAGAAGTTCAGAAACAGAATGATGAACGTTGCAAATCGCGATGAGCAAACAATAAAATATTCGGGTTGTTCGTATTGAATACCTAGTACTATTCCAAAGACAAAATAAAGAGATTTCAGCTCACCCAAAGTTCCAATATCTCCACAGTGCAAGGAAAGACAAGATATTGGAGAATCAGTTATGGTAGAGGTGATCCAGCAACTCGACCGACTTAAAGTTAATCAAATTATTAGAAATGCGTTAAAAACAAGTCCATTAAAAGAGGTAGATGTATTAAAAACATACAAATTACATAGCAATGAGTAGGGGACAAATATCTGGACACCAACCCATAGGAATATGGATGTAATGTTTCTATACATCTACCTTTTCTAATGGACTTGATAAAAAAAAAAAAAAAAAAGGAAAGAAAAAGGGTTAAACGGAACCAACCAGCAAGATTTAGGTTTATAAAACTATGTTCACACATACCGTATTTCCCGCTTTTTTTTTACGCTGCGCATTTCCCCAAAAGTGCGTCTTCGTTTCCTGGCAAAGTGAATGGACTTCCACTTTTGCCGTTCAGACGCTGTGCATTTTCAGCCGCGCTTTTGGGGAAGAAAGCACGCGCGAAAAAAGAATGACCACGTCGATTCTTTGCACTTTCTCCCATAGGCGCCATTATAAGGAGCTAGAATACATTGTCGTTCAGACAATGCCTATAAGCGAGAGCGCAGGGGGAAGCGATGTCACATTGGGGGAGGACGAATCCTGTGTTCCTCCCCCCATGTGACATGTCGGGGCTGTAGTTTCGCTGTGTATCTACATACACTACAAAAGCGAAATAAAAGTGAACAAAAGCTATTAAAAATAAAAAAGTTAAATATTCAACTTTTCGTCGGCTGTCCTGGGACCTGAGGGGAAGACATGCGATCGCTTTAAGAACCTGGGCAGCAATCAGCTAATTGTGATGTGACATCATCAGCTGAGGTTTAAACTGCCTGCCAAAACCGATCCGCTTTGGCGGTCGGTTTAAACCGCTCAGCTGATGCTGTCGGGTGAAACATCAGCTGATCGATTTGCCGCCGGTCAGCTGATTCAGGTCCTGCAGCGATCGGACGTGGACGTCTCACATTCCGGGACAGTCGACGGAGAGGTGAGCATTTTATACTATTATTTTTATTACCATTGCTTTATTTTATTTTGCTTTAGCAGTGTATGTACATAAACTGCTAAAGTGAAAGTACACATACAAGTCACACTGTAACAGGATTATTCCTGCCCCCGTGTGACATCACTTCCACGGTACCAAACCTATCACTTCCTCCTGCGCTTTTGGGAGAAAAATGTGGCCGTATGAAAAATGTGGTGTTAATGCACCATGTTTACTGGCACTAAATAACTCGGCCACAAACGTGGGAAATATGCTACGTGTGAACGTATAATTAGAAAACACCACAGTTTTTGTATCCAATCCATCTTACACATCTATACCCTACCAATTTTTAGTGTATATACACATACCAAAGGGATTGGAATAAATCTAGACATTAATCAAAAATGACCGATTGCTAAATTTTAATTATGTGTGAACGTAGCCTAAAGCGAAGCCAGTGCCCTACAATCAATGGGATACTGAGTGCAATCATACCTTTACTTCCATGATTACTTGTATGATTGCAAAGAAAACTTATTAAACACTGGGAAAACAGTGCAGCAAATTAGAATAAGTGCAGCACATTAACACTGAGGGATTGGGTTTATTTTTATTACTCCTCTGTGGGCTCTTAAGCCAAACCCTCCCCCCTCCCTCTCTCCCTTGTCAGTATATACTAGGCACATTAGGTCTGACACCATGAAAGGTGATGGCACAATTATCAGGCTGCTATGTGCTCATTACTGCCTCCCTCTCGCTTTCGTCTTCGGCTTTTCACTGCTTATTCTCCTGTCTGTGATCGCCTGGTCACAGGAGAAGACCCAATGCCCCCTCCAGTCTCGGTGTGTCCCCGGTCTCCTCACAGTCACAGACCGCGATCACAAGCAGGAGAGGAGACCAGGAAAGATCACCACTACTGTCATCACAGAGATCTTTCCCGGTGACCTCGGTCTGTGACTGTGAGGAGACCGGAGACACACCGAAACTGGAGGGGTTGTGGGGTCTTCTCCTGTGACCGGCCGATCAGAAAGGACAAGAAGCAGTGAGAAGCTGGAGACTAAGGAGGGAGGGAGTAATGATATCAGCCACCCAGGATGCCTGACAATGTGCCATCACGATGGATGATGTCAGACGTAATGTTCCTGGTATATATAGTGACAGGGAGGGAGAGAGAGAGGAGGGTTTGGTTTAGAGCTCACAAGGAAGTAATAAAAATAAATCCAACCCCTCATTGACGCTGTGCTGCACACAACTTGCTGCACTGTTTTCCCGGCGTTAGATAATACCATTCTCTGCAATCATACATGTAATCATTGAAGGTATAATTGCACTCAGTATCCCAGTGCCTGTGAGGAACTAACTTCACTTTATAGCCATAAATCCTGCTGATTGGTTCCCTTTAAGCCAGACGCCTTGCTGGATCACCTCTACCATAACTGCTAGTACTATTCCAGTATTCATCTGGAATAATGAAGCTAAATGCAAGTCAATGGGGAACTAATACTTGAGTTTCTCATTGACTTGCATTAAGCACGCTATCCGTGACGAATACTGGAATAGTTCATAATATCCGGTACAAATAGCCCGAGCACTTTAGTATAACATTCACTAGTTGTAAACTACCATTCACTTGTTTTGCAGGCAGCGCTGTGCATAGAAACAAAGCCAAACAGAAAAATTTACAC
Organism: Allobates femoralis; assembly: GCA_033576535.1. Lineage (NCBI taxonomy): Eukaryota > Metazoa > Chordata > Amphibia > Anura > Aromobatidae > Allobates > Allobates femoralis. The sequence continues at coordinate 95,097,163 of JARQOC010000002.1, read as the reverse complement.
TTTTTTTTTACCCCAAAATACATGCACTTAAGAAAAACTAAGGTGTCCATACCCTTTGAATTATTGAACAACCTAAACTGACAGTTGTGGGAGGTTTTTTTTGGCACCTGATAAAATGTTATCCACATAAGCAATAACCATAAAAACTCACAATCTTGTGAAGGAGACCAAGTTAAACAGTATGGTTATTAACTGTGTAGCATTTTGTGCCTATTTCCAGCAATACAATAAATTATTCCAAGCATGAATCAAATGATATGTACGATTTTTAATTTTCCTACAAAAAAAAGTTTAATCAGAGTCCACGTTCTGCCTGTTGACCACGAATGGTCAAATTAACTATAGACCTGCGGTGATATCGGGTGGACTTTTTGCAACTAAGATTTACCCCTATAAACACTGGAGGGGCCTGCAACATGACAAAAAAAAATGTGAATTCTAAAATATATATTTATAGCACCATTCGATTCTATATAACATTTGTTTTGTTGCAGAGGCACTCAACTATTGCCTGCATAGAAGCCCAACATGGTGTGCTCTGCACGAGTGATATAGGTAACGAAGCATACAAGCATGGAGGACATTGCTTGAAGACAAAGCGACAGTGAGCAACTGAGGAGTGGCGCCCAACGTGGGCACATGCTGCATCAACCCAATGCATGGCAAGCCACTCACTTAATGGAAAGGGTCACTACCTATATTGCTAAAGTCCTGCTTCCAGTAATGTCCTTCATACAGAAAAGGGCACGCAAAAAAAAAAAAAAAAAAAAATAAGATTTTAAGAAGCATACAATTAAAAAATATATATGTAATCAGACCCCTGTCAGAGTCATGGAGATTTCATGTGCAATCAGCTGATATTCCATCCCAACACAAGTAGGGTAAAAGCAGATAACCAAAAAGGACAGGAACTGGCAACACACGAGGAGATGACGCAGCCGGAGTCCAGGATAGCCTCACGCAGCTTGCTCCCCCTTTCATACATTGACATCAAACAGGGAACAGATTTAACTCTTTATATATATATATATATATCTTTTCAATATATTAAATGCCTAAATAGATTAATTTTCTTTTGCGTTTTACTATTTTTTTTTTTGCTTTTATTTATTTTTTTTTATATATTTTTTTGTCTTTTGTTCTTTAAATTTTAAAGCATCTTCTCTAGTCTTCAATAGATGGGACACAAACCGCAATGATCAAAATTAAGAAACCTGCTTGTCCGTTTTTTGCTTCTTTTTTAAATCTTTTCTTTCAGGATTGAAAAAGTGCGTCTGTCTTCGGTTCCAAAAAAAAACAAAGTGAAAAATTAAGACAGCTTGCGTTTGTTTGTTTTTTTGTCTGTTTTTCATTTGTAATTCACAGAAGAAAAAACAGAAAATAAAATAAAAAACCTGATATATAAAGTGTTATTCTCAAACATAAAAATGTGTTCATAGTTTTAGCCGAGATAAGTGTAATATGCAATAAGCCATTTGAAAAGCAAAAAATAAAAAATACAAGGTAGAGGAATAAGACTGCGACTGACCCCAAAATGATACTATGTGCTCTCTCTTCATTGGCAAATAAGTACACCCCCATGTGTTTTTTTTTTTGTTTCTCTTCTTCAATGTGACCCGACACTTAACGAGTGTCTACAAAGCTTCTGTACTTGTTTCAGCACTTTAGTCTTCAAACGGGAGTAAAAAATAAAATGTACCAGAAATTAAACTTTTTTTTTTTCCCCTGGTAAAGGAGGCTACGGGTCCTGACGGGATCAAAACGGTTTTAATAATATTCTCATTTTAAATTTGTTTAAATAACTATATATTTATAGATATTTATATAGATAGACTTTTCTATACATAGTTATCTAAACAAAATATATATACGTATATATATTTATATAATTATATATCCAAAGATTTGATTCTGTTATGTTCTCGTTTTCCCCCTCTGTTTCTTGCACGATTTTTTTTTTTTTTTTTTTCTTTTTTTTTTTTTTCTTCTTAAAGGAGCATGACAGCCAGATAATGTCTCTCATGCATTGATGAAATGACTTAGGAAAAGAAAAGCCAGCAGTCCCCCTGGCAGTAATCTCAGAGATCGGGGCGGTCCATGGCTTCATTATAAGTGATTATCCTACTGGGATCTGGAAAGAAAAAAAAAAAAAAAAAAAAAAATCATATCAAACAAGTTATAATTGTACTGCAATGACTTTTTTTAATGTCAATACTTTGCAACAAAGTGTGACTGGTGGAGATATGCAATGTGACCCATTCGTTATTGTTGCTGCATTCCATGATGAATACATAAATGTTGGAATAACAGATCCTGCGCCAGTTTTTGGTATTTCTGATGTGCACAGATTGTCGTCAGACACATGAAAAACCACCAGGGTCAAATGTGCACAAGTAGTATACAAGAAGTACAAAGGGTGTCATCGAAACAAGAAGAGCGGGCTATCCTGACTCAATTATCAGCTACATTATACACACAAAAAAATGCAGGTCTGCAAAGAAGAATACCATTGCTTAGTAAAAACTATCCTGGGTTTGCAGGGCAAAGGAAGGGGTTAACACTGTGCTGCCATGTAACAGGAATCACACAAATATAATAAAATGTGATCTTTATTTCTCTACGCATTTCAGGGAAACTGGATCCCCTTCTTCATCCAGATACATAAAAATCACATAATATGTGTGTGATTCCGGTTAAATGGCAGCACGGTGTTAACCTCCTCCTTCATCCTGCTCTTTGATATCTAGACCCATGGGTACTGCATCCATTGCTATTTGAGAGTGGTGACTACACACTTTAATTGTCCTATATTTCCAGTTATCTTGGGTATGACTCGATCTGCGCTTTTTTTCCCCAGTTTCTTTTCTCCATTTGTATTTAAGCCAGTCATTTTACAATAAATTTACGTGTTTTTTGCCTTAGTATAGCAGAAAGGAGGATCCAGTCTGAAAGGTGTTGCTGCTCTTGATCCGGCACCTCCTCTTCTTGCGATCACCGTCCTCCTTTGTGTGGGTGACGCGTCCCAAGTCATCCACACAGTGTCCTCCATTGCCCTGCTGTGCACGCACTCTTCTCTGTCCTGCCAAGGGCAGAGGAAAGTGATGTAATGCGCAAACATGAGAAAAGGTCAAAGAAAGCCCGTGCATACGCATTACATAGGTGCTCTTTTAACCTTTTCCCACACCTTACATCACAATACTTTATTTTATCCCCAGCAGGGCAGTGAGAAACACACGTGTGCAGGAGCGCAACGACAGACTGTGTGTGGGTAATGTAGGCTACATATCATCCACTATAAGTAGAGGAGGACAGCGATCACAAGAGGCACCAGATCAAGAACAGCAACATCTATCAGACTGGACCGACCCCCCCGGTGACAATAATAAAAGCTGTTTATTTGCTTACAGCAGATCAGCTTGAGGACTTACATACAGCATACTAGACTGCTGTATATAAGGCCTTACTGGTGCTGGCCGCAGCTTTATATACAAAAAAAAAAAAAAAAAAACTAGTGACAGGTTCCCTTTAAAGGGCCCTCCAAACCACCAATATGTGTACCTTCATCTATACCCACCTCTGTGGGTATGACAAACTGATTTGCAAGAGCCAGCATCATTGTAGTTTCTCTGCAAATCTTGTGCATGCACGAGAGCGGCCTTATATCTTACACGTCAGTGCGCCATTGAAGCTAGGTGTACACTACCCAGCATCAAGAGCGCACAGCACATGTCCAGAAACATAGACTAGTCTTTGGCTCTGTGACATCAGGCTTCTTCTTTTAAGTGTAACCGACATTTAAATTTATTTTATTTTTTAAATTCTTTATTAAAATTTTCAAACATCAGTATACATATGAGTTTATGAAAAAAAATCAGGTAAGATGTGAGCAATAAACAATAAAAGAAAGGAACAAGAAATATGAAATAAGTGTATCTGCATATAACTTAATTACAGACAGCTTAAAGGGAACCTGTCACCTCCGAAAAGCCACCTAACCCATCAATAAATGTCCCTGCACCTTCCTATTACCATTATAACTATCTCTTTCTCTGCTAAATGCTTGCTTTCAATCTGCTAAAAGGTTTGCAGCCTGAATGATCCTTTATCTTTGATCATGATATTAAATTTCGCGCCCCCAGCCTGGCTCCCTCTGCTCTGCTATACAGCCTTCCTGTGGTAATGACACGGAATGCGTTATTTCTGGAACCGCGGACCCCTTAGCAACCCAGTATATATCTTAGCAGCACATAGCGCTGCTAAGCAGGGCTCCATAGAACCCCGCTTAGCAGCGCACACACCGCTGCTAAGGTAAATATTGGGTAGCTATGGCCCCTTAGCAACCCATTGTTTACCGTAGCAGCGGTGTGCACTGCTAACGGGGTTCTATGGAGCCCTGCTTAGCAGCGCTATGTGCTGCTAAGGTAAATATCGGGTTTCTATGGGGCCCACGGTTCCGGAAATGACGCGTTCAGCGTCATTACCACTCGAAGGCTGCATAGCAGAGCAGAGGGAGCAGGATGGGGGCCTGTGATAAAGGATCATTCAGGCTGCAAACCAACATGGCCAGGGGACTATTGCATATGGCCCCCACCTCATTATCATCCTAATTAGGAAGTATAAAAATGTTTTAGCAGCTTGAAAGCAAGCATTTAGCAGAGAGAGGGATAGTTCTAATGGTAATAGGAAGGTGCAGGGACATGTATTGATAGGTTAGGTGGCTTTTCGGAGGGGAAAGGTTCCCTTTAAGTGCAGCAGACGTACAAAAAGTGGCAATAGTGAGCTGTAGAAAGAGGAATTTTTGTTTTTGAGAACATGTCGTGGTGAAAATTTCAAATGTACTTAAGTGAAATCTGGAAGAAATCCTTTCAAAAGATGTCCCCACTAGGCTGTTATAAACAAGAAATGTGCTCGTTGTCAAGGAAATCTGTCTTAAGCTCCACACATAGAATACAGCTATATAAGAGTTTGGGGGTCTACACAATGTGCCTGTTGTAGCGTGGTCACAGCTGATCAGTGTATCTACAGTTTACCACAGGTACAGGGAGCTCATCAGGCTGTCAGCACACACTCCTGTGAGATCTTATTTGACTCATCCATTCACATCTACTTTGCTCTGTGTTATTAGCTGATTGCACAGAGCAGAGTGATGTGAATGGAGAAGTCAGATAAGATCACAGAAGCTGTGTGCTGACAGCCTGAGCTGAGCTCTGTCCCTGCCTCAGGTAACCTGAGACTCTGATCAGCTGTAGTGTGAACACTGTGTAGGCCTCGCACCCCACCCGCTTACATGGCCGTATTTGGTGTGTGGAGCTGAAGACAGATTTCTTTGACAATGAGCACAATTCTGGTTTATAAACAGCCTAGTGGGGACATCTTCTAGAAGGATTTTGAAAGGAATTCTTCCAGATTTCACTTATGAAGTATATTTGAAATTTTATTATAATCACTTGCTCTACGTTGTTATTATTATTATTATTATTATTAAATGAAAATTTAAACGGCAGTTACACTTCAAGTCCGGAAATGGGCAGTGCACTTCTTAAGTAGTCAAGCATACACCCCAGCTTCAGAGGCGCACGGACGATTAAGAAAGTTGTGCATATCCACGAGATTTGCAAAGAGATGGCAATGATATTGGCGCTTGCATATCATGTTATCACACCCATAGGGGAAAGCACGCTACTACAAGCAGTCAAGGTGCCCTGGTAGGATCCTAACCCAAAGATAGTAGAAATATATAATTAGGCACCAAAGAATTGTGAAGACATTTTTTTAAACTTAAGACGCAAACACCAGTCAGAGAAGATGTTTTGTTCTAACACAGTAGTTTAGTTCACATTCTGCAATGAATGGTCTGCCTGAGGACCGGCGTGTAGTATAGCAGTGGTATCCACTGCTGAAAGGTGTCCGTTATACTACAAACGTGCATGTGAACTGAAAGTCAGTTAGACCAAATGTCTTAACTGACTTTTTTTTCTGCTTTCCGCAATAAAGTTTTAAAATAAAATGTACAATTCTTGAGTGCCTGGTGATATAATTCTACTATCACACCCATAGGGCCTTGATAACATGGTGAGTGGGACAACCATCCTTGGAAAACCCTCCAAGATTCTCAGGGATAGAACATGTAACCATTAAACTTTATGGTGTTTTGTTTTTTCTTTTCAAATAGTTTTTATTGAATTTTTGCGATAAAGAAAATATAACATCTTATTAATGACATAACTTTTGGACAATACGTTTACTTGGTTGTCTAAATATCTTAAGTAGATGATAACATATCATTCCGTTTACTTAATTCACTTATAAAGTAATTATTCTTCTATATATTGGGTTATACACATACCTACAACTATATACATATGTATATTTTTCTTTCAGTTTAACAGGTTGTATACATACGTACAACTATCCATACACATGTAAATGTCATTTTATTTAACAGGTTAAATACCTACATACAACCATACAAATATATCAGTTATAGCTGTAGTGGTATTCATTAGTTTCCTTAAAGGATTAACATGTGGTAACTATGTACAGTTTATGGAGTACACAGAGACATGCGTGCAAGGAGGTTGAGAGTAAGGAGTGCAGAGTATCCTATGTGTAAAGTCCTACGAGTCTGTTTTCTTTGAAATTTTGGTTTAGATCTCTAGCGAATTTAACCCTGTTTTATATAAGTATTAGACAATGAAAGTAATAAATGAGTTGGTTTATTTAAAAATTGTTCTGGTGTCTTGAGGAATGGGGTGAGGGCATAGAGAAATTCCAGTCTCTCCATTTTTTTGAGATATTTCTTTAGGTTATACCTAAGTGAATAGGTAAATTCGTATAAGTTATGGCTTGCTATTTTATCGATGGAATCTTCGATTTTTGGGGGAAGGCATTCTTTCCAACAAGCAGCTATATTGTTTGTAGCTGTAAGAAATATGTGGGTTATAATTGGTCTGTGTTGTTTGGGTATCGAGTCAATCCCGATGAGTAGTAGTACAAGATCAAGTTCAACTGAAGGAGTAATATTTAAACCTGTGACGTCATTAACGAAGCAATTAATTTGAGACCAATAAGAGTTGAGTGCTTTACTTCCCCAGAAGACGTGTGATAAGGTGCCTACTTCTGTACAATTTCTCCAGCAGAGTAGAGAGTTTTGCTCTTGGATATGATGGAGTTTGTACGGGGTTAGATACAGAGTGTGAATTTTGTAAGGCCGGGTTCACACCACGGCAGCATCAGGTCCGGGGCTGTCCGATGTGAATCGGACATCCCCGGACCAGATCTGGACACAGAACTGGAGGGCCAAATATGCCCGCTGGCCCGGTGTCCAGCCAGATTCTTCTTATAGCAGCCACAGCTGCTGATAACACTGGGGAACACAATTTTTTAGGAGTTAGGTCAGACAACTGTTCTTAATTTTTGGATGCTGAATCCAGAAATGATCTCAGTTGTTCTCTATCACGTCAAGTTTTTGAACTATAGGATTTTTGTCTTCTCAAAAATATGTAAACTACTGAACCTAAAAAGTGTTTTTTTTTTAAATAGTACAAATATGAACAAAAAATAAATATATAAGAAATAGGCATGACAAATATGTTTTTTAACACTATCATGTTTTTTTTACAAAGGATATATGAGTCGAATTGTAATCAGATAACAAGTCTTATTACAGATATTAGTGCAATTGTGCTTCTCTGGCAGGTAAGTTGTGGAGGAAAAACTTGACGTGCTAGAAAAAAAAACTGACTACATTTTTGGAATCAGCATGCCAATTTTAGTATAAATCAGCTCAAAAACCTAACCCCACAGAAATTTTTTTTCTAATTGTTCCCCAGTGTAATTCAAGAGCGCGGCTAGCTAGCCGCGGTCACGAACTGTCAACAGGGGACAGTTCCATGGTGCTGAAGGTCACCCGGCGTCCGGCTACCGAGTGCAGCTCCGGTGCCATAGACCCCCATGTTAGGGGGCGCTGGATCTCACCGGACCGGGAGGATCCAAGTGTCTCAGTTTTTTCCCCCCAGACACTAAAATGTTGCATGCAACGTTTTTGTGTCCGGGAGGAAAATCCGAATACATCCAGATTCTCCAGGACAGATGGAATATGGAAGCCGGATGGCAGATAGCTGCCATCCGGCTCCATAGCATACTATGGCGCTGAAATCTGATCCGGGGACAGCCCTGTATCGGATCATGCTGTGGTGTGGACCCGGCCTAATGTGTTTCTACCAGAGAAGAGCATGTGACATTTGAGTATATACTGTTGTATATTAGTTGTAATTGATCAGTTTTAATTTCTAAAATTTTTTTTTTTTGCTTTTGCAGATAATGGTTTCCGCAAAACAATCATAAAAACATGTCAATTTGGGTTCTGAGTGCGGGATCAAAAATCACCCAAGTGTATAGACCTTTGAAAGATCAACAATCCATGTGCTCTCCTTTATTAACAATGCAATAAGTAGGAGAACACCAATGGTAAAACCTGTGAGAAAAATCAGTGATGTCTGAATGAGACCTTAGCCCAAGATCACATTCCTGTTTGTACATTACATTTTTAAATAGGAAGAAAATGCACAATATGGAGATCATTCTAAAAACAGACCAAAGGTAACCCAGGCAGACCCAATAATAATCATTGGGGCCTGGCCATTTACAGCTGTAATGCAACAGATCACTTTTGCATTACAGACACCAGAATGTGAATGTGGCCTTAACAATTGCAGATATTAAAATAGGGGGGGGGGGAAAGACTTAAACCACTTTTTTATAGTTCTTAATTAATCAAAGTAAAGAGTTCAATGATTTATGTAAAAGGATGCTATCAGAAAACTAATTTTTGTATAAAAGCAAGTTGTGTTAGGGTTTTTATTTATAAGTAAATTTATCCATAACTTTATATCTTATCTAGCACCAAAACCTTAAGTGATTGGTTTTCATTCATATATAAATAAGGTGCTGAGTGCTCTAGTGTGTTGATAGAGCACTTAAGGGCATCTGCTTCCAGAACTTGCTCTCCATGCAGTACCAGTCTCCTTAGCTTGAATGAGATTGCTCACTGCGCGTGTGATGTCAGGCAAATACGGTAAGAAAAAAAAAAAAAAAAAATCACACAGAGCCATCAATCAAGCAATAGAGGCCAGTGCAGAGAGGGAAAACAAACTTGGAAAGGCATTGGCTTGTTAAGCGCTCTGTCACACCCTGAGCACTTATTGCAATATTAGCATTTGAATGCAAAACGTTAAGGTAGGTTCACGTTGGAACGCACACGGATCATCCGCAAACACATTTCAAAACGCAGTGTATTTTTGGCATAATGTGCAAAATGCACGCAGTTAAAAAAAAATGGTGCGTGTGCATGCGATCAAACATGCATTTGCGTTTTTATGTCTGCATGTGTTCAAACCAAACTCCATAGGAAATAGAGAGAGAGCAGGAAATCCCTGGGAGGACTTCGATTTCGTCACATGTTTATAAAAAAAAAAAAAAAAAATGCTGCTTTTGCGTCTCTGTTCACGCCTGCATTGATACATTGTTGTGCGCTTCAGGACGCTTGCATATAAACCAAGCCTCCTGAGACGCAGAAAAAATGCAACATGTTGCGTTCGGAGGGCGCAGAGAATCTGCACATCCTAACGCAATACATGCGAAGGCAGCCAAACGCAGGTACCATGCGTCCCCATGTTAAAGGGACCTGACCTCCCAAATTGCATCCCCATGCTGTTTAAACCTGTCCTTGCAGCACCTTAAGTGCTTCCTAGACATCCCTTTCTCTCTAAATATCGATTTGGCAAAGTTTATAAAATCATTTTACATACCAAGGAATCTGCGGCTTCTCAGAACTTGAGAAGCCGCAAAAGGCGTGTTACTACGTCAGTACACCCATAACCGGCTAGAACAGACTTCATGCATGCGCATTCGCAGCACGAAGTCGGCAGTACACCCAAATGGGTTATACTGACGCAGTAAACCCGGATATGACGAGATTTTCGTCATACCGGGAATACTACCCATCGTAGGAGGACGCAGCTCCACTCTCTGCAGCACGCCCAGCGTGGCGTGAATAATCATGAAGGAGGCGGTGGAGAGCGACAAGCAGGCACACCTTTTGCGGCTTCTCAAATTCTGAGAAGCCGCAGATTCCATGGTATGCAAGATGATTTTATAAACTTTGCCAAATCGATATTTAGAGAGAAAGGGATGTCTAGGAAGCACTTAAGGTGCTGCAGGGACAGGTTTAAACAGCATGGGGACACAATTTGTGGGGTCAGGTTCCCTTTAAGCATAGGGATGCAATACGCATGCGTTTGGCTGTGTTCGCATATGCTGCATTCCGAAAGCTAATGTGAAATCCATCTAAGTACTGGAGAATGCAGCAACAGATAGAAGACAAAAGTGGCATTGGATTTAGAGTTTACAGACTTGTATGCTCACATGTGTGGTTTCAGGGAAAGTAATATCTGAAATGTAATTACAGTACAGGGGAATCTACCTATTCTCATTAGCATAAAAAGTACAAGAAGCGATGGGCAGCATGATGGCTCAATAGTTAGCAGTGTATGGTGGCTCAGTGGTTAACACTGCAGCCCTTCAGCATTGGAGTCTTGGTTTAAAGCACCAAGGACAACATCTGCAAGAAGTTTGTAGGTTCTCTCCATGTTTGTGTGGGTTTCCTTTCAGTTCCCCCACACTCCAAAGACATACTGAGAGGGCATTTAGATCGGGAGCCCCATGGGGAAAATGATGAGGATGTCTCAAAAGAGCTGTAGAATTAATGGATCTATACAAGTGAATAAATAGCATACTGACAGATTCCCTTAAACCACAAAATGCTATGTAGCTGCTGTGAACAGCAGGGGTCACTGGGTGATCTAAAGTAATGGTTTTCATAGACAGCACAGTGCTATGAATAGGCCGGGCCATGTTAATGATTACAAGTGCCTTTAACAAACAGTTAAAGGCACTTGTTTAGTCAGTAAGTAAATGTGGGTCGTGCACCTTTTAAGTTTCAACTTACCTTGTTTTAGCAAGTTCAAAATAGATTCCATTTCTGTTAACAGAAGAGAAAGAAGATATGAGATCATGGTGAATTCTAGAGGGGCAGTCTGGAATCTGATAAGACAATATACTCATATACAGCTCAGGGCTGATCTATGCTGCAGAGAAGCAGCATCCTGCTAACAGGTTCATGTAATGGAGTGAAACTTTGTAAAAGAAAAAAATAAAACACACCAAATTTGAAACTTTATACAACTATTTCTAAAAATAATAAAAAAAAAGGTATGAAATTATAAAACACAAAAACAGTATCCGTATCCGCCTTAGTGGAGTTAGAGATCACATATTCCCTGTCCAAAAATGTACTGCAATGACTGGATCAGCCTCAGATCTCCTACACCAAACTCAGTGGCTTCATACCTCAAAGGCACATATGGGGCAGTTGGGTTTGGGTTAGGAAAATCATGGCTGGTCAGGTCATTAACCCTATAATAAAGTCCATATGTCAGTATGCATGAACCTAACCTTGGGGTAAGTGGAGGTTGATCGATCAATCATGATGTTTAAAAATAGATATTATAACATACACAGGTTTATATACACTACATAAAGACACATGTACACGCGTTTCTCACTGACATGACATCAGAATAAGCTTTTCCCATTTTATGTCAATTAGGATTACCATAATTATTAATATTTACCAAATACTGGAATACTGAGGGAGAATGTTTTAAGGCATTTTTATTGCTTTCTGCAAAGTCACACGTTTACATACAGATTATTATGCATTTAAATAATTTGGGAAAGCCCATATGATGAGGTCATGTGTTTGAAGCTTTTGATAGGTTTATTGGGAACATCTGCGTGAAGGTACCGTTACACAACACGACGTTGAAATGATGTCGGCAACGATCTCGTGGGCGCGCGGTCGTTTTTGACATCATTTCAACATCGCTGGTGAGATGTCACACATCTAGATATTGTGAACAACTCACCAATGATGTAGTGAGCAGGTATCGTTCATACACCCCCGCTAACGATCCCTGCTCATTGCAGTGAACGGGCGAAGTCATCCACTACATCGATATCGTGGTGTCACACAGAACGATGCAGCAGGTTGCTGGAGTTGAGATCGTCAGGTTTTCCAACATGTTGGTAAACCTGTCAACTCCAATCCAACGATTTATCGTAGCAACTTGCCACAGTCGCACGCAACGACGTTGCAGGTACGCCTCCAAACTCGTGACGTATCAGAGATGTCGTTGATGCTGTCTTGCCGTGTAACGGGGCCTTTAGAGTCACACCTGTAGATGTATTTAAATGCACACCTATAACACACTGCTTCTTTGTGTAGCATCATGGGAAAGTCTAAAGAAAGCAGCCAAAATATCAGGAAGAGAATTGGGGGCTTGCACAAGTCTGGTTCATCCTTGGGTGCAATTTTCAGCTACATGAAGATGCCTTGTTCATCTGTACAAACTAATGCAAGTACAAATAGCATGGGAATGTCCAGCCATCATACCCCACTCAGGAAGGAGACAGGTTCTGTGTCAGAGATAAATGTGCTTTGGTCCGACATGTGAATATTATCGCAGGAAGAAACGCAAAGGACCTTGTGAAGATGATTGTGGAAGCTGGTAAGATTTTTTCATTACATGGGAAAGGCCAGAAAGAAGCCATTACTCCAAAAGAACTGTTAAAGCTTGGGCGGAAATGGGTCTTCCAAATGGACAATGATCAAGAATACTGCCAAACTAGTTACAAGGATAACAAAGTCAATGTTTTGGAGTGGCCATCACAAAGCCTGATCTCAATCCTATTGAAAATTTATGGGCAAACTGAAAAGGCAAGTGTGAGCAAGGTGACCTACAAACATGGCTCAATTACACCAGTGTTGTCAGGAGAAATGGGCCCAAATTCCTAACAACTATTTTGAGAAGCTTGTGGAAGGATATCTGAAATATAGGACTCAAGTCATACAGTTTAAGGACAATGGTACTAAATATTAATGAACTGTATTGTAAACGTGTGACTTCAGAAATTAAAATGCCTTAAAACATTCTCTCTCATTCTGGCATTCGGAAAACATTAATAATTACGGTAATTCTAATTCCAAAGGACGCCAGCAAGAAAAAGACAAAAGAACTCAAGATAGCCAGTAAACCCATATGGCTGCTACCACCTTGTGAAAATATGGCAATTTAAACTATTTTGACGTTAGGCTGATTCGGTTTGAAAACTTTATTTTTGCATAAATTCAAAACTACACGTCCAATAGAGGTATTTTGCTCTTAATTTGGTTTTCTTTTTCTCTCCAATCGTGATTGCAGGCTGCTCACTTCAATCTCAGACATTTTGTTGTATTCTAGTAATGTGCAAATCAGTATGCAATGTGGCAAGTGATGGAAAAGCAATGTCTGAAAAAAAGGATTCCCTTCAATCATTTATGGCATAACCGCAAAGTTATATCACATATGAAATATAGGGCAGAGTTTTTTCTGTGCTTTAAGTTATACACAAGTTTACATTAAATAAAACATTTTGTCTAGGGAAAATAAATTACTATTTGTGCCACTTAAAACCCCAGAAACCACTGTAACAGATTGTCTCTTCAAAGTGCATCCCACCAAATAGATTTTCATTGGGAGAGCTATTCCTACGTCCACTGTAGAGAAAATATAACATTATATGGAGTCCAGATTTATGTCTGACCGTGTAATACAATATGATGTCAATACTCCCCATTCTTCATAGTGTGTAAGCCCTTTTGGATAGCTCAACGATATCTGATCAGTGGGGGAATTACACCACCTGGCACCCCCAGACCCCCACCCATCAACTGTTCCTGGGCCAGCCGGATGTGGTCAACTGTGGAGCTGCACAACTCTGTCAACTGAATAGTGGCTGCGGCCGGGTACTGCACATCAATGTGCTATTCATTCAAAAAGGGGGCGGATGTACAACATGCGGCCATGGCCATTATTTGACGGCGCTCTGCAGCTCCGCAACTGAGCAAGTCCAGCTGCAGGGAACAGGCAATTGGCAGGGTTGCCAGGTGTTGTAAACCCACAGATCTGACGTATATGATCCATCGTAAGAATAGACCATTAATGTAATTGTCCTGGAAAATGCTCTACAGATCGACAGGAGTGTGGGTCTCTCGAAACTCCTACCGCTCAAAAAGAGCTTAATCAAAAGCGTGGAGCTTCAGAGAGCACACAAGGAGTCTATGGGTCCTTACATTGCTCTGTACATGATCAGGCAGCAGCAGCCCACTTATGAACAATCAATGGGGTCACAGCTCATGAGACTGTAGGGCAATTACAAGCTTACAAAATAGGGAGTAAGGAAAAACACTTGAAAGTTGTTAGACTTTTAACAACACATGCAGTTTCTATGACAATTACAGAAAAAACAAGTCTCTTTACTTTTCATACAACAGTCATGGCCAAGAGTTGGCACCCAGAAATTGTTCCAGAAAATGAAGCATTTCTTTTAAGAAATTATTGCAATTACACATTGTATATTGTAGCAATATAAAAAAGTAGGGAAAAAAAAGCAAAATGGAGCTAATTTCACACAACTCCAAAAAGGGGGGTGGACAGAATTGTCGCCCCCTGAACGTAACCGGTTGCATACCCTTTGGAATAAATAACTACAATCAATCTCTTCCTATAACCATCACCAACTTCTTACACCTGTCAGCTGGAATTTTGGACTCTTTCTTTGCAAACTGATGTTTGAAGGCGTCTTATCCCAACACCAATTTTAATCTCTCTCCACAGGTTGACAATAGGATTTAGGTCTCTTTAGGATATCTTGAAGTATGTTTGGGGCCATTGTCCTGCTGGAAGACCCATGCCCCAGGATGCAAATCCAACTTTGACACTACACTGCAACCAAAAATCCTTTGGTAATCTTCAAATTTCATGATACCTTGCAAGTCACGCATTGCCAGATAAGGCAAACTACCCCAGAATATCTTTGAACCTCCACCATCTTCAACTGTAGGTCCTATGATATTTTCATTGTAGACCTCATTCCGTTTTCAGGAAACAGTAGAATGATGTGCTTTAACAAAAATCTCTATCTTTGTCTCATCTGTCCACAACATGCTTTCACAGAAGGATTCTGGCATAGGGTATATACCCAGGGTATATGCACACGATCAGTAATTGCAGCACAGCATATTACCGCTGCACTGCACAGTGCAAGCACAGTCGATGGGCTGTCTAGAAATCCCATGCTCGCTGTGCTTCCCCCTTTGCAGTGTTATTTCAGATGTGCTGTGGGTTCCTGGGCTTCCGCATTTCTGATGCATATTACTTTATTGCTGCGGAGTCAGAAGAGATCACCAGCAGGTGAAAGCAGGGATAAGCCGCCCTGCAGCAAACACAGATTGTGGGCACAGGGCGTCTGTGTCCTTGGTGTTCACTCGTGGCTTCCCTCAAACCCGGAGACACTGCGTCCTGATTGTCTGCACATTCCCTTACTCACTTACATTTTGGTAAACTGCAGTCTAGATTTATTATATCTCTGTGTCAGCAGTGGGGACCTCCTGGGTCTCCTGCCATAGCATTTCATTTCATTCTAATATGAACGGATAGTTTACACTGACACTGATGCAACCTGACCCTGCAGGACAGCTTGAATTTCTTTGGAACTTGATTAAGGTGGCTTATCCACTATCAAGACCTATCCTGCATTGCAACCTTTCAATTTTTTTTGCCATCAACAACCAGAGAGATTAGCTACAGTGTCATGGGTTGTAAAGGTCTTGTTTACAATCCAAGTTATGCACCATGAAAAAAGGAACATCAATATCTCAGGAGATGGACTTGAGAACCAAAATCGTTGAAAAATATCAACAATCTCAAGGTTACAAGTCCTTGGAGAGTGTTCTTCTGTTTCTGCTCTCAAAGCTTGGTGTGACACACACACACAATGCAAAGATTGAGTCAACTTCTCTTTTTATCTGGTTTCAGGAGTGATTTTCATATTGCCCACACCTGTTACTTGCAACAGGCATGTTTCAAAGAACATCACATGATTAAAACAAAGTTATTTACCAACATCTGGAAAGGTGCCAACAATTTTGTCTTGCCCATTTTTGGCGTTTAGTGTGAAATTCTGTCCTATTTACCTTTTTTTTCTAAGATTTGTTTTTAGAGCAATTTCTATGTTGAAGTGACGACATGTATACAGTCAATAGTACAAGCGTTATGAACAGGCCCCTTTCACATCAGGGTTTTTATTTTAAATTGCGTCAGATTTACTGCATCTGCCGCACTTCCGGCAAGCCCCATGCATTGTCTATGTGGCTTGCGGTCGGGTGCAACAATTGCAGTTCTGCCAGAGGAGTCAGATCCCGCACTTGCGGAGGCGAAAAAAAATGCTGCTAACCGCATCCGGCAGAACCGCACTTGCCGCAAGCCCCAGAGATAATGCATGGGGCTTGCCAAAAGTGTGTCGCAAAGTTAGGCAGCAGATGCGGTAAACCTGCCGCAATTTAAAAAAACCCGCTGGTGTGAAAGGGGCCTAAGGCTGCTTTCACATCAGCGTCTTTGCTGATTTGCGGCAGATTTACTGCATCTGCCATTTAACGGACGTCTTGCAACAACAATGCGGCAAGCCCCCATTCATTCTCTATGGGACTTGCGGCAGGTGCATTTTTTGCCGTGATCGGGCAAATCCGGCAGTTGCAGGTCATAAAAAAGCAGCGTTTTTTTTCACACTCCGCAAGTGCCCGTTCCGGCAAACCGCACTTGTCGCACCTGACCGCAAGCCCCATAGAGAAAGAATGCCGCAAGCGCAGATGCGGTAAATCACTTTACTGTATCTCCAATACACACGTATAGCAGAATGTTAGTCAGGAGGAATCGCTCTCTGGACATCATTACAAAGGGACAATTTAATGTAGATAGTTGGGGACTCCATCTGAGTTTTTCACTGAAGCTTATGGAGGTTAAGTAAGAAGCCATACAAGAAATCAGTTTGCATGTTTTCATATATCTGAAACCAAGTATTGCATTACAAAATATATCCAGGCACATACAACTTGGGGCCTGTGCACACGTTGCAAATTTGCCACATTTTTTACAGTGCAGTTTTGTCACAAGACATCAAGGATTTCCTGGTACCACCAAAGTGAATGAGATTTCTGAAGTCTCATGCACATGTTGCTTAATTTTTCCTTGCAGATTTAAAGCGGTTCTCCCATGAACAGAGTTAATTTTAAAGTTGATGTTAATCAATAGATTTTGGAATAAGTTCCACAATTGGATGTGTTTCAAAATGTTTTCCCTGTGCTGACAATCTTCTATATGTGTTCCTACTATGTACTGTGTAATGGATGTGTGACTGTACAGGGACATGGTCTGATCATACCACATCTCCTGTGCTGAGATAATCTTACATATGTGTCCCTGCTATGTACTGTGTAATGGATGTGTGTGACCATACAGGGGCATGGTCTGATCATACCTCATCGCCAGGGCAGACGCAAATGAGTATAAAGATATTACAGCACAGGATCACAAATGATTCCAGGTAAAACATAGTATCATCTATGATCCCAACATGTAATGTCTATATACTCTTTTCCTTCCTTTTCTGCCCAGGAGATGTGGTATGATGAGACCATGTCCCTGTACGGTCAGACACATCCATTACACAGTACACAGCAAGGACACACACAAGATTATCTCAGGACAGCGACAATTGTTTTTAACACATTCAATTGTGGAAATTATTATTCTTCCAAGGTCTATTGATTAAAACGAACTTTAATATTAAACTTTGTTCATGGGAAAACCCCTATAAGTCTGTGGTATGTCAATTCTTGCATTTTTGCTGCAGATTTCACCCATGCTAATGTGTGGGAGGAAAAAAAATGCAGAAAAAAAATGCAAGTAAAAATGTGCATATTTTATGTATTTCTTCTGCTGTAATACAGAACGTGCACACATACACCTATACTGGTCTGAAGAACTGTCCACAGATATTTCACAATTCTCAAAATGGCAGGATCAACAGTTTCTGTCAAATGTTAGGTATTTGTGGCCACCCTTAAGCATGTCTGATACCGAATAACAAAGGTCAATATTCCTCACAAATTACATAGGACTGACATGATCTTTACCTTTAGTGTGATAGATTATAGCAGCCCTCAGGTCAAAAGAACCCCAGCTATCTTTGCAATCAAGATCTCCATGGTACCTCTTATCTTTGGCGGAGGTCTGTAAAGTGTTTTTCAGAAAGGTCTGAGGAATTTCTTCGCTTTCACAGACCCTGGCCTGAAACACTATTAAACCCTGGCTAGCAGCTTCCGGCTTTAGCAGTTCCCCTATATGCAGGGTTTCTAAGGATAAAGCACCCCCATCTCCCCCAGAAACATGAGCTGCTTTTAGTGTGGTACCATCTGGTACTTGAGGGCTAGTCCGTTTCTCCAGCTCATAGGCCTTAGGAAAAACAGGGTGCTCATTTCCTGAGGGAACAGTTTCAGCACCCTGTGGAACAGGAGGGGTTGAGTGTTCCCACACCATCTGCCCAGTGTCCGGCTTATCCGCTCCAGCCTCAGGGCCAGCACTTGGTTCATTTATAAAAGACAAACCCCACTGGTTCTGAAAAATGTCTCCCAAGCTTTGCTGATTGGACTGTCCAGATGAGTCTCCCTGCAAAGCATCCGGCAAGGTATGTTGCATATTTGAAGGATAAGTAAAAAGGCCAGATTTCTTTTGTTCAGAGGGGTTTGTAGAGGCAGAAGAGGATTCAATGGGCAAAGGCTCTGCTCCCCCAGGCAGTGTGTGTGAAACAGTACTAGCAGCAGTAGCCATAAAACCCCCATCAGCTCCTACTAAAAGGGGTCCATTGGCAAAATTAATTGTAGATACAGACTTCATGGCAGACATGGGAACCTGGGACACACAGTTTGACGATGTCATTTCCCCACTTGAAGAGAAGGAGAGGGATGAGGGAGTCGTTGCGTTGTTCTGTGCTGCTTTATTGAGGTTTTCTTTAACTTTACTTGCATAACTAATTTTGGGAACTATTTTAGCACTACTATTATCAACAGGGAAAACAGGAGGGGGTTTAAACAATGTCCAAGAGTCCTCCTTCGTGGAGCTAACGGGAGAAGATTTCCCCTTAGGTCGGTCATCAAACTTCTTCCCTACAACAGGTTTGGCATCAGAGTTTTTCCTTGGAATATCTCCAGGGTTTAATTTACTCCGACCGATGCCCGTAGCTGAAGGTTCACTTTTCCAAGTGGCTTTGCCGTTATCGCCCCGAGATGTCGTTTTCGGATCTGCAAACAAATCTGCCTTTAAATTTTCAGATTCCAGTTTTGTTTCAGAGTCTGACATTTTGCCACTCAAAAAGCTGGAGTTCTCAACAGGTTTGGAACTCGGGAACTTGGCTTTCCTTTTGTTAGCTGTGGCATATCCGCTCTCGGAACCGCTGCCATCGTTCTCAGCACCTTTGCTTACATAGCCGTTAGTAATAAAACCAGAGCTGTTACACAGCAAACCATTGTGAATCTCCCCCTTGTCTGTGCATTTGATATCTCTAGGTTTGCTTTCATAAGATTTCTCATTTTTTTTGTCCATACTGTTTTTATGAAGCAAAGTTTTAGGTTTATTGTTCGCCTTTCCAAAGTTAATAGTCTTGGCTAGGTGCTTGGAATTGGTGCAGACTTCTGCAGGGGCTTGCTGGCTACCGTTGGGAATTCTGGAGGAAGTCTGGTTTGCAGATTTGTCAGAACCCAGGGTCTTGCTGTCTCCTGTAGTACCATTTAGCTCTCCATGTACTAAAAGAAGAAAAAAAAAGAAAAATTGTATGAAAAAGAAATTACAACATCCAAATCCTCAATGTACGTCATGATGGTGAACTGAAGGTAAATTGCCCGTCATATTAAAGCACCACTCCAGCATTTTCTTTTTATTTCACCGCTTGAGTGGTGCCTTAAATCGGAGTCTCCTGCCCCTTGTATTACACTCTCCCTCAGGGGCGTGCCTTCATCTGTTTTCAGCGCAGCTCCAATTGGTCTGCAGTGATTTGTGACTTGCTGGCAGCTTCAATATTTCATGGAGTGTGCCAGAGGTCACAACTCAATACATCTCCAAGAGCCTGGTTCAGGCTTTATTCTGGCTCTCATAGAGATGTATTGAGCACCTGTGACAACTTCTGACTACAGACTAGCCGGAGGTTACAAGCATGAAATGGCGCTGCAGGACCAGAGCAATGCTGAATAAAGATGAAAATGCCAGAGGTCAGTATAAGCCCATGGGCGGGGAACTTAGATTTAAAGCAAAACTCCAGCACTGAAAAAAGAAAAAACTGCTGGAGTGGTGCTTCAAGAATAGTATACTACTAGTATATGGCATGACATACCAACTTGGAAGAATCAGAAGGATAAGACCCCAAACAATCATCTTAATGATAAAGGCACGTCTCCCAACCAACACAGCGTAGAAAATAAAACTCTGCAGCTGTTCCCACATTGCAGTGACCCTCCTTGCCCACACATTGAATAGAAGTCAGCAGAAGTCATTCAGCAGAATGGCCTGTCTAAAGTGCATAGGAGTCTTGCGACTAAGTTCTGAGGTCATAAGCCAGGGAACATGCTTAATCCTTTCGGCGAAGGGTCCGTCAGTTGCTCATTTTCCTCAATCCATTAAAAACACAACTCCTTGCTAAGCATGCACGCTTACGACTTCTTACAAGGAACTATGCACAGTATGAATCACATCTGACAATGCATGTTTTATCTGGGGCTTCAGAGAAACCATGCAAAAATAAGATTTGTATGGGGCTGGTCTCTGACAGCTTCGCACGTCGCTGCTCTAGATAAAGATAGGTGCATGTAAGGAGAGACCAGTCAGTCATAGGTGGCGGGGAAAAGCCGCAGGGAACATGCCTCTGGCAAGTCACTCGAGATTCACAGACCCCGTCTAGCTTTCTCTCAAACATTGCTGCATTTAGAGTCAAGGCTCCATCAAGTCAGTTTTTCTCATACATGTGTGATCCATGTGCTTGTCCATTTATCTGTTTAATACATGGAGTTTAAGACCCCTCAATCAATTTTATTTTTCAACTGAGATTTGTTGATCAAACAGACTAAATTCTGATGAAACTCAGAAGGCCTAAAACACAAGGCTGCAAAAGTGTCCCCCATTCATGCCTTTTTGTTCTGGCAGCATTAATCAGACAACAGGTTTCCTTTAAGGCATGACTTGCTAAACCATAAGCTGTAACATACTGTAATCTAAAATCCCCATTAAAAAGAATTTGAACTTTGAAATAAATATATTGAATAATGAGATATCCATGTTCCAGGTCAGGATATTAAAAGGGGTTGTCGTAAATATGTGATATGCCTGTTCCTTGTAACAACATGATTAGTAGGTGTGGCCTCAATCAATACAAGTGTATGGAGCAGTCGTACTGATCGAGGCCTCCCCCACTAGTCATGAACGACTGCTCCATATACTTGTATTGATCGAGGCCGCACCCACTAGTCATGAACGACTGCTCCATATACTTGTATTGATCGAGGCCGCACCCACTAGTCATGAACGACTGCTCCATATACTTGTATTGATCGAGGCCGCACCCACTAGTATGAACGACTGCTCATATACTTGTATTGATCGTAGGCCGCACCATAGTCATGAAGACTGCTCATATACTGTATGTCGGGGCGCACCACTAGTAGGATAAAGGTATGGAGCCGTCGTTCCTGACAAGTAGGTGCGGCCGCGATCAATAAAAGTGTATGGAGCAGTCGTTCCTGACTAGTAGGTGCGGCCTCAATCAATACAAGTGTATGGAGCAGCCGTTCCTGACTAGTGGGTGCGGCCTCGATCAATACAAGTGTATGGAGCAGTCGTTCCTGACAAGTAGGTGCGGCCTCGATCAATAAAAGTGTATGGAGCAGTCGTTCATGACTAGTGGGTGCGGCCTCGATCAATAAAAGTGTATGGAGCCGTCGTTCATGACAAGTAGGTGCGGCCTCGATCAATAAAGTGTATGGAGCAGTCGTTCATGACTAGTGGGTGCGGCCTCGATCAATACAAGTGTATGGAGCAGTCGTTCACTGACTAGTGGGTGCGGCCTCGATCAATAAAAGTGTATGGAGCCGTCGTTCATGACTAGTGGGTGCGGCCTCGATCAATACAAGTGTATGGAGCAGTCGTTCATGACTAGTGGGTGCGGCCTCGATCAATACAAGTGTATGGAGCAGTCGTTCCTGACTAGTGGGTGCGGCCTCGATCAATAAAAGTGTATGGAGCAGTCGTTCCTGACTAGTGGGTGCGGCCTCGATCAATAAAAGTGTATGGAGCAGTCGTTCATGACTAGTGGGTGCGGCCTCGATCAATAAAAGTGTATGGAGCAGTCGTTCATGACTAGTGGGTGCGGCCTCGATTAATACAAGTGTATGGAGCAGTCGTTCCTTACTAGTGGGTGCGGCCTCGATCAATACAAGTGTATGGAGCAGCCGTTCATGACTAGTGGGTGCGGCCTCGATTAATACAAGTGTATGGAGCAGTCGTTCATGACTAGTGGGTGCGGCCTCGATTAATACAAGTGTATGGAGCAGTCGTTCATGACTAGTGGGTGCGGCCTCGATTAATACAAGTGTATGGAGCAGTCGTTCCTTACTAGTGGGCGCAGCCTTGCTCCTTACACAAATATTGAGCAAGGCCACACTCACTAGACAGGTGCTCTGGCTCAGAACATGCATACCGCATAACTGCGGTCAGTTCCCAGCATAGAAATCACAAATCCTGGCAGCGCACAGTACGGGCGCTGGACGAATTGATAAGTCTGCAGTCACACAATGAATTCAAAATTATCAGTTTAGACTAGGCAACCTCTTTAAGCATCACTGCCGTTCCTTAAAGGGCGGTCCACCAGTACTTTCTAAAGCCTGGCAAATCAAGTTCACAAACGAAAAGAAGCATTAGTAAAGCGGTTGACCAGCAACAGAAAAAGGCAAGATAACCACTTAGGGTATGTGCACATCAGTCGGTTCTGCATTTCTGCAGACCGACCGGGAACCGGTGGACACTGGCAGAAACTGAGTTTTCTGTGCTCAGCAGTGTCCCTCGTTTTTTGCTCGTTTTCCGCCCGGTTTTACAGCGTTTTTCTCGGCGGTTTCTCGGCGGTTTTGAAAACTGAGTTTTTTGTGCACTTGATCAGCTGAAACCACTGGAAAAACGGTGGAAAGAAGTCACTTGCTCTATTTTTGGAAAACCGGTGGAAAAACTCAGTTTTGACTGAGAAAACTCAGTTTTGACTGAAAACGACCAGAAGAAAACCGTTCTAGTGAAGACAGAGTTTTCTAAAATCCATTGACTAGCATGTTAATCCAACCGGAGGATAGGATTAACATAAATTAACATAAAACTGAGCGGAAAACGCCGACGGAAAACGTCCAAAAGCAGCCCACAAAACGACTGATGTGCACATACCCTAATACAAGCAGTGAGTTTTACTTTAAGTCTTCTCTTTTCGAAAGCTATAACTTGTTTTTATTTTTTCGTCCACATTGCCTTATGAGAGATTGATTTTTACGGTACCAAATTGTCAATTTGAATGACTACAGATAATTATTTTAAAATATCTTTGGATGGGGAAAAGGAGAGCAATTAAGGATTAGGTTTTTTCTCTTTTTTGTCCCCCTATGGAACTTGGAGGAACTAGTTTGATCCATTGGACTAACTACCATAAAAAAGAATATAGTAAAAAAAAAAAAATACTTTACAATCGTCTATGAATAAAAGCACTAAGATGACAGCAACATGGGTCTAATGCAGGGCTGGGGAACTCCAGGCCTCAAGGACCACCACCAGTGCAAGTTTTCAAGATTTCCACTGTTAGTCCAGAAAAATCGCCACTTAGGGTACTTTCACATCAGCGTTTTTTGCCGTTCGCGGCAGATGCGGTGAAAAAAACCGCTGCACAGTTGCAGCAAGCCCCATGCAATGTCTATGGGGCTTGCAGCAGGTGCGGAAAGTGCGGTATCGGAACTTGCGGCAGGTGCGGCCGCAAAAAAAAACGCGGCTGACCGCGTTTTTTTTCGCGTCCACACCTGCCGCAAGTGCCGAAACCGCACTTGCCGCACACTTACCGCAAGCCCCATAGACATTGCATGGGGCTTGCCGCAACTGTGCCGCAAGTGCAGCGGTTATGAGTTAATCGCGACAGATGTGGTTTATTCACTGCATCTGCCGCGATCGGCGAAAACCGCTGATGTGAAAGTACCCTTAGATGCTGCTGTCAATTGATAACATTATTGTGGTTAAATAACAGAGATAACAGCTAGCGCCAATTATTGCCATTATAGCATGGCATCGACTGTGCAACCAAGCTAGCATCCGCTCTGTGGGGCATGGGCTCGGGATCTGAGCCCCGCTCCATGACGTAATAGTCATGGAGCTGGAAGGTGTTCATTTTATAATACTTGTACGTCAAATGTACTTAGGTAATCATATATCACACCTCCACTACAGGAACGCCTTAATCGGACTGTCAGCATACAAGGACTGACCAAACCAAAAAAGTATAGGCACTCTGTGCATCAAGGCGGGGCCAAATATTTAAGTGCACCTTCTCACCTATCTCCGAACTTTTCTAGCTCTATGAAGCCCGAGCTGTCAATCAATCAAAGGAGAGGGGACAGGGATGATAGTGAGAAAACTTAAAGGATTAGCCCCTCCCATGATGTACCGAGCGCCTATATGATGTTGGTTTGGACAATTTGTGCTGACAGCAGGGCTGTCGAGTCAGAATTGTAGTAGGAGACTGTCCATTTTGGTAAAGTTGGATTCAGGGCCATTGAGGAGTCGGAGTTGGATGTTTGGCTTACAGACTCCACAGAGCTGGCGCATGTCAGTGCCCCCCTTTAACGTGAACCTGTCACCAGTCTTTCCTATACAAGCTGCAGCCCCACCAGTAAGTTGTTATATAAAGAGTATTCTAGAATGCCATATATAAGTCCCCAGGTCTGAATAATGTAAAAAAACAGCTTTTATTATACTCACCTGTGGGGTGGTCCGGTCCGATGGGCGTCGCTGGTCTTAATCCAACGCCTCTTCTTTTCTTTGATCGCGCCCCTCTCCTGCACATTACAATACTTTGCTCTGCCCTCATCAAGACAGAGAAGTGTGCAGGAGCGCAATGGAGGAGACTGTGTGGGTGACGTAAGGTGCGTGATCCACATGACGCAGAGGATACGGCGATCATAAGAAGAGAGGAGGCGCTGGATCAAGACAAGTAACGCCCACCGGACTGCCCCACAGGTGAGTATAATAAAAGCTATTTTTTATATTATACAGATCAATATGAGGATTTAAATACAGTATTCCAGAATGAGGTATATAGGGCCTTACTGCTGGTGGCATAACACACCCCTCTGTAGTATATACATAGGCTGTGTTCACACAGGGTGTTTCTCTGCACCTAAACCTGATCTCTTTGCAGTAAGGTTTGTGTTTTAGGGAAGGTTTGTGTCATTTTTTTTTCTCTCTTTTTTGTTGTTGCGTTTTCTCCTCTGCTGTTGGTCAGTCGCCCTCAGTTTTTTCTCTTTTTTTGGTGGTGGTTTATGTAGTCTTTTCTCCTGTGTTGTTGGTATCACCCCCGGTCAGTTGGTCTCTTGCTCTCATTTTCGCGGTGGTTTTGTCGTGTTCTTTTCTCTGTTGCCTGTCTGTTTCCCCTGGTCAGTCGGTTTGTCACTCTTAGTTTTTCCTCTTTTTTGCTGTTTTCTCCTCTGTTGTGGGCAATACCCCATGTCAGTCACACGCGGCAATTTTGCTAGCAATTTCACTTACAATTTGCTAGTTGCAGTGAAATCATTGACACATTGTTCTATTTTGTTGCTGTGTACAATTGGAACAATGTGTCCATGATTTCACTGCAACCAGCAAATTGCAAGTGAAATTGCTAGCAAAATTGCCGCGTGTGACGGTACCTTCAGTGTTCGGCACATTGTCACCATTTCTACGGGTGATAAAACTATGCAGAATCCCTGAAAGAACTGACGCGCTTATTGTTTCAAACAAGCAGGTTTCTACTTCAGTCAGGAAAAAAAAAAAAACACCCGCTGTGTGTAAGTTTCGAGTGAATTATCTGAAGTTACCACGGTGCTCCCAGGAATCATCCAGTACTCCAATAATCATATCCGCTTTGGAAGTTTTATTAAGGTGGCCGTCACACGTCTCGACATCGTGAACGATATTGTAAGCGATCACGTGCACGCGCGATCGCTTACAATATCGCTCACATCGCTGGTGAGCTGTCACACAGACAGACTCACCAGCGATGTAGAGCAGCGAGATCGCTGGTAACTATGGTACACATCGGGTTACTAGGCGCCGCGCGGCGCTTAGTAACCCGTTACCATAGTTACCATCTCCCAGCATAGGCTGTGCCGCTGGGAGATCATTCATCGTGGTGTTATACACCACGATGAAGCAGATTGTTTAATCGTTCATCGCAAGATGTGAGGTCCGGAGCTCAGATCTCGATCTTGCGATTTGATCATGTATCGCTCGTCGTATCTTGCCGTCACACGTACAGACATCGTTCAAGCGATGTTTAATCTGGCGCGTTCAAGCGATATCTTTCAAGATATCGTAGCGTGTGACGGCCGCCTTAGTCAAAAAAATGTATTGAAATGCACATACAACGCGTTTCAGTTATTTTGCACAGATAGCCGAAACGCGTTGTATGTGCATTTCAATACATTTTTTCGACTTAATAAAACTTCCAAAGCAGATATGATCACTGGAGTACAGGATGATTCCTGGGAGCACCGTGGTGACTTCGGATAATTCACTCGAAACTTACTTGCAGACAAGTGCACCTGGGAAGGAACCTGCTAGATCCGGAGTCAGGCTGGAATTGACGGAATCTTGGACTGAACGCTTCCTCACGAGTTTACGTGCTTTTGACCTTGCGTACAATAGGTAAGCAGAACCATTTTATACGGACAAGGCCCCTTTCACACTGGCGGTTTTTAAAAATTGCTAAAGATTTACCGCATCTTCCGCCTAACGGCCGCACTTGCGGCGAGCCCTATGCATTGTCTATGGGGCTTGCAGTCAGAGGCGGCAAGTGTGGTTTTGCCGGTTGCAGCACTTGCGGCCGCGAAAAAGAAAAACGCTGCACCTGCCACAAGCCCCATAGACAACGCATAGGGCGTGCCACAAGCCCCACAGACAACGCATAGGGCGTGCCACAAGCCCCACAGACAACGCATAGGGCGTGCCACAAGCCCCACAGACAACGCATAGGGAGTGCCACAAGCCCCACAGACAACGCATAGGGCGTGCCACAAGCCCCACAGACAATGCATAGGGCGTGCCACAAGCCCCACAGACAATGCATAGGGCGTGCCACAAGCCCCACAGACAATGCATAGGGCGTGCCACAAGCCCCACAGACAATGCATAGGGCGTGCCACAAGCCCCACAGACAATGCATAGGGCGTGCCACAAGCCCCACAGACAATGCATAGGGCGTGCCACAAGCCCCACAGACAATGCATAGGGCGTGCCACAAGCCCCATAGACAATGCATAGGGCGTGCCACAAGCCCCACAGACAATGCATAGGGCGTGCCACAAGCCCCACAGACAATGCATAGGGCGTGCCACAAGCCCCATAGACAATGCATAGGGCGTGCCACAAGCCCCATAGACAATGCATATGGCGTGCCACAAGCCCCATAGACAATGCATAGGGCGTGCCACAAGCCCCATAGACAATGCATAGGGCGTGCCACAAGCCCCATAGACAATGCATAGGGCGTGCCACAAGCCCCATAGACAATGCATGGGGCCCGTTAGGCTTCAGATGCGGTAAATGTGCAGCAATCAGTGAAAAATGCTGATGTGAATGGGGCCTTAGATGTGATGTTGTAATTCTCCTGCATGTAGGTCTGCGCCCACTCTGCATCTCCCCTCTACAGACCCTACATGCCAAGGGCTTGTGACGTTTATACAATCTCATAGATTTTACTGGTAATGGAAAAATAAGCAAAAAAAACCGCAGTCACAACGCCCCGTGTGATCACCGCTCAGTCTCTACCTTGTTGTCCAGGCTGCAGCTGCCTCCGGTCACCTTGACTGCAGCGTCCCGGTCCGGGTGCAGTGGGGCGGGCGGCGGTCCTCGCAGCGTCAGGCCGATCTCCGGACTCGTCCTCAGCCCAGGACAGGGCGCTGCTGCCCCGCGGCCTCCAGCAGAGGCGCCATCCTCCCCCCGCAGCTCCAGTCCCGGCCGGCGGCTGCACGGTCCCGGCTCCTGCTCCCACTCACCATTCAGCACCGCGCCGGAGCCGGGAAGTCTCGCTCCGTAAGAACTTACAGTTCACGCGAGACTTCCTGATCAGGACTGCGCATGCCCAGAACACAGCAATCACCGCGAGATCAGTCCGGCGAGATGCTGCGTCACAGCGCGCATGCGCGGCACCGCCCCTCCGCTCCCCCAGCCCTCCAATCACAGCCGGAGACGTGACACCGCCCGGCGCAGTTACAGACCGTGTGGAGCTTCTAGTCTACACAGTCAGCAGAATAGACACTGCCAGTAATGGCGGCGGACACACAACCAGACAGAACAGGCCGCGGGACACACAACCACACACAGCACAGGATTCTATGTGCCTTATTGTACGGTCTCCTAAAATCCCGGATGTGATTGGTTGCTATCATCAGATAAATGTGATGCGTTTGTGGAATGTGTGCTGTGATTGGTCAGACACATCCCCCAGTGTAGAGGAAGGGTCTGGAGGGAATGTTATGGCTGGACAGCTCGTCACATACATGGTGCCATACTTGTAGAGCTCGGATGGGATGAGAAAACTAGTGTAGAAGCTGTATGTAAATCAGGTGGGGTGCACTGGGGCGTGTCCAGAAGCAGTCTGAGTGCATGGCCACGCCTCCAGAGCACTGACCGCTTGATTTACATACGGCTTCTACACCAGATTTCTCATCATATCTCTACTAACAGCGCCAGTTTATTATGTGACCAGCGTCTGTACATAACATGGAGTTAACATGTTCCCTATAATACAGGAGGCCTGCAGGGACCATGAGCCCATTGGCTATCGTGTCCCGGTCCAGGGGCCACTGACGTCTCCACTTTACGTCAGTTGAATTTGTGTCCTTGGATTATTAGAGTATTAACGATATCACCAGGGCCTATCTCCGCTCAGCTATACCAATGGCAGCCGCCAGCACCTGACATCAGCGGATTAGTTGGCATTGTTATAGCTGAGCCAGAGAGCTTGTCTGCACAGTACTGGCAATACATTTCAGTTGATTATGTTTTCAAGGATGTATATTCAACTGAAGTAAAGTGCAGGCGTTGGCGGCCCCCTGGACCAGATCACAATCATCAAGGTGTCTTATAGTGCCTGCAGGCCGCATGTGCAGAAAAGAGGGAGCAGAGGACAGATGAGAAGAATTTTGTCTGTGTATGCAAAAAATGTCTCAATAGGAGGACATTACTACAAGAAGGGGACCAGGATGGGGATCATTACTACAAGAAGGGGATCAGGATGAGGCTCACTACAAGAAGGGGACCAGGATAAGGCTCATTACTACAAGAAGGGGGCCAGGATGGGGATCATTACTACAAGAAGGGGGCCAGGATGGGGCTCATTACTACAAGAAGAGGACCAAGATGAGGACATTACTACAAGAAAAGGGAAACAATGGGGACATTACTACAAGAAGAGGACCAGGATTGGGATATTACTACAAGAAGGGGGCCAGGATGGGGCATTACTACAAGAAGAGGACCAGGATGAGGCTCATTACTACAAGAAGGGGGCCAGGATGGGGCTCATTACTACAAGAAGGGGGCCAGGATGAGGCTCATTACTACAAGAAGGGGACCAGGATAGGCTCATACTACAAGAAGGGGGCCAGGATGAGGCATCATTACTACAAGAAGGCAGGACTCATGTATACAAAGGCATGCATTACTACAAGAAAAGGGGAACAGGATGGGTCATAACTAAGAGAGGACCAGGATGGATTGGGGCCGTCATTACTACAAGAAGAGGACCAGGATGAGGCTCATTACTACAAGAAGGGGGCCAGGATGGGGCTCATTACTACAAGAAGGGGACCAGGATGGGCTCATTACTACAAGAAGGGGACCAGGATGGGCCATACTACAAGAAGGGGACCAGGATGGGGCTCATTACTACAAGAAGGGGACCAGGATAGGCTCATTACCACAAGAAGGGGGCCAGGATGAGGCTCATTACCACATAAAGGGGGCCAGGATGAGGCTCATTACCACAAGAAGAGGCCAGGATGAGGCTCATTACAAAAGAGGGGCCAGGATGGGGCATTACTACAAGAAGGGACAGGATGGGGCTCATTACTACAAAGAAGGTGGGCCTAAAAGGGACTGGGGCTCATTACTACAAGAAGGGGCCAGGATGAGGCTCATTACTACAAGAAGGGGGCCAGGATGGGCTCATTACTACAAGAAGGGGACCAGGATGAGGCTCATTACTACAAGAAGGGGACCAGGATGGGCTCATACTACAAGAAGGGGACCAGGATGGGGCCATTACTACAAGAAGGGGGCCAGGATGGGCTCATTACCACAAGAAGGGGCCAGGATGAGGCTACCAGAAGACCGCTATACACAAGAAGGGGGCCAGGATGAGGCTCATTACTACAAGAAGGGGACCAGGATGGGGCATTACAAAAGGACCAGAGGGGATTCAGAATGGGGACCATTACTACAAGAAGGGGGATACCGAGGCAGGGGCTCATTACCTACAAGAAGGGGGGCCATGAAGGGGAGGCTCATTACTACAAAGATAAATGGGACCAAGGATAGATGGCTCATTACTACAAGAAGGGGGCCAGGATGAGGCTCATTAACTATAAGAAGGGCCAGGATGAGGCTCATTACTACAAGAAGAGGACCAGGATGAGGCTCATTACTACAAGAAGGGGCCAGGATGGGGCTCATTACTACAAGAAGAGGACCAGGATGGGCTCATTACTACAAGAAGGGGGCCAGGATGAGGCTCATTACTACAAGAAGGGGACCAGGAAGGCTCATTACTACAAGAAGGGGCCAGGATGAGGCTCATAACTACAAGAAGGACCAGATAAGGCTCATTACTACAAGAAGGGGCCAGGATGGGCTCATAACTATAAGAAGGCAGATGGATACAAAAGAGATGAAGGGCTCATTACTACAAGAAGGGGGCCAGGATGGGGCTCATTACTACAAGAAGGGGACCAGGATGGGGCTCATTACTACAAGAAGGGGCCAGGATGAGGCTCATTACTACAAGAAGGGGCCAGGATGAGGCTCATTACTACAAGAAGGGGCCAGGATGAGGCTCATTACTACAAGAAGGGGGCCAGGATGAGGCTCACTACAAGAAGGGGGCCAGGATGGGGCATTACTACAAGAAGGGGCCAGGATGGGGCTCATGACTACAAGAAGGGGCCAGGATGGGGCTCATGACTACAAGAAGGGGGCCAGGATGAGGCTCATTACTACAAGAAGGGGGCCAGGATGAGGCTCATGACTACAAGAAGGGGGCCAGGATGAGGCTCATAACTACAAGAAGGGGCCAGGATGAGGCTCATGACTACAAGAAGGGGGCCAGGATGAGGCTCATGACTACAAGAAGGGGACCAGGATGAGGCTCATGACTACAAGAAGGGGACCAAAATGAGGCTCATAACTACAAGAAGGGGACCAGGATGAGGCTCATAACTACAAGAAGGGGGCCAGGATGAGGCTCATAACTACAAGAAGGGGGCCAGGATGAGGCTCATAACTACAAGAAGGGGGCCAGGATGAGGCTCATTACTACAAGAAGGGGATCAGGATGAGGCCCATTACTACAAGAAGGGGACCAGGATGAGGCTCATTACTACAAGAAGGGGACCAGGATGAGGCTCATAACTACAAGAAGGGATCAGGATGGGGATCATTACTACAAGAAGGGCCCAGGATGGGGTTCATTACTACAAGGGGCCCAGGATGGGGACATTACTACAAGAAGGGGCCCAGGATGAGGCTCATTACTACAAGAAGGGGCCCAGGATGGGGACATTACTACAAGAAGGGGCCCAGGATGGGGACATTACTACAAGAAGGGGACCAGTATGGGGACATTACTACAAGAAGGGGACCAGGATGGGGCTCATTACTACAAGAAGGGGACCAGGATGGGGCTCATTACTACAAGAAGGGGACCAGGATGGGGCTCATTACTACAAGGGGATCAGAATGGGGACATTACTACAAGAAGGGGAACCAGGATGGGCATTAATATAAAATGATGACCAGGAAGGCGGACATTGGATTCAAGTGTGGGGAATATTGCTACATGATTAGAAACAGGATGGAGGACATTACAACAAGATGCTAGCACCATATACTAATTTTGGCAGATAAGAACACGATATTATCTATAAAAAGGGAATACAACTTTCAAAAGAAAAAAAAAAAAAAAGAATTAACATTTTTCACTCCCATATGTGATCTGTAAGCAGGCGGATGCCTGCGCACAAATCACCCAGTCTCGTCCGCACCAGGAATGCAACTTGTCGCGTCCCTGGTACGGACGAGACTGTGTGATTTGTGCGCAGGCATCCGCCTGCGTACAGATCACATTTGGGAGTGAATGGGTGCGCACGGTCATGCGCAGTCAAGCGCAGCACCGTGCGCTCCCATTATAAAGATAGGAGCTTGCGGTGGCTGCGGTCACATTGCGGATCCCCTCCGCAGAACGCTGCGGAAAGGTCAGCAAATGTGAACCCAGCCTTAAAATGCATTTTATCATCATTATTCATTACCCCATCTGCAACAACCCAAGCTATAAAACTGTACCATAACCCATACAATGAATGGCAATTGAAAAAGAAAACTGATGAAAAAAAAAAAAACATATCACTATACATACATATAAATCACTATACATATATAAGGTCTGGGAACTTGCTATCTACCTTATGGAGCGAAGTTTTCCTGCAACCATTAGAAGACAGTTAAGTCGGTGAGGAGATTACAGCCACATCCCTCCTCTAGGAAATATGCAAATTTGCACTTCAGTAAGGAAGTGGAAGAACTCTAGCGCCACCTTTAAGTAGCTCCTTAAAGTCATAACTTACTGAATTGCAAATTTGCATATTTCCTAGAGGAGGGATGTGGCTGTAATCTCCTCACCTACTTAGGGCCGCTTCACACTGCGGCATGATCCGGTCCGGTTCTGTCTGGGAGGACCCAGACAGCTGCGGACGGGATCAGCACACAGGACTGGGGGGCTATTATGCCCTCCGGTCCTGGGTGGGGTGCAGCGCATGCAGCTGCAGCCGCTGACAGGTCAGGACCGCGGCGCCTGCAGTCCCGACTTATCAGCAGCGGGAACTGCTGGGTCCTCCCGGACAGAACCGGACCGGATCATGCCGCAGTGTGAAGCGGCCCTTAACTGTCTTCTTATGGTTGCAGGAAAACCTCTCTCCACAAGGTAGATCGCAAGTTCCCAGACCTTGTCTTAGCCCACTCACACAGCCAGATCAGAATATCCCACACACTACAATTGATGAGGGGCAGTTACCCCGAAACTCAGCGTCTAGGTGCTTAGCAGTCCTTGGCAGGAATCAATTGCCATGTACAAACCATAAAGATCAAAAAAGGGACTGCAGCACTCGTAGGATGTCTCTTTATACCTTTATTGGCCCTCATGCAAAGATGGCGACGTTTCACTCAACCAAGTGACCTTCCTCCAGCCAGGCGTGCAGGAGATGGCAAACCCCAGTGATGATTGGTGGCTACTGTTTCCATTGGCTTTCCCTTCATATGGCGACATATTTGAAGAGCTGTCCATTCAAACTACACAATTGCAATGGCGTCATGTATTAGCCAGCCTTCCTGCGTAGGCTGGCCAATCATGCTATTGCATTGTCTAATCAGCGTGTTTGGGGCGCAGAATACACAAGTCTGTCACGCCTATGTTCTTGCGGCGCTGAACATGTACGCCCACATTCCTTTGGGGATTGCGGTGTGTGAAGCGGCGTCGGGAGTCAACTGGATGTTTCCAACTGATGGTGTGGGAACGTCCGAGACGAACCATCGCCTTAGGTTGAGGGCGAAATTGCGGCGTGCAAATGCGCCTTCGTAGGCAACCATGAAAAATGTGCACGCGCACGTTAGGTTGCCTCCGATCGCCGCCAAAAGTTGTGGCATGTAAAGGTACCCTTAGAGTATATATCAAATTTTATTGAAGAAACCTCCCAATGAGAACAGTATAATCTTCAAAAAAAAAAAAAAAACTCTAAATGCCCTGTTCCACATTATTAGGCACATTAGAGTTTCTAAACATTTGATATGTTTGAAAGAACTGAAAATGCTCATTTGTTAAATTTGCAGCATCAGGAGGTCACATTCACTGAAATAAAAAGCTATTTAACTCCAAAACATCCTAACAGGCCAAGTTACATGTTAACATAGGAACCCTTCTTTGATATCACACTCATAATTCCTGCATTCATTAAACTTGTGAGTTTCTGGAGAGTTTCTGCTTGTATTTCTTTGCATGATGTCAGAATAACCTCGCAGAGCTGCTGATTTGATGTGAACTGTCTCCCACCCTCATAGATCTTTTGCTTGATTATACTCCTAAGGTTCTATATAGGGTTGAGGTCAGGGGAAGATGGTGGCTACACCATGAGTCTATCTCCTTTTATGCCCATAGCAGCCAATGACACAGAGGTATTCTTTGCAGCATGAGATGGTGCATTGTCATGCATGAAGATGATTTTTCTCCTGAAGGCACGTTTTGCTTTTTGTACAATGGAAGAAAGTTCTCAGTCAGAAACTCTACATACTTTGCAGAGGTCATTTTCACACCTTCAGGAAGCTTAAAGGGGCCTACCAGCTGTTTCCCACTGATTCCCAAAATATGACTCCTCCACCTCCTTGCTGACGTCGTAGCCTGGTTGGGACATGGTGGCCATCCACCAACCATCCACTACTCTATTCATCCTCACCATCCAGGGTTGCTTGGCACTCATCAGTAAACAAGACTGTTTGAAAATTAGTCTTCATATATGTCTGGGCCCACTGCACCCGTTTCTGCTTGTGAGCACTGTTTAGGGGTGGCCGAATAGTAGGTTTATGCACCACAGCAAGCCTCTGAAGGATCTTAAACCTTGAGGTTCAAGGGACTCCAGAGGCACCAACAGCTTCAAATATCTGTTTGCTGGTTTGTAAGGCCTTTTTAGCAGCTGCTCTCTAAAGGTACCGTCACACGAGGCAATTTTGCAAGCAATTTCACTGGCAATTTGCTGGTTGCAGTGAAATCATGGATACATGGTTCTGTTTTGTTGCCGTGTAGAAATGGAACCATGTATCCATGATTTTACTGCAACCAGCAAATTGCCAGTGAAATTGCTTGCAAAATTGCCGCGTGTGACGGTACCTTTAATCTGATGAACTTGCCTGGCAGAAACCTTCCTCATTCTGCCTTTATCTGCACAAACACATCTGTGCTCAGATCAGCCACAAATCTCTTCACTGTACGATGATCACACTTAAGTTTTCATGCAATATCTGATGGCCACTTTACACGTCCCAACCATCGGTCCGATGTTGGATACAACGGCGCGGGAGCGCACATTTTCTGGGCAGAATTCCAAGATCGCATAGGAGCTGTTACACAGCGCGATATCGGCAGGCAACGCAACTGCGATGTGTACGCCCCCTTTTACGGCCGACCCAGGAACGACCATTTAACATGGGAGAGAATAGGGGAAGTTGTACTCCAAATCGTTGTTGGGCTTTCACACAGCATGATCCGGCCACATCGTCCATCCAATATCAGGCCGTTGGAGGGCCTGCTCATTTCTTCCCCGATATCGTCTTAGCATCGTTCTTGCATCGAATTGGACATTTACACCATACAACGCACGAACGATATCGGGGCCAACGCACGAACCACGTGACTTTTTATCGGAGTTGGATGCCAATATCGGGACGTGTAAAGTGGCCATAATGTTTTCACCCCTTGTCCAAGGCATTGCACTATTTGTTGCTTTTCGGCAGCAGAGAGATCTTTTTTCTTTCCCATGTTACTTGAAAACGGTGACCTGCTTAATATTGTGGAACATCCAGTCTTCTTTTTATTGGGCTCACCTGCCAAACTAATTATCACAGGTATCAGTGATTGATTTCAGTGATCCAAAGAACCCTGAAGGCCACTTTACACACACCAACTTATCTGTTCAACTTCTGACCAACTTGCTGGTTGCAGTGAAATCATGGACACATTGTTCCATTTTGTGGCTGCGTACAAATGGAACAATGTGTCCATGATTTCACTGCAACCAGTAAGTTGGTCAGAAGTTGGACAGATAAGTTGGTGTGTGTAAAGTGGCCATGAGACACAATACCATCAATAGGTATCATTGACAAAAAAAAACAAACTGACACTTGAAACCAATTTGCATAAGAATTTGGAACATGGTGTATAACTAAAAATGTCTCTCTATCCTGCAAAGCATGCAGCCTCCCAAATAAATTTTTGTTCTATGTGTGGCCCATATACCCGGCCGAGTTTGAGACCCCTGCTTTAATACATAAACTGCCTGAATGTCAGACTCCTAATAATAAGGCCCAAGGCTAGCCAATTACCACATAAATAGGTAATCTGTTTTATTTCTTGCTAGAAAACTGTCCTTATATTCTATGCTCTTATCCGAGGTTCACTTCAGGAAGAAACAGCCGTGTCAAGGTATGACAGTGCGCAAATTGCACCTTCATAGGAGGAAGAGAAAAGGAACTCTAGAGTCAACTATTCAAAGTAGCATCCCTAAAAATCAATATTGACCCTTAAACAAGCCATGCCATATGACTTGGGATAAAAGCCAAACCAGATCCTCAATTTGTAGACATGGGGTGGTTGCCTCTACTCAGTGCAAACTAGGAGATCTGACTTGGCAGTATAAAGGGCCCCGTTACACGGCACAACGTTGGAACGATGTTGGCACCGATCTCCTGGGCGCGCGGTCGTTAGGACATCGTTTTGACATTGTTGGTGAGATGTCACACGTCTAGATATCGTGGACGATGCACAAATGATGTTGTGAGCAGGTATCATTCGCACAACCCAGCATTGCTGTGAAGTTGTTAACAACATCGTTATCGCGGTGTCAAACACAATGATATACCAGTTTAGCCGATCGTTGATTGTGAGTTTTGAGAACATGTTCTCAAACCTGCGATCAGCGATCCAACGATTTATCGTTACAACTTTACAGAGTCACACACAACGAGGTCGTAACAATGTCACTTGAACGACTCCAAATCCGTGACGTTTAAGCGATATTGTTAACAATGTCATGCTGTGTAACAGGACCTTAACGAGACTTGGATCTAAGGAGTAACGTTTCCTCTTGTGGAGGGCGATATGCCTGGCGTGCCTGTGTTATGAGCCACACAATGTTCCTTCAGGAATATATATAGGAAAATTGCCTCTTTAAATCTCCAAGTAGCAATCTTCTAAAGAGGCAATTTACATATTTAATTTCCCAGATGAGCATTGCATGGCTCATAAGCCTCCTTACACTAGCACATCACTCCACATGGAGAAATGTTAACCCTTAGATCCAAGACATGACAGTAGCATGTGATCTTACCCCATAAGCCTCCGCCAGAGTTTTTGTTAATTGATTCACACATACCAGTCCATCAGCATTGTAAGAAATTTGTAGCTGCTGAACGGGGCGGGAGAAGCGTCTGATACCTGATGGCATCTGCGGCTTGTTTTTTGATCAGCTGGCCTGGCGCATTGTCATTGTTGAAACGCGACATCACACCTGGCCAGGTAATCAAAAGACAAGACATGGATGCCATGAGGTATGAGGTGGTTCCCCTGCTCCATCCAGCGTCCACCCTCTGGTCGATACACTGACACGTGTGAATCAATTTGCACCAACTCCAGTCTCCATTTCTTGTTTAAGGCTGGTTTCACACTGCAGTTTTTTCCCTGATCAGGTTTGTGTGTCAAAACCAGGAGAGGAACTTGTAACGAAAAATTATAATTGAAAGATTGACACCTGTTCTTAGTTTTGGAGACATTCCTGGTTTTGATATACAAACCTGATCGAACCTGATCAGGGAAAAAACTGCAGTGTGAAATCAGCATAAGGGCTCGGACACACTCTCCTAGTTAGGGGGCCGTCACACGCTGCGACATCTTTAGCGATATTGTAAGCGATCACGTGCACGCGCGATCGCTTACAATATCGCTCACATCGCTGGTGAGATGTCACACAGACAGACTCACCAGCGATGCGAGCCGCGATCTCGCTCGTTACTATGGTACACATCGGGTAACTAGGCGCCGCGCATGCGCTTAGTTACCCGACGTGTACCATAGTTACCATCTCCCAGCATAGGCACGGTCGCTGGGAGATGGATCATCGTGGTGTCACACACCACGATGATGCAGATCGTTGCATCGTTCATCGCTAGATCTGAGAACCGAACCTCAGATCAGCGATGTCACGATCAAGCGATTTACCATCGTAAATCGCTTGATTACATGCAACGATATCTTGCCCGATATCGCTTAAGCGATCAAAAGGAGATCGCTTAAACGATATCGGGCAAGATATCGTTCCGTGTGACGGCCCCCTTACATGCGAGTCTCTCGGACAAGACTCAGAAGAGGCTGGAGTAGTGACCCTGAACGGCCTCTCCCTGTCTGGACGGTGAGTGTGGAGCTGCACATAACCACAATCAGCTGACAGTCCCATCCAGACAGGGAGAGGTCGTTCATAGTGACTGCTCCAGCCTCTTCTGAGTCTCGTCCGAGAGACTCGAATGTAACTAGGAGCGTGTGTTTCCAGCCTAACGCCCCTTTCACACTAGCTTATCCGGACCAAAAAAAACGCATCTGCCGAGGGTCCTGCCAAACGGTCGGACTTGTGGCAAGCCCCATGCATTGTGTATGAGGCTTGCGGTAAGGTGCGGCAAGTGCGGAACCGCACTTGCCGTACCTTAGCACAAGCCCCATACACAATGCATGGGGCTTTCCGTAAGTGCAACGAGGAAAATGCGGCTTTATTTTCCGGATCTGCTGCATTTTCATAAAAACGCCAGCTTGAAAGCACTCTAAAGGTACCGTCACACAGGGACATATCGCCGGCGATGTTGTCGGGGATCGCGGGAGCGCGCATCCCTGACAACATCGCCGGTGAGATGTCACACTGAGCAACTTACCGGCGATGTCGCCGGCTAGTTGCCGCGGCTATCGCTCGCTGGGTTGCCCAGCAACCCAGCAAGCGATCACTCGCAATGTTGGATATAGGCGGAATCGCCCGCAACATTGCAGGTTGCCGCATTACACAGGGCGATCAGGCAGGATCGCCTGAGCAACATCGCCAGGTTTCCCAACATTGTTGGGAAACCTGGCGATGTGACTCAGGCGATTCATCGCCTGATTATCGCCCTGTCACACGAGGCAACTCGCCGGCGATGTCGCCGCAACCTGGCCACGCCCCTCATTTGCCGGCAACATCACCGGCGATATGTCCCTGTGTGACGGGCCCTTAAGAGTGGGAGTGTTGCTTTTTCTGTGCAGATTACAAAGCAAAGTGCAGTACAATCCATGTCCGTCAGGTGAAATCCATTTCACACATAATGTGGATGTTTCATTTGAGATGTTCTAATCTACTGAAAATAAAGTGTGGCAGATTCAGGGTAAAAAAGGTTCCGGCATATTGGATTTTAAGGCCGGTTTCACACCATGGCAATATCAGGTCCGGGGTTGTTCACCTGACAGCCCCGGACCCCATTTTGAAACAGAACCGGAGGGCAAATATGTCCTCCGGTCCGGTTTGCAGCCGGATTCAGCATTTCACATTAGCAGGAGCTGGTCCTGCTGAAATGTCAGGATCGCGGCTAGCTGCCCGCAGTCCTGAAATCACAGCAGGGGTCAGCTCCAGGTACTGAAGTTTAGTAGCACTCGCTGATAAACTCCAGCAGCCGGTGTCCGGCTCCCGGATCCGATTTTTTGTTTGATTCGGCGCCATAAACTCCCATGTTAGGGGGCGCCGGATCGCGCTAATCCAGGAGGATCCGACTTGTGCCGATTTTTGCCCCAGACACAAAAACGCTGCAAGCAACGTTTTTGTCCGGGAGAAACATCTGAATGCTCACGGATCCTCCCAGACAGCTGGAAACCGGCTGGCAAATAGCTGCATTACCACAAAATTGGGTTCGGGGCTGTCAGGTTCACACCGGACAGCCCTGGACCTGATCTTGCAGTGGTGTGAAACCGGCCTAACATGTTTAAATGCTTTAGTTCTTAAAAAGGTATAAGGCTGCGTTCACACTATGCGTATTTTTCACGTCTCTTTACACACACTTTTTCCCTAAAAGTGTATCTGCGTTTCCCGGCAAAGTGAATGAAAATTCACTTTTGTCGTTCAGACGCTGCAGTTTTTCCGGCTGCGCTTTTGGGGCCGAAAACACGCGTGTAAAATGAATGAACATATTAATTCCTTGCGCTTAATAGCGCACGCACTTTCTCCCATAGGCCCCATTATAAGCGC
This sequence comes from Allobates femoralis, assembly GCA_033576535.1. NCBI lineage: Eukaryota > Metazoa > Chordata > Amphibia > Anura > Aromobatidae > Allobates > Allobates femoralis. The sequence continues at coordinate 95,056,563 of JARQOC010000002.1, read as the reverse complement.
TGGAATACACATCACCGTTCAGACAATGCCTATTCCAGCGCCTACAAGCGCGAGCGCATCAGGAAAAGCAGGATGTGTTGTCACACGAGGACAGGAAGAATCCTGTGTTCCTCCCCCTGTGTGATATGTTGGGGCTGAAGTTTTGCTTTTGCAGTGTATCTACATATACTGCGAAGGTGAAATAAAAATGAACAAAATGTATTAAAAATAAAATACCTTTCCGCTGGCTGTCCCTGGACTCAAGGGGAAGACGTCTGACCACCACTGCCAGGACCTTAAAATGTGATTGGCCAGTAGCGATCAGCTGATGCATCACGTGATATATCACCTGATTGCTACCAGCCAATCAAATTTTAAGGTCCTGGCAGAGAGCGGACATCTTCCCCTCAGGTCCCGGAAAGCCGGCAGAGAGGTGTATCCTTATGTAAGCCAAGTTTGAGAATTCTGGAGTGTTGTCCACACACTGCTCATTTATTCCTTGCAGATTTGGTTGGAGAAAAAAAAATTACATTATGCCAAATCTTGGTGCAGTTTTGCCATTTCAGCCCTTCCATTCACTGATTTCATTATGAAAATGCAGGCAAAAAACTGCACCACAAAACATGGCAGCGCATATTTGTTGCATTTTTTCTGCACGAAGATGCATGCAGATTTGGTGCAGAAAATTTTTGCAACTAATACACAGCGTGCACACATAGCCTTACAATATTAGATATTTAGTCTGAGATTACACCGTATTGTTTGCTGCCACGTAAGCCTGGTGGCCAAAGATCAGCTGCTGCAGTATCGAACCATACCCCAAGCATTGAGGTCACTGCAACCCACCCAGGTACTGCGACAAGTCACAAAAAATCATCCCCCTTTTCTAACTTTTTGCGACTTGTCACAGTACCTTGTGAGTCACAATACAGCGCTGCTCTGAAACAAGGCAACCACTCTCAGGCGATGTGTAAGCATTGCCCTGTGTAATATCGCGATTGGCGATGTTACAGGCGATGGGAGCCATAGGCTCCCATGTTACAGGATCGCTGCTGGGGTTTGTAGACACCCCAACAACGATGTCACCTGAAACATCGCCACAGTGTTGCCAGAGATATCGCCGCGTGTAATCACGTGACGGCGGCGGGGTGCCAAAAACGTTTGTCGCCTGCGATATCTCTGGGGAGGTCTTCAGGTGTGACGGTACCCTTGGTCATTTAATATTAAACCTATCAAGAAAGATTGGCGAAGTGAAAAAGTTTGAATTCTGGCTTAGTTTGTGTGAAACCAAAACAAAACAGGCTTTGTGCACACGGTGCCTCATTTTGCCTGTAAAGAGATATAAGAGCGCCCCATAGAATGGGCACAGCAATGTCAAAATGAGGTTTCTGCACACACAATCCAGCTCCTATCATGTCTCTTAACAGCTTGAGGGTTCAGAAACTCTGAAGCAATTAAAACAAAGTAACATGCTCATTTTTTTGGCCAGCTTTTGCTTGGAAACCGCCCGTGCAGGGGAGGATTACATCAATGCTCCATATACCGGGAGCACAGCTGTAAGAGTGTGTGTGCAGAGCGCGCTGTCACTCCAGGTGCTGGAGTATAGACTGGTGGTTTTTAGATCACTTACCATTGAACAGCCCATTCTAAAAGTTGCTTTACGAGGATCAAGAAGTTTGATGGTGGGTTTACACGTTTCAATATCGTTGCGATATCGCAATTCAATGGCGCGTGAGCGCGCATTTAGTGCACGTTTCTCCCGCATCGCATCGGAGGTTTACACGCTGCGATATCGGAATACAACGTCCGTGCGATGTCTACGCCCCCCAACCCAGGATCGCACATTTAACATGGGAGTGAATGGGTGACGTTGAACTTCACATCGTAGTTGGGCTGTCACACAGCACGATCCGGCTCCAATCTCCCTTCAATATCGGAGCATTGAATAGCACGCTCATTCAATCCCCGATATCGCATTGACATCGTTCCTGCATCGTATTGGACGTTCACACCATACAACACACGAACGATATCGGGTCCAACGATTGAACCACGTGACTTTTCATTGAAATCGTTCTACGATATCGCAACGTGTAAACCCGCCATGACAGGTGTAGAAAAGTGGTTTCCCACTTGTGAAATCAATAAACATGTTTGATTTGCTTGGACTGGTCAAATGCAAGTCACAACCTAGGTGTGCAGAATTGAGACTGTTGGAGTGCGTATATAAAATCGTCCAGATTCGCGGCCAGAAAAAGTAGGATTGACGTACATTTTTTTCCTCACCTAGCATCCATATGTCATGCAATTTTTTTCGCTCCTATAAAAAATAAATCTCCATTCTAACGGTCAGTGAAAATGGGACCGACTCTGGTGTCATCCAATTAAGGTCCAATTTTTTCATGGACATACTGACTTGCATTGGTGATTTTGATCCAACCCTCGGATCAAAATCAGACATGTCTCTATGATTTTCCAAAAGGCCCATAGACTATTAGAGGTACGAGCGCTATCTGAAAAACATAAGTGAAAATCAGAAGTCTGAATGAGTCCTTAGTTGTATACTCCCCAAATCTGGCTTTAAAGAAAAGTGGCAAGAAGAAAAACATTTTTGCAAGCAAGCCATAAGTATCCCCAAAAGTTATGAAGGAGACACAGCTAGCATGTGGAAGAAGGTGCTCTGGTCAGAGGAGACCAAGGTAGACATTTTTGGTTAATTGCAAAACATTATGTGTAACGGACAACTGACACTGTCAAACACTGTGGTGACAGAATCGTGCTGGGGATGCTTTTTTTCAGCAGGGGCAGGGAAGCTGGTCAAAGTTGATAGGAAGATGGATGAAGCTGAATACAAGGCAATCCTGGCGGAAAACCTGCTTGAGACTCAAAAAGACTTGAGACTGGAGCATAGATTCACATTACAGCAGGACAATGGCCCTAAACATCCTGCCAGACCTACAATGTAGGGTTTAGATCAAAGCATATTCATGTGTGTGAATGGCCCAGTCACAGTCCAGACCAAAATCCCATTGCGAATCTGTGACAAGACTTAAAAATTGCTGTTGACAGACGCATCCATACAATCTCACTGAGATAGAGGTATGTTGCAAAGAAAAATGGTCGAAAATGTCACCTTCTAGATGAGCAAAACTGGTAAAGACATTTCCAAAAGACTGGCAGTAGTAATCGCACCAACAGGTGGTCCTACAAAGTATTGACTTAGGGGGACTAAATACAAATGCACGCCACAATTTTCAGGTAAATATTTTTAGAATACCATATATCATTTCCTTTATACTTCACAAATACATTCTACTTTGTCTTGGTACATCACAACATATATTTAAGTTTGTTGGTATAATATGAAAAAAAAAAAATGTGGAAAAGGGCACCTTTCCCTAAGCATGTTTTCCCCTCTATCTCCACCCTTCCCCGTTCTTTAATTTTCAGCTCTGAAGTTATAGAGCTAGAGAGGAACAGATAGGTGGAAAGGTGCACTTAAAGGGAACCTGTCAGGCTGTTTATACCCTCCCAGCTATCACTGTCTGTACCTGCAGCTTCAGGCTGAAGGCATACTGTGCGAGGGACTCGCATTGCACTCGGATCAGTGTTGCCCTATCAGGCCGGGCACACTGGTGATAGTGCCCCTCACTAAACTTGCATTGCGAGTCAGAAGCGAGTGCAGTCGTAGCATGCTGAGACTGTACGCGATTCTAACGTGCAAGCAGGCAATGCAAGTCTATGAGTGCAAGAAAATCTCGCCCCCATACACACACGGTGCGATAGTCACACAAGTGTGCTTTGAAATTAGCTTCAAACTCAGCAGCTGTCAAAATGAGCCAAGTTTGAATTTGCCGGTTTCCCTGTACAGTAACAATAGTTTCAGGGCTGTCACAGCAGCTCTCTGGACACATATTGTCATCACAACATCGGTTTAACTCTTCTGACACCGAGTTATTAACCCCTCTGTGCCGACATGTTGCACAGAGCCTGCAGAGGGGGGTAACATGCTGATTAATCCCTATTACTAATATTTTGTTAGCGGCTGTGACTTCAACAATGATGTTTCAGCACTGCTGTGACAGCGATGAAACATTATTGTTACTGTACAGGGAAACTGGCAAATTCAAACTCTGCGGCTTTAACAGTGTGCCTCCAGCCTCATAGTCCTATTCTAATCATCCCTGTCTAAGCTCATAGTGTAATGGTAGAGGTGAAAAAAAGCATTTATACACTACATTTTCTCATGTAAATAAGACATAGTCTACATCTTGAAGGATGTAGTCTGGCAGGTTAATAGTTAACATTTCAGTCGAATGTCAGAACATGCTGAGACCTGATGTGATGTCACAACCATGTGACAATAGGCGGAGCTAAGCCTCTATAGGACATGAGTTTAGTCATTTAGCTCCACCCTCTATGGTCATATGATCAGGATATTACATAGGTCCTTTAGACATGCAAGTTAATAGTGAGTTAACTATTAATTTGCCAGACAGTACCTGCTCCAAGGTGTAGTCACTGCCTTGTTTCCATAAGAAAATGTAAGCGTATAAAGGTTTTTTTTTTTTTTCACCTTTCACATTACACTATGAGATCAGATAGGGATGATGAGAATAGGACTATGAAGCTGCAGGGATTGCCACTGATAGCTGGGGGGTATATACCAGCTGACAGATTCCCTTTAACCCCTTCACAACCCATAACGTCATACAACGTCATGGGCCGGTTACCGCCGTTTGTGAGCTCCGCGCTAGAGCTCACAACATCATGTCCCCTACATCTCTACATCTCAGCTGATGTCATCAGCTGAGATGTCGGGCTTCCAGCACCGACTGGATCCGGGATCTGATCGGTGCTGTTAACCCTTTGGATCCTGCTGTCAATTACTGATAGCAGGATCCAAAACCGCTGTGGTGGGGAATGCGCTGTTCCCTGCCAACACCAGAGATCCTGCGATATCATCTTGAGATTTCCAGCGCTCAAGTGACAACCCAGGGTCCTGGCTTCATCCCGGAAGCTGTCACTGAGCACTTCTGGTGAGTAGTATGGCAAGAGCTGCCAACCACTCACAGTCTGCAATTCTGACAGATGCCAATGTGCTGCAGTTCATCGGGATCTGTCAGAAGCGATCAGTCAGTACAGTACTGTGGCGCCCTATGGGGGTGTGTAAAAACAAGAATTAATAAGTAAATTAAGTTTTTAAAAATATGAGAAAAAAAACCCTAAAAAGTTGAAATTACCCCCCTTTTCCCCCACTCAAAATAAAAGTATGGAAAAAAAAAAACCACACACACACACACACACACACACACACACACACACACACACACACACACACACACACACCACATATTTGGTATCGCCGAGTTCAGAATCACCTGATCTATCAATATATAAAATCAATTAATGAGAGCCTTAAACTGCGTAACGGAAAAAAGGTCCAAATGCCAAATGTACGGGTTTTTTTTGGTCGCCGCAACATTGCTATAAAATACAATAACGGGCGATCAAAACAGCGCATCCACCCAAAAATAGTATCATTAGAAAGGTCAGGTCAAGACGCAAAAAACAAGTCGTCACACAGCCCCAGATCCCGAAAAATGAGAACGCTAAGGGTCATAGATCATTGCACAAAAAGGAAGACTCTTCTTTTTTTTTTTTCTTTCAAATTTCTGATTGTTTTTCCACCACTTAGATTCCAGTAAAGGTATAAATGTTTGGCATCTACGAACTCGTACCGACCTGAGGCATCACACCGTCATGTCGGTTTTACCATATAGTAAACATGGCAACTCAAAACCCCCCCAAAAAAACGTGTAATTGCACTTTTTTTTTGCAATTTCACTGCTCTTGGATTTTTTTCCCCATTTCCCTGTACACTATATGGTAAAATAAATGATTGCAACTGAAAGTACTGTACATCTTACAAGCAAGCAGTCATATGTCTATATTGACGGAAAAATAAAAAAAAGGTTATGGCTCTTGGAAGCAGGGGAGCAAAAAACAAAAATAAAAAACAAAAAATTCGCGGGTCATGAAGGGGTTAAACATTTTGTCCCACTATGATGCACCAAGCGTCTGAACAGTCGTTACATGCAGACCTACGCGCTTTACAAAAACATACCATAAATATCCCCCACTCACCCCAATTCAGAGGATTGTGTTGCTGTATCACTCAGATAAGGCCAATATATTCAGGAAACGGAATAAATAGCTGGATCCCTTCATTCAAAGTCTATGGGATTTACAAAAATATAGGCACACACATTTGTCAGCTGTCTTCAACTATAAAAGAAATTTACAAAACACTGCTATCTCGCTTGTCTATCTGCTGGAACAAGTGTCCTATTCCATTGATAGTTGGGGGCATATTTCACCTCAAACTATCTGTGCATTTAGCTCTTTCAAACATAAGTCCAGGAATATCTTCACATGACCAGTCCATTCCTGTTACTGAGAAATCAGCGTTTGAGTCAATATGCAATAAAGGATGAAGAGTTATGGTAGATCTGAAGCTGCTGGCACTCCAGCTCTATTCCCTGTTCAGCATTGCCTACTCCAGATTGACTGACAGCCCATATTCTGTGTAACTCCCAGCAGAGGAGCCATCAGTCAAGTAGGAGGAATAGAGCTGAAGTGACAGAGGATGCAGATTCATAAATAGTCCCCAAGTCTCATGTGTATACTACCGTAATTAAAATGTTATGAATCACAAAAAAACATAAAACAAACGTATAAAAATACTCTGTTGTAATGGATAACAGTAAAAAGCAAGGGTTGATAAAAAAAGTGTTAAAAAACAGGGTACCGTATATACTCGTGTATAAGCCAACCCGTGTATAAGCCGACCCCCTACTTTTGCCCCCAAAACCTGGGAAAACCTAATGACTCGTGTATAAGCCGAGGGTGGACCCCAGCACAGGTATACAGCCCCCAGCAGTGTGGTATACAGCAGCCCCAGAGGTATATACAGCAGCCCCAGTGGTAGTATACAGCAGCAGCCCCAGTGGTATATACAGCAGCAGCCCCAGTGGTAGTAAACAGCAGCCCTGAGGTGTATACAGCAGCCCCAGTGGTAGTATACAGCAGCCCCAGTGGTAGTATACAGCAGCCCCAGTGGTGTATACACCAGCCCCAGTGGTAGTATACAGCAGCCCAGTGGTAGTATACAGCAGCCCCAGTGGTAGTATACAGCAGCCCCAGTGGTAGTATACAGCAGCCCCAGTGGTAGTATACAGCAGCCCCAAGTGTAGTATACAGCAGCCATGTATACAGCAGCCCCAGTGGTAGTATACAGCAGCCCCAGTGGTATATACAGCCCCAGTGGCAGTATACAGCAGCCCCAGTGGTATATAAGCACAGCCCCAGTGGTAGTATACAGCAGCCCCAGTGGTAGTATACAGCAGCCCCAGTGGTAGTATACAGCAGCCCCAGTGGTAGTATACAGCAGCCCCAGTGGTAGTATACAGCAGCCCCAGTGGTTAGTATACAGCAGCCCCAGTGGTAGTATACAGCAGCCCCAGTGGTAGTATACAGCAGCCCCAGTGGTAGTATACAGCAGCCCCAGTGGTAGTATACAGCAGCCCCAGTGGTATATATAGCCTCAGTGGCAGTATAGAGCAGCCCCAGTGGTATATACACAGCCCCAGTGGTAGTATACAGCAGCCCAGTGGTAGTATAGAGCCCAGTGATATAAGCCCCAGAGGTATATAACAGCCCCAGTGGTAGTATACAGCAGCCCAAGAGGTAGTATACAGCAGCCCCAGAGGTAGTATACAGCAGCCCCAGAGGTAGTATACAGCAGCCCCAGAGGTAGTATACAGCAGCCCCAGAGGTAGTATACAGCCCCAGTGGTAGTATACAGCAGCCCCATGGTATATACAGCCCCAGTGGTAGTATACAGCAGCCCCCAGGGTGTATATAGCAGCCCCCAAATGCTGGCACTCCCCCCCTTGTAAGGGCCCCCCCCCCACCCCCCCGCTGCTTATCTTACCATCCTGGTCTTCTGCTCAGCGGTGCTCTGTTCTCCATGCTCCGTCCTCGCTGCATCCGGGATCCCCGGCCAACGCGCGATGACGTCATATGCCTGCGACGGCCGGAGATCCCGGATGTAGCAGGACGGGAGCATGAAGAACGGAGCACCGAGGAGCGGCGCTGTGCAGAAAACCGGGATGGTAAGATACGCAGCGGGGGGGGCCCTTACAAGGGGGGGAAGAGTGCCAGCATTTGGGGGCATATATGCACTGCTTCCCCCTGCCGCTGATTGACAGGGGGAAGCAGTGCATATATAATGAGCGGCCCTGACTACCGTATTGACCCATGTATAAGCCGAGGGGAAGACTTTTCAGCCCAAATTTTGGGCTGAAAAACTCGGCTTATACACGAGTATATACGGTATTTGGTTGGTAAGTTTTTTTGCAAAAAATGTATACTAAGCCGCTCTACCAAACGTCAAGGTAACCCATATCAGAGCAGTCCCTAGCTGATGTATTTAAAAACCTTATGATATGTACAGTCATAGAAACAGGATTCAGAGCCATGCACATAAAAAGCACTCTTCTGCAGCGTGTCCACACTGGCTCGTCTGAATCCTGTTTCTATAGGTAATATATATGATCAGGTTTTTAAATACATCAGCTAGGGACTGCTCGGATATGGGTTACCTTGGCGTTTGGTAGAGCAGATTAGTGTACATTTTTTGCAAAAAAAAACTAATCAACCAAATACCCTTTTTTTATCACTTTTTTTTTATCACCACATGGTCTTTACTGTTATCCATTACAACAGAGTATTTTTATATGTTTGTTTTACGTAATTCAGTCTTTTGGTGGTGTGAACACTGTTTTACAGACTTGTTTAGTGTGTGCATGGCTTATTAGTCTGTGTTTTATTAAAATGTTATGTAAAGGTATTGCTGGATTTATTTATGAAACAGTTAAGAGTTGCATGCACATATAAGTAGACTGAGAAATTCTGCTGCCAGGTCCCTTTAATGTCACCTTACCCTCCATTGATCTTTTTTTAAAGAAAAAAAAAAAAATCATATCATATATAGGATACAATATAGGATCCGAGTCCAACCCACAAAGGCCCGCCCCGCTGCACCCGTCAATCAAGTGCGGCACTAATTTCTGCAAATTGGCAAACGTTTTTTTTTTTTTTTTTTGGCCATCCAGCATGGCTACACTTTTGAGATGAAAACCCTGGTGGCTGGGTCCCTTTAATCCAATGTTGTGTCGCTACTACGGTATATTTAATCAATGGCTTTGCCTTGATAGATATGTTGTAGATATAAGTGCTATATACCTATCAAGGCAAAGCCATTGATTAAATAAAGTAGCGACACAACATTGGATTAAAGGGACCCAGCCATCAGGATTTTCGTCTCAAAAGTAAAACCGCTGGATTGCCGAAAATAAAAAAAAACGTTTGCCCATTTGCAGAAATTAGTGCCGCACTTGATTGACGGGTGCAGCGGGGCGGGCCTTTGTGGGTTGGACTGTGGGTGCAGACGACTAGAGTGGCAGGGACCAGTGCGCAGATGCCTTTAATATTCGTCTCCACAGACAAAAATCCTGGCGATTGATTCCCTTTAAGTACAATGAGGATCAAAACTATTGCAAAGTTTGAATTGTGAATCTTTCTAATACAGCGGATGGGTTGTAACTGACTGCCTTTACAAAATGAGCAATTCTAAGGCTACCTTCACATTTGCGTTTGTGTCTGCATGCTGATGGCATGCAGACACAAACGCTGTCAAAAGCAGTGTGGAATGATGTGTCCGCAGCGGATAATGTCCGCCTGCGGACACATGACTAGGGAGCCCGGCCAGCCAATCGGCGCTGTCCGGGGGCGGAGATCAGCACCGGAGATCTCCGCCCCCCGGCCGCCGGTAAGCTCCGGGACTGTCGGCGGGGAGAACAGCTGATTTGACAGCTGTTTGAATCTTCCCGCGCCGACACCGAGAGGAGATGTCGGCGCGGGAAGATTCAAACAGCTGTCAAATCAGCTGTTCTCCCCGCCGACATCGCTAGGAGATTACCAGCGGCGGGGAGGAGGAGGACAGCAGAGCCTCAGCTGATCTCCCGGTGGCCGTCGGTGAGCTCCTGTGACATCACCGGCGGCCACCGGGAGATTTTTCAATGGGTCTGCAGCGTTCTCCTGCGCTGTCAAGCGCTGAACACTGTGGACCCATTGAAGACAATGCAGGTTTTGTGCGCTTGGGGACGCTTGCTGATCTTCCAAGGTCCCCGAGCGCCCAAAAAATCCAACATGCTGCGTCCCGGGTGCGGACGCTGGACCCTGGAGAGAGCAGATATCGTCCGCATCCGCACCTGAACGCAGCAAACGCTGCCAAACGCAGGCACTATGCGTTCCTATGTTAAACATAGGAACGCAGTGCGCATGCGTTGGATGCGTATGGGAACGCAGCATACGCTGCGTTACCATACGCAAATGTGAAGGAGCCCTAACAAGGCATGTGGTGATCTCTAAAATTCCCAAACATTTTTCCCTATAGGGTATTCCCAATAAAATCTCCCTGGTACAAAGCCATAATACGGGACCTGCAGACTCCTTTTACTATTGGATTTCAGATAAAAAAAAAACAAAAAAACCAGCAAACAGGAAAATTACATTTCTTTGTAACATAGAATCATACGGAGGCACATGGAGTAATCAGCGCCAAACTTACAAAGACCCTGCGCCTCTATGACACACATGAATGATCGAGAAGTGTGGACAAAGGTCAGGGGCTTGCTGAACTCCATGTATTCGTGAAGATTTTTCATGGATGGTTTCACATGTTTTTAACCCATGTCAAAAAGGGATATAATATAATATAATATATATATATATTTAAAAAAAAAGAACTCCTGCAGAAATGTTAGCTTTAGCCCAACTTTTTTTTTTATATTTTCACAAGGGTAAAAAGGAGAAAACTCACCATACAATTAGTTCTGCACTTTCTAACAAGTACGCCAATACCTTATATGTGGTGTCAGGCTATGTTCACACTGGACATTTCTGGTCAGTTTTTGGTGCTGCATTGATTTTTTTTTCTTTTAAAAAAGACTACACCAAAAACTATTCCTTCACTGTGTCTGCAATAAAGTGAATGGGAATGTCAATTTGATGTTAAGACGCTGCATTTTTTGACTGCTGCGTTAGTTGTGCCGAAAGCGAATCAGGAATATAACGAACGTCAATTATTGCTCCGTTTTTGTGCTGCACTTTCTGCACCATTGCCTACCCTCCCTGCGATCCCACAGTGAGCCCTGGTGATGTCTTCCATTGGGGCATCATGGGACTCTCAAGCTGAGAGTCACATGGTGCAAAGTCCTGTAAGCACCGTATTACTCACAGACAGGTCCTGCCGATGCCCAGGAGGAAGAAATCACTGAGGCTCACAGGGGGAGTAAGAAAGTGTGTCTTTGTGTCTTGTATTTGTCTGTATCCCCTGAAAACAGAGCAAAAAAGCAGCACAAGCAAATGATGCATTTTAATGCTTTTTTGCAAAAGGGAGATCCATTTTTGGTTCAGAAACCGCACAAAATACGGTTCAACAAAATGCGGAACACAAATGCTCTGTGCGAGTTCTGATTAAAACTACTGTTTCAGTGCACAATAGGGCTCAGAAGGGAAGAAGCTCCATGTCACATTTTAAGAGCCCCTGACATGCAAAAACAGAAGAAACCCCCACAAATGACCCCATTTTGGACCGACACCTCTCAATGAATTTATCTAGGGAAATAGTGAGCATTTTTAACCCCAGGAGATTCACATCATTGTACAACATTGGGCTTTGTAAATAACAAATTACCATTTTCTTCCACTAAAACGCTACTTTGGCCATCATGTTTTTAGGAGTAAATAGGAGAAAATGCATGATAGAATTTGTTAAGCAATTTCTCTTGAGTACACAGATACCTTATATGTGGTCGAAAACTACCTTTAAAGGGATCCTGTCACCCCCAAAACACCTCTAAAGCTATTAAAAGCTGTCCCTAGAGCATAATAACACTTACGCCAAAACTACTTTTACCTCCTAAATGCACCAAGTGAAATTGAAGATAAATGTTATTACAGTACCTCATTAGGGATGATAATGAGTGACTATGGTTATTCACAGTCACCCTGGCAGGCTTCCCACTTCATGATATCACGCCTCCATAGGCGTGATCTTCTAATCAGATTAAAATGCGCGCCTCCCCGCCGCTCTGTGCTGTCTCGGCCGGCCTGTAGTGGGGCTGGGTGACGCGAATCGCGTCATTTCCGGCGCCGGGTGACGTAGTACACCCGCGCCGCTTTGTTAGCTTCAAAACGTGCACTGCGTATTATCGTACAGGTGTTACTGGTATGCATTGTGCAGCGCGCCCCTGAAGAGCCTGTGACTCCCATGTGACTTCATTTTACAAACTACACCTCAGAATTAATTTATCTCGGGGTGTAGTGATCATACTGATACCAGAGATAAGTCACTGAATTTTATACCATTGGAGAATGAGAAAAAATACTTTACCATAAATAGTTTTGTTTTAACCTCACATTTGACATTTTTACATTGGAAAATGGGTATAAAATGGTACTGCTAGATATGTGCTTGAACAGTACTTTTTAGCTACACAACGAGATTTAGGAGGGAAGGAAGGACCGCTATTTAACTCTTAGGGTACCGTTACACTAGCAATATCGCAATGCAACATCGACAAAATGTCATGTGGTGTGGTAGTTGCAGTTGACATCGTTCGTGCGTTGTGTTGTGTAACAGGGCAATGCGACTGCAATAAATCGCAGGGACGATATTGCAAGAAGACTGTATGGTTGAAGAGCATGCACAATGTCTATGGGGCTTGCGGCAGGTGCGGCAAGTGCGGTTTCAGCACTTGCCACAGGGGTGGCTGCGAAAAAAACCACGGCATACCGCGGTTACCCGCTGTGTACCTTGGATACCAGCCGGTGAGCGGAGAAGGCTGGTAACCAAGGTATACATCGGGTATCTAGGCAGTGCATGCTACCTAGTTACCCGCAGTTTACCATGGATACCAGCTCCCAGCGCTTGCTCAGAGGCGCTGGGAGCTGGCTGATCGCGCGTCCCGGTGTCACACGCAGCGATGCTGCATGTACACTAAGCGACCATCGCCAGGTTTTCGGTCCAGTCCGAAAACCTGACAACCATCAACCAGCGATTTATTGCTGGTTGATGCACCTTGTCACACGAGTCAACATCGCTGCAACATCACGTGCAGCAGCGATATTGACGCGTGCGACGGACCCTTATAATAGATCAATGCAAGTGATGACAAACCGTACAGCTCTACAGAACAGGTCAGCATTATATAAGTAATGGAAAATAATTACAATGAACAAATCTGCTATTAGGATAACTTGTTAATATGGGGGTGTGGATGAAATCAAGAATGGAACTATGGATTATATATATTAATTATGCTGCCAAAAATGATCATCATCTGTATGATCTGTAAATGCAGCTCATGGTGACATTTACAACAAGCACTGATTGCAAACGCTATCACTAGTGGACAATGACACCCTATATCGGCATTGACAGATTGTAAAGATGGAAGTGTCAAACAGATCCTTGGCCTTATTTGTCAGTAATTTATAAACTTGGTAGTAGTGAGGAGTTAGGCTGGCTTCAGACTTGCAGATGCATCTGCAGCGTTTTGCAGATGCATCTGCAAGCATCTGCATGCAGACCGCGGCCCCTATGTTTATTATGGTGCGCACGGCGGTCTGCAGATGCTTGCAGACCGCCGTGCGCACCCATTCACTCCTATATGTGATCTGTGCGCAGGCGGATGCCTGCGCACAAATCACACAACTCCCGCCCGCACCATGGACGCGAGGTGTCGCGTCCCTGGTGCGGACGAGAGTGTGTGATCTGTACGCAGGCATCCGCCTGCGCACAGATCACATATAGGAGTGAATGGGTGCGCACGGCGGTCTGCAAGCATCTGCAGACCGCCGTGCGCACCATTATAAACAGGGGTCACGGTCTGCATGCAGATGCTTGCAGATGCATCTGCAAAACGCTGCAGATGCACCTGCAAGTCTGAAGGCAGCCTTACAGACCTGAATCACCACTTTATCTTAAAGGGAACCTGTCAGGTCCTCTCTGCCCTCCAACTTAGCAGAATTTTCACCTGTATAACTAAATTTCCTGCGGAACCAGCCCTGTTTAACGTTATTAATGCAACTTAAAAGAAATTAAAAAAAAAAAAACTTACGTATTGCTTTCCCTATGCTAATTGGAACTTTAGACGATGGAGTGTTGTTTCCACAGACCACTCTTTTCATGGTATCATTCCCCTGTGATCATGATAACATTATTTCCACGAGCCGGAGTCACCGCTAGTTCCTGGAAAACTTGCGCATGTGCACATCGTTGCTTACTTACATTAAAAGGACACCGTCAGGTCATTTTTCAGTATGATACTAATATTACCCTTGAATAGGGCCTGGGAAGACCTTTTAAAAACATGTAAAATCATTATTGTACCATTTGTAGTTTCCATGTTATCAGCATTGTCAGACCCTGCAGGGAGCTTCTGGATTAGTCCTCTCCATTATATGCAAACAGGAATAGTCCGGCTGCTATATAAACTGTCATGTAGTTATGCACTCACTCTCAGCAGCTCTCTCATCCCTCCTCCCTTTGTAAACAGTGCAGTGTCAGGTTTCACTTTCAGGAGGTCTGTTATGTTGAGGACATAGAGGGAGAGAGCTACAACCCCTAGCATAAATTATGGAATTACCTGGCTCAGAGGATGTCCATTCAGTTGTTTAATGTTGTAGAAAAACGCAAATCACAGACATGGCACAAAACTATATAGTCATTTCAAATGTCAACTTTATGGCTTAAAGAAACACTAAAAGAAATCAAGCTAAAAAATGTGGTAGTCAGTATGGGTACCTTTTTTTTCAGACCAAGCAGAGGGAAAAAAAATTATGGAATCACTCAATTCTGAGGAAAAATTATGGAATCACCCTGTAAATTTTTATTCCCAAAACTAACACCTGCATCAAATTAGATCTGCTCGTTAGTCGGCATCTAAAAATGAGTCATCACACCTTGGAGAACTGTTACACCAAGTGGACTGACATGAATCATGGCTCCAACACAAGAGATGTCAATTGAAACAAAGGAGAGGATTATCAAACTCTTAAAGAGGGTAAATCATCATGCAATGTTGCAAAAGATGTTGGTTGCTCACAGTCTGCTGTGTATAAAATCTGGTCCAAATACAAACAACATGGGAAAGTTGATAAAGGCAAACATACTGGTAGACCAAGGAAGAAATCAAAGCGTCAAGACCGGTAACTTAAAGCAATATGTCTCCAAAGCAGGTAATACACAACAAATGAGGAACGAATGGGAGGAAACTGGAGTCAAATCTCTGTGACCAAACTGTAAGAAATGAGATTTACATACAGAAAACCTAAACAAAAGCCATCATTAACACCTAAACAAAAAAAAAACAAGGTTACAATGAGCTAAGGAAAAGCAATAATGGACTGTGGATGACTGGATGAAAGTCATATTCAGTGACGATTTGTGAATCTGCATTGGGCAAGGTGATGATGCTGGTATTTTTGTTTCGTGCTGTTCCAATGAGATTTATAAAGATGACTGCCTGAAGAGAACATGCAAATTTCCAGTCATTGATGATATGGGGCTACATATCAGGTAAAGGCACTGGGGGAGATGGCTGTCATTAAATCTTCAATAAATGCCTAAGTTTACATTGATATTTTGGACAGTTTTCTTATCCCATCAATTGAAAGGATGTTTGGGGATAATGAAATCATTTTTCAAGATGATAATCCATCCTGCCATAGAGCAAAAATTGTGAAAACATTCCTTGAAATAAGACACAAAGTCAGTGACATGGCCTGCAAACAGTCCCTATCTCAATCCAATTGAAAATCTTTGGTGGAAGTTGAAGAAAATGGTCCATGACAAGGCTCCAACCTACAAAGCTGATCTGGCAACAGCAATCAGAGAAAGTTGGAGCCAGATTGATGATGAGTACTGTTTGTCACTCATTAAGTCCATGCCTCAGACTGCAAGCTGTTAATCTAACGTTTGCATGCACGTTTTTCATGCTCGCCTCAGATCGCCAATGGCGGCATCATACGCCGCATTTCCGCCCTGATAGCAAGACGATGTGAAATCGGCTTACCTACAGCGGAACCAATCCTGCCTCATTCCATCGCCGATTCACACGCCGCAATTCCAAAGGCAATGTGGGCATACATGGTCAGCACAGAGAGGAGATAGGCGGGCCACAGTGGTTTACACCACGCCCCATACGCACTCATTGGACAACACAACAGCGTTATGATTGGGCAGTCTGCTCTGGAAGGCTGGCTAATATATGTCAGCCGCGGTTTTTTTCGCTGCCGCACCTGCCGCAAGTGCAAAACCGCACTTGCCGCATCTGCCGCAAGTCCCCCTATACTTTGTATGGGAAAAACCGCAACCGCGCCGCAAGTGGAACGGTTATGCGGCAAACGCGGCAGATGCGGTTTTTTCACCGCATCTGCCGCGAATTACGAAAAACGCTGATGTGAAAGGGCCCTTACAATGCTCTGCTGGAATTTTAGACCTTTCTTCATTGGCAAACTGCTCCAGGTCCCTGATATTTGAAGGGTGCCTTCTGCAAACTGCCATTTTTAGATCTCTCCACAGGTGTTCTATGGGATTCAGGTCTGGACTCGTTGCTGGCCACCTTAGAAGTCTCCAGTGCTTTCTCTCAAACCATTTTCTAGTGCTTTTTGAAGTGTGATTTGGGTCATTGTCCTGCTGGAAGACCCATGACCTCTGAGGGAGACCCAGCTTTCTCACACTGGGCCCTACAATATGCTGCTAAATTTGTTGGTAGTCTTCAGACTTCATAATGCCATGCACACGGTCAAGCAGTCCAGTGCCAAAGGCAGCAAAGCAACCCCAAAACATCAGGGAACCTCCACCATGTTTGACTGTAGGGACAGTGTTCTTTTCTTTGAATGCCTCTTTTTTTCTCCTGTAAACTCTATGTTGATGTCTTTGCCCAAAAAGCTCTACTTTTGTCTCATCTGACCAGAGAACATTTTTACAAAACGTTTTAGGCTTTCTCAGGTAAGTTTTGGCAAACTCCAGCCTGGCTTTTTTATGTCTCAGGGTAAGAAGTGGGGTCTTCCTGGGTCTCCTACCATACAGTACCTTTTCATTCAGACGCCGACGGATAGTACAGGTTGTCACTGTTGTACCCTCGGACTGCAGGGCAGCTTGAACTTGTTTGGATGTTAGTCGAGGTTCTTTATCCACCATCCGCACAATCTTGCGTTGAAATCTCTCGTCAATTATTCTTTTCTGTCCACATCTAGGGATGTTACCCACAGTGCCATGGGCTTTAAACTTCTTGATGACACTGCGCACGGTAGACATGGGAACATTCAGGTCTTTGGAGATGGACTTGTAGCCTTGAGATTGCTCATGCTCAGGTTGAGTCAACTTTAATCCATGTCAACTGACTGCAAGTGTGATTTAGTTATTGCCAACACCTGTTAGGTGCCACAGGTAAGTTGCAAGTGCTGTTAATTACACAAATTAGAGAAGCATCACATGATTTTTTTTAACAGTGCCAATACTTTTGTCCACCCCCTTTTTTATGTTTGGTGTGGAATTATATCCAATTTGGCTTTAGGACAATTCTGTTTGTGTTTATTCATTGAAGACAAATTAAATGAAGATAATAATACCAAAGAATTTGTGATTGCAATCATTTTCAGGAAGAAACTGAGTATTATCTGACAGAATTGCAGGGGTGTCAATACTTTTGGCCACAACTGTAGCTCAGAGTCAACACCAGTATACATATATTAGGCTGGTTTCACACTGCAGTTTTTTTTCCCCTGATTAGGTTCTATCCGCTTTGTGTGCCAACACCAGGAGTGTCTCCAAAACTCAGAACAGGTGTCAATCTTTCAATTATATTTTTTCTCTGCTGAACGCTGTTTCAAATCTTCCGCGCCGACCTCACCTATTCGGTGTCGGCGCGGGAGATTTAAACAACTGTCAGATCAGCTGTTTCTTCAAATCTCCCGC
Organism: Allobates femoralis; assembly: GCA_033576535.1. Classification (NCBI taxonomy): domain Eukaryota; kingdom Metazoa; phylum Chordata; class Amphibia; order Anura; family Aromobatidae; genus Allobates; species Allobates femoralis. The sequence goes on along the minus strand of JARQOC010000002.1, from coordinate 95,038,469 downwards.
GCTGATACCGGCGGGAGAGCAGCTGTGGCTGTAGCTGATCTCCCGGTGGCTGCCGGTGATCACCGGCAGCCACCGGGAGAGATTTCAATGAGGTCCGCAGCGTTCTCCTGCGCAGTCATGCGGAGGACACTGTGGATCCATTGGCTTCAATGCATGGTTTGTGCGCTTGCAGATAAAACAAGTGCTCGCGAACGCACAAAAAAATGCAACATGCTGCATCCAGAGTACGCGCAAATTGTGCGCATCCGAACGCAAATGCAACCGAACGCAGCCAAATTCGTTCCCATGTTAAACATGCGTTTGGCTGCGTTCTGTGCGCTGCGCTTGCAAACGCAAGTGTGAAGGTAGCCTTAGAACTAAAGGTACCGTCACACGAGGCGACGGCGCTGTAGATGTCGGCGGCGACTGGCAGAGGCGCGCATGTTTTTGGCGCCCCGCCAGCGTCGCAGTCCTCCATTTACATGGGGCGACACCTACAGTGCTGTGGCGGCAATCTGACAGGCGGCATCGCCGCTGGGGTGTCTCAAAACCCCAGCGGCGATGCAGGACAATGGGAGCCTATGGCTCCCATCGCCTGTCGGCTCGACGGCAGTCAGTTATATTGGACCAATGTGTGCACATCGCCCCAGATCGGTCGCCTGGTTTCAGAGCACTGCTCTGAAACCAGGCGACCTCACGTGTAACGTGGCCTTAAGGACAGGAGTGAAAGATGGTTAAAAACTTTCCAAGTATTTAATTTAGGCAGAGCACCGCAGTGCTGTGTGCGCTTGGTCTCCTCAGAAGGTAAATACAGCTCCATCATGTATACCTCATTAGATACTCCCTAGTCCAAACCAATTGAATGTATATATAGTAGTTGTGGGTACTGTTTGTTCTGGGTTGGCTTCCAATTTAACTGGATATATGTAAAGGCCCAGTTACACACACAGATAATTGTGCAGAGATTGTTGGCAGATCTCTGGTTGCAGTTAAATCATGGACACGTTGTTACATTTGTACATGGCCACAAAATGTAACAATGTGTCCATGATTTCACTGCAACCAGAGATCTGCCAACAATCTCTGCACAATTATCTGTGTGTGTAACTGGGCCTTACATAAGTCCTCTTTCCTATACATTCTATATAGACTGATATATTGTTTCTGTGGTATCAAGAGACTAAAAGATAATGATCCTGATTAAGTACTTTGGGACATAACATTAGCCTGAATACATAGCGCCACTGCCTAAATTAAAAACTATTCAAGTATTTAATCATCTTTCACTCCTATCCTTAAGCCCCAGTCACACTAAGCGAGATCGCTGCTGAGTCACAAGTTTGGTGATGCAACAGCAACCTCACTAGCGATGCCACTATGTTTGACACTTAGCAGCGATCAGGCCCTTGCTGTGAGCTCGCTGGCCGAGAGAGTCACCTGGACCATTTTTTTGATCGATGGGGTCCTGCTGGGCAGCATGCATCGGAGTGTTTGACAGGGACAATGACCAACGACCTCAATACTACAGGTCTGAGAAACAGGGTCCCAATGACCTCCGTATCATTCCGGATCGTTGTTGCGTCGCTGGTGAGATCCTCTGTTTGACATCTCACCAGCGATCCCGACAGCGACGCACCAGCGATCCCTACCAGGTCGTATCGCTGTTGGGATCGCTGGTGCGTCACCAAGTGTGACGGTACCCTTAGATCTTTCCATTGTGTCTGTTATATTTGTAATATATGTATACTATGTTGACTCTGATCTATATACTGATTTAACTTTATAGAGAGATCTAGATCGCTGTGTTAACACCTGCCGTGTGGTTATATTTGTATGCTCCCCAAATTTTAACTTTGTTATGCACATCTGATTAATAAAGTATACCTCACTTATTTGGACCTCTGTATTGCTTTTTCTCTTTTTTGGTTGGTTATGTATAGAGAGAGTTTATAGCGAGGAATTACAAAATGATAGCAGTTACATATAGATTTTTGACCTGACAGTTTTCCATTAAACCTCTGTATGTGTCCCGGCTTTAGAGAGGTGTACTGAGCATGACCAGAAGTGCAGAAGCCATTCTTCAGATCACGCGCAGGGTGCCTCTCTAAAGCCGGGTGTACATGTCCCGCTTCAGAGTCTCATTGTGAATGAATAATGGGTGCATGCATGCATGCATTAGATTTCCAGGAACTAGTGGTGATGCAGCTCGTGGCGTGATAACGTGGAAAAAAAGGATGAGTAGTCTGTGGAAACGCCCCATCGACTAGTCAAAGCCCTAATTAGCATAGGAAGAGAGAAGCTTATAAAAATTAGTTTAATTTAGTTAAGTGAATATTAGACAGGGCTGGTTAGGGAGGGATTTTAATAGTGACACAGATGAGAATGCTGCTGGGCTGGAAAGTAAAGGGGGCCTGACAAGGTCCTCCAAAACGCCTCATAAGCTATCAAATCATGTCCCTGCATCATATTATCACTAATCTCACACTCCTTTTGGCTCAAAAAAGCATCCTGTGAAAGTGGAGAAGAACGTTTTACAACTTACTCATTAGCGATGTTAATTAGCAGGGGCTATATTCTTTAGCCCCTAGGGCGGGCCATCTTCGTTATAAGATCACGCCCTAATAGGCGTGATCTTCTATTCATATTGTATTCAGCGCCTCCCTGCTCTCCTTGGCGCTGTAATGGGGCTGTAATGACGCGAATCGCGTCATTTCCGGCATCGGGTGACGTCAGTACACCCACGCTGCATGCGCAATGCGGTTCTTGAAGTCTACAGAGCGGCACGGGTGTACTGACATCTCCCGATGCCGGAAATGACGCGATTCGCGTCATTACACCCCCGGCCGCGCCGAGGAGAGCAGGGAGGCGCTGAATACAATATGAATAGAAGATCACGCCTATTAGGGTGTGATCTTATGACGAAGATGGCCAGCCCTAGGAACTAAAGAATATAGCTCCAGCTAATTTACATCGCTAATGAGTAAGTTATTAAATATTTTCTCCACTTTCACAGGATGCTTTTCTGAGCCAAAAGGAGTGTGAGATTAGTGATGGGATGCTGCAGGGACATGTTTTGATAGCTTAGGAGGTGTTTTGGAGGGGACAGGATCCCTTTAAAGAGGATGCCCAGAATTAGAAAAATATGGCTTCTTTTTTCAGAAATAACCCCCAACAGTGGGTTATGCATAGTATTGCAGCTCATGGCTATTCACGTCAATGGGTCTGAGTTGAAATACCAGATACAAACGATAGTCAGAAGTGGCGCTGTTTCTGAAAAAAAGCTGTCACACTTTTCTAATCGTAGGCAAACATTTACAGGACTTAAAATAGACTGCTACTAATCAAATATTGTTGGCCTAACTCCAGAGCCACAATAATGAGCAGAATAAGGAGGCACTGTGACCCTTCATTGGATATAGACTAAATCCAAGTGCCCACTGGGCATATTTCTTGTCCTGCGTTTGTGCCCATACAAACGCAGCCAAAAACGCAGCATAATTAAGGGGACACACAAAAACACACACACACGACAATTTATCCCCCTCCCCCGGTGACTCTTCCTCCATACACCAGCAGGAGATGTCTATTGTCCTGCCAGGACCTAGCACCATGTGACTCAGCCAGTTACATAGTGCACAGGCTCTGCTAGGACGATACACGCAGGTCCTTCAGCCAGCGTACATGGAGGAAGAAACACCGAAGATCACCGGGGATCGCGAGAATTGGTGCGTTTTTGTTTTGGAAATCACAAAAAAAGCACCACAAACGCACTGTGTGAATACCCATTAGTTTGTGGTGCTTTTTTTTGGGTTTTATAATTGAGTCTATTGGGAAAATGCAGCCCAAAAAACAAGCATGTTAATTGCAGACACATAAAAACCGCAGGCGAATTCTGACGTAAAACGCAGCACCCACAAGCACACATATTGGCACAACTTTTGTAAAATCACACACTTATTACAAAACTGTGGGTGCTGTGTTTTTGGAGTAGAAAAAAAAAAAACGCACCAAAAAACGCACAGTGGGCACACAGCCTTAATCCTATGCAAGATTGCAGGAAATCTGTTTCAAACTTTTGCCCAGATAATGGTGCGTCCTACATACACACATAATATAAAACAATATAGTTGAAACCAGACGTTTACATACACTATATAAAAAAGACACACAGGGATGTTTTTTCACTATCTAAGGCCCCTTTCACATCAGCGTTCTTTTGAAATCGCGGCAGATGCGGTGAAAAAACTGCATCTACCGCGATTACCGCATACCGGCTGCACTTGCAGCATGGTTGCGGCACAGTTGCGGCAAGCCCCATACAATGTATATGCGGGCTTGCGGCAGGTGCGGCAAGTGCGGTTTTGGCACTTGCGGCAGGTGCAGCCGTTAAAAAACCGCGGCTGACCGCGTTTTTTTTTCGCGGCCACACCTGCCGCAAGTGCCAAAACCGCACTTACCGCAACTGCCGCAAGCCCGCATATACATTGTATGGGGCTTGCCGCAACTGTGCCGCAACCGTGCTGCAAGTGCAGCCGGTATGCGGTAATCGCGGTAGATGCAGTTTTTTCACCGCATCTGCCGCGATTTAAAAAAAAACGCTGATGTGAAAGGGGCCTAAGGCTGCTTTCACATCAGCGTTTTTTTTAAATCGCAGCAGATGCGGTGAAAAAAACCCATCTGCCGCGATTACTGCATAACAGCTGCACTTGCGGCACACTTGCAGCAAGCCCCATACAATGTATATGTGGCCTTGCGTCAGGTGCGGCAAGTGTGGTTTTGGCACTTGCCGCACCTGCCGCAAGTGCCAAAACCGTACTTGCCGCAAGCCCGCACATACATTGTATGGGGCTTGCCGCAAGTGTGCCGCTAGTGCGCCGGTTATGCGGTAATCACGGCAGTTGCGTTTTTTTCACCGCAACTGCCGCGATTTAAAAAAACTGCTGATGTGAAAGTACCCTTACATGAAATCAGATAAACCTTTATGCATTTTATGTCAATTAGGCGGCCGTCACACGCTGCAATATCTTGAACGATATCGTTTAAGCGATCTGCTTTTTGATCGCTTAAGCGATATCGTTTGTGCATCGCTACGTGCGATCAAGCGATTTTACAATGTAAAATCGCTTGATCGTGACATCGCAGATATGAGATCAGGAGCTCATATCAAGCGATGTACGATTTAACAATCTGCTTCATCGTGGAGTGTGACACCACGATGAACGATCTTCCAGCGGCAGAGCCTATGCTGGGAGATGGTATCTATGGTAAACGTCGGGTTACTAAGCGCCGCGCGGCGCCTAGTAACCCGATGTGTACCATAGTTACCAGCGATCTCGCTGGCCCACATCGCTGGTGAGTCTGTCTGTGTGACATCTCACCAGCGATGTGAACGATATTGTAAGCGATCGCGCGTGCACGTGATCGCTTACAATATCGCTCACGATATTGTAGCGTGTGACGGCCGCCTTAGGATTACCATAATTACGGTATTTATATTTTCCAACTGCCAGAATAAAGAGAGAGAATATTGTAAGACATTTTTAAATTACTTTCTGCAAAATCACAAGATTACATACACTAAGATTACTATGCCTTTAAACAATTTGGGACAGCTCATATGATGATGTCATGTGTTTGCGTAGCATCATGGGAAAGTCTAAAGACATCAGCCAATATATCAGGAAGAGAATTGTGGGCTTGCACAAGTCTGGTTCATTCTTGTGTGCAATTTCCAGATACCTGAAGGTGCCTCATTTATCTGTGCAAACAATTATACGCAGGAACAAAGATGTGAATTGTCAGCCATCACACCGCTCAGGAAGGAGATGGGTTCTGCGTCCCATATCAACCCAAGAAAAAGAGCAAAAGACCTTGTACAGATGATGGCGGAAGCTGGTATGATTGTATCAGTATACACAGTGAAATAAGTACTGTATCAACATGGGCTGAAAGACTACTCTGCCAGGAAGAAGCCATTACTCCCAAAGAAATATAAAAAAAGACAGATTAATTTACGCAAATGCACACAAGAACAAAGATATGCACCTTTGCAGACATGTCCTGTGGACTGACGAAACTAAAATTGAACTGTTTGACCATAATGACCATCGTTACGTTTGGAGTGAAAAGGGAGAAGCTTGGAAGCCTAAGAACCCCATGCCAACTGTGAAAGACGAGGGTGGCAGCATCATGTTGTGGGGTTGTTTTGTTGAAGGAGGGACTGGTGCACTTCACAAAATAGATGGCATCATGAGGAAAGAAGATTAAGTGGCAATACTAAAGGCAGGGGTGGACCTACCGTGGTCCAGCTGGTTCAGCTGTACCAGGGCCACGACCGGCTAGGGGGCCCCTCAAGCACCTGTAGGAAGCCCTGCACCTCCCTGCGGCTGGAGGCCGCCCCCCGTGACCTTGTGTCAGAGGAGGTTAACTGAGGGAAGCTTCCTGCTTCCCTTGGCTGATCCCTCCCTCCTCTCCTTTACCGCCCCGGCGCAGGCAGGAGCCGCTTCACCTACAACTGCTAGCACCCCCCCCACCCCCGCTCCTCACCAATATCTGGCAGCACCCCCCCAAAATCTCCCCCAGGTCCTCAACTGCGTCTGCCAGCAACCCCCCCCCCACTCCTCAACAGCAACAGTTGCACCAGGGCCCGCCAGGCTCTAGTTACGCCACTGACTAAAGGTACCGTTTACACGCTTCAATGTCGTAACGATTTCTCCAACGATCTCACGGGAGCGCGCTCGTGACATTGCTAATTGATCGTTGGTGAGATGTCACACGTATGGATATCGTTCACAACGCACCAACGATGTGGTGAGCAGCTATCGTTCGCACAACCCTGCAAATGATACTTGTTCAATGTTGTGAATAGGCAAAGTCGTTAACGAGATCGTTATTGCGGTGTCACACACAACAATGCAGCAGGTAGAATGAACAACAGATTTATGAATATGTTCATAAATCTGCCATCAGCGATCCAACAATTCATCGTGGTAGTATCTCGATGTCACTCACAACGATATACTAACGATGTCGCTCGAACGACTCCAAACCTGTGACGTTTGAGCGATATCGATAAGGATATCATAGCGTGTAATCGTACCTTAAGCCAGTGGTCCCCAACCTTTTTTGCACCGGGGACCGGCTTCATGCAAGACCATTTGTCTGCGGCCCGGTGGGGGGCGGTGCTTTGGTCATATGGGGCGTGGCCATGGATAGGGGGTGGAATTTAGCACTCTGCATCCCCCAAAAGATGCGTTACGTACTATTTTCAGATGTTGTTTTATTTTTCCATCACCTTGCAGCCCCCAAAATGGTATCCACATAATTCCCTTGCAGCCCCAATCACCTCCTTGCAGCGCACAATATCCCCATCATTCCCTTTTAGCCCCCAATACCATATCCCCCATCATAATCCCCTTCCAGCCCCACCATCCACTTCCAGCCCCCCCATCCTCCTCTTACTTCCAGCCCCATCTCTCTTACTTCCAGCCCCACATCCTCACTTACCTTCCAGCCCCCACCATCCTCCTCTTACTTCCAGCCCCCACCATCCTCCTCTTACTTCCAGCCCCCACCATCCTCCTCTTCCAGCCCCACCATCCTCCTCTTCCAGCCCCACCATCCTCCTCTTCCAGTCCCCACCATCCTCCTCTTCCAGTCCCCACCATCCTCCTCTTCCAGTCCCACCATCCTCCTCTTCCAGTCCCCACCATCCTCCTCTTCCAGTCCCCACCATCCTCCTCTTCCAGTCCCACCATCCTCCTCTTCCAGTCCCCACCATCTCCTCACACACACACACACACACATATCAGCAGTCACCGGCCCCCGCTGCACCTGCAGCATTACATTGTCTCGGCTCATGTGCTCAGCTGTATGCATAGATGTATGGGAGAAGCTCAAGGCCCATCACAGTGCAGAAGGCGGGGCAATCACAGTGCAACAGCCAGTAGCCTATCAGGGCCTGGCTGCTGCACCGTGATTGTCCCGGCTTCTGCACGGTGATGGGCCTTGGAGCTTCTCCCATACATCTATGCATACAGCTGAGCACAAGAGCCGAGACAATGTAATGCTGCAGCGGAGGGGGGCGGTGACATCACCCCGAGAGGCAGGCCACATCCACCGCTCAGAGCCGCCGCAGAGCTTAGCACACTATCTGTAATGCTGGTCTGCGGCGGCGCGGATCGGCACACAGACCCCCGCGGCCCGGTCCGCGGCCCGGTGGTTGGGGACCCCTGCCTTAAGCAACATCTCAAGACATCAGCCAGGAAGTTAAAGCTTGGGCGGAAATAGGTCTTCCAAACGGCCAATGACCTGAAGCATACTGCCAAACATGTTGCTAAGTGTCTTAAGAATAACAAAAAAGCCAATGTTTTGGAGTGGCCATGAGAAAGCCCTGATCTCAATCCTTTTGAAAATTTATGGGCAAAGCTGAAAATGCAAGTGCGAGCAAGACAACCTACAAACATGGCTCATTACACCAATTATGTTAGGAGGAATGGTCCCAAATTCCTACCAACCATTGTGAGAAGTTTGTGGAAGGATATCCAAAACGTGTCACTCAAATCAGTTTAGGGGAATTGTACCAAATACTAATAAAATGTATGTAAACTAGTGACTTTGCAAAAAGTAATAAAAATGCCTTAAAACATTCTAGCATCTGGGAAAATAAATAATTATGGTAATCCTAACTGACCTAAAATAGGAAAAGTTTACGGTACTTTGTTTTTGTCAGATAATGAAAAAACATGCATATGTATCTTTTTATATAGTGTATGTAAACTTATGGTTTCAAGTGTACATGAATCTTCAGACCTGGCTACTTTTTTTTATTGCTGCACGGTCAAGTTTAAACTAAAATGCCTATTGTAGGCACTTTCGGTGGCAACATGATAAGAAGATGTTTTTTTAACGTCCCCTGGATCAGTGACATAGGCATGTTATTTGGCTAATTCTACGGATGATAAGGAGCAGCCATCCATCTCTGAGGTGGAAGAACATCGGTAACAAGCAAAGAGGGGAAGCCGTGCATGGTGAACAACCTGGCGACACACGTTAAAGGGAAAAATTCAGACGTCCAAATACAACGTCAATGCCTGGACCTACCATGAGCCATCTGATCCAATCTTTTGCCTCATTCAGACGTCTGTGTTGCACGTACGTGTGATATCTATATTTTTCCACGCATACAACACATACCCATTATATTATATGGTGCTATTCAGATGTCCATTTTTTTTTCCAGCAGCAGCAATAAAGGACCAATACACGTCTTTGGGCCTTTGACAAACACGTACAACACATGGATGGCATCCATGTGCTGTGTGTTTAAAGAAGATATCTGTAAATTATGATAAAAAAATAATGGTGCCTAAGTACCAACAGACAGGTAGCTGCCACCCTCCTGCCTGTTGTGTCCGGCACCGTTCACCACCAGTCACCGCTGACATGGAGCAGTCTGAGACAGCTTCTGTTAGCGATTTTGCCGCTTCCGTTGGCATCTCGTCTACAGAGAGGGCAGATTATCCCCTCCGTAGACGGACCAAGCCGATGTCACACTGATGGACAGCTGGCTCCACCAATGAGGTAGCGGGAGCAGCTGTCAATCAGCGTGACATCGGCTAAGTGCCCACTTCCAGAGAGCAGAGTAGAAAAGTCACTCCTCTGTCTACCCCGCCATGCTGTCCCAGGCAGGAGTGGTCAGCAATCGCTCTGTGCCGAGAACGGAGGTGACTGATGCCAGGCACATGGCAGCTATCTGCCTGTTTACTGCGTAGGCACAATTTTTATATTTATTATTTTTTTTAAATAATCCTGGATAATCCCTCTAACATTAATAAGGATAGGGGAAGCTTTTGATTTACTTGTTTATTCCTTCGTGGAAGAAAAATGACACTGATGGTAAAAACTGACAGATGACACACAGATGTAAAACACTGATTGACACCAGTGCTATTTTTTCTCATACGTATTTAAAATACGAATATCTAAATGAGGCCTACCAGCCTCAGTGTATGGACACAAGATGTCGTTTTTGGTGCTGCATTCCTTTTAGTGCTTTTTTATGTTTCCTTAATGCATTTTTGAAGTTGTTGACTGACGATGGCGTTTATGAGCTTCTTTTTTTTACTGCCATTTAACAACGAGTAAACCTCTAGCAAACGAATTTAAGTAAAAACTATACCTCAACCGACCACATCTCTTGATTCAAGAGCTTCATATATGCCTAAAAGGGTTGGTCCCAGGGGTGTGACGATCAGGGTCACAAGTGGCCCACCGTACCCAGCGCCTGTTTCAGCTGGATTTGTGTCTTTTGTCGAGGACGCAGATCCAGCTGAAATGCATCGTGTGCAGAGACCTGTCGGGTCCCTGCATGCGATACACGGTGCCGCCAGCACAGTAGGCTGTGAGCCAGCATCAGAGGTGCCATGATAGGGAGCCTGTGCATGAAGTCACTGTTATGCGCAGGCTCCCTGTTGCAGCACTCCAATGTCGGCTGCCGGTCACTGTGCACTGGCTGAGGGAGGACATCGGGCGACATGGGTTCGGAGGAAAGGTGAGTGGAATGTTTTTGTTTTGTTATGCGTTGGGGACAGAATGGGGACATATACAGGAGAATGATCATTTATACATGGATGGACTCACATATATCATGATGGTGAACATTAATGCATAATGAAGGGGTTGGAAGGGGGGGGTAATTCGTGCGTGTGTGTGTCCTATATTTGGCATGGGGGCCCATCAGACTCTAGTTTCGCCACTGGTCGGTCCGGACATTGCAGTTCATGTGGCCCTTGAAATAACGTCTGAATTCAGCCTGAGCAATCCAACAGAGATCCATGTCTCTATCCGGCACTAGTGCATTTATCTCCTGGACATAGATGAAAACATCAGACAAATCAGAGGCTTTGAGTTTCAGAAAAAGATGTAAAGTAAAATTACATACAAGAGTTATTCCTCACCGCATGACTGAAGGAGGCGATTGCGTTGATAACAGTTCATGCTACTTTTACGATCATGCCTATGAAGAGATATTTCCTTTTATTGTTTTCCTATTGAAAATGTATTAATGAAACCTGTTCCTTTCTTCAATATTGATTAAAATCTACCCAAGTCTATAGAATACCGAGCTCCGATCTACCGCACGACACGTTATCCATCCATCCAGAACATCTCTCCTAGAGAAACACAGTCCCATTATATAATGCAGACACCGGGGCCCGCGCAGCCACATCTTCTAGAATATTCATCTGATACAATTTGTTTCACCCGTATAGAGGAAACAATGACAACGACGTAAGGCCAATGTCACACGTCAACATGGGTCCGAGCTGTAGTCGCCCCAGATATGTCTACAGCACTTAGGCGAGTCCCCGGCTCTGGCTGAGGACACTAGGCCACATCAAGCAGCTGACTGGGGGGAGGTGAGGGCACATAGCCGGCTTGGAGAATTCAATTAACCCCCTGCAGCATGAACCGGCCTGAGCGGCTTTACAGAACTAACCAAACCCAAACCTAAAGAAAAGGGGAAAAAAAGAAAACCGCAGCAGAATATCAGACAGTATGAGGTGCCATGGGAGGCACTGGTGATCCTCCATTAGGGTGTTCTGTGGATTACACCCTAAACTGGGTATAAGATTTAGAAGCAACATTAGTGAAATACCCCTTGAAGCCTATTCGGATGTAGGGCCCCGGTGTCCAGATCACACCCTCATATATACAGATGTGGAATCAACACACCGGGGTCACACGTCAATTGTTTTTACATCCAAAAAACAAATAATTTTGGAATTGAACAATGTATCATACAATATAAAAAAAAAAAAAAACACATGAGCATGTGGCACAGGCCTTTGTTCTATGCCGTAGGATGGGCGATTATTGACTATTTGAACCCAAAGAGTCGGGAAGGTGGGGGGCACCAGCTGTAAGTTTTGTTACACAAGTCACAGTCCATAGAAGTCATTTCGATCATGCACAACTCCACACCGCCGACCCCCACACTACACAACAGGCCCCCCATCCATTCAGCCGCATGCGGTATGAGGTCAATGTTGGGGAACTGGTCAGTGGGTTGAGTTTTGGCACCAGGGGGCACTCTGCAAAACCAAATTCCAATGGTAATGACCCATTCAATTTCCAGTTCACTTTGCAAGCCGCAGCCTAATATACATTGTGCCCTGCTAACCCAAGGTATTGCCAAGTCATTGGCACACAGTCATGTCCCCTTTAGCCAGCACCCCAGACAGTGAGGCTGCCCCCCCACCAACCCCTATAGTGAGCACCCCAGACAGTGAGGCTGCCCCCCCACCAACCCCTATAGTGAGCACCTCAGACAGTGAGGCTGCCCCCCCACCAACCCCTATAGTGAGCACCCCAGACAGTGAGGCTGCCCCCCCACCAACCCCTATAGTGAGCACCCCAGACAGTGAGGCTGCCCCCCCACCAACCCCTATAGTGAGCACCCCAGACAGTGAGGCTGCCCCCACCACCCTATAGGACACCCAACATGAGCTGCCTCGGCATCCTCTATAGTAAGCACTCCAGCCCCCCAATATTGCTGCCCCCCCATCCACCCCCAGCCCCCAGTAGCAGACCTGTTTTCTTCTGGTGTGTTTCCTGCTGCTGTAGGGCGTGTTTCTGGTCATGTTTTATCGGCTTTGGCTGGTATTTGCCCTCTGCTCCATGCTGCAGGCTGGCCGGGTAGTAGTAGTAGCTGGCCGGGTGCAGATGGTGCTGCTGAGGGCCAGGCTGCTCCTCCATTGAGAGTGTCCGCTCCCCTGTGCGGCTGCAGAGCCCCTCTCTGGTGTGAGGTGCAGATGTGCCCCTCCGCTCAGGCCCAGCCGGTTGGTTCAGGGACTTTCTAGAAACGATTGACGGTCTCTCTCCAGCAATCAGGCACCTCCGAGTACCCGGGCTCCCCTCCTTCTCCAGCTCCGAGCTGCCTCCCCCATGTCCCCCTCCCTGCACAACTCTGCAACCTCACAGGGCTGGGCTTCAACGTCAGCACTATGGCGCCCACTGTGTGCTACAGCCCTGTCTATACACACAGCAGCTCCAGGGTGGGGGGAGAAGGACTACTGCACCCAGCCACCCCTGTCTACACACTACTGCACCCAGCCACCTCTGTCTACACACAGCAGCCCAGGGTGGGGAAGGAGAAGGACTACTGCACCCAGCCACCCCTGTCTACACACAGCAGCCCCAGGGTGGGGGGAGAAGGACAACTGCACCCAGCCACCCCTGTCTACACACTACTGCATGCAGCCACCTCTGTCTACATACAGCAGCCCCAGGGTGGGGAGGGAGAAGGACTACTGCACCCAGCCACCCCTGTCTACACTCAGCAGCCCCAGGGGTGGGAGGAAGGACTACTACACTCAGCAGCCCCAGGGTAGGGGAGGCAAGGACTACTGCACTCAGCTAGCCCTGTCTATATACAGCAGCCCCTGTGTGGGTGGAGAAGGACTACTGTACCCAGCAAACCCTGACTACAAACAGCAGTCCCAAGGTGGGGGAAAAGGATTACTACACTTAGCCAGCCTTGTCTGCACACAGCAGCCCCAGGGAAGGGGAACAAGGAATACTACACTCAGCCAGCCCTGTCTACACACAGTGACAGCAGCCCCAGGGTAGGGGGGGGGGGGGAGCGAGGACTACTACACTGCACTGTACACTGTACTGCACTCCTGTGGTTAAGGGGAGTAGTGCCTCTGCTCTCCAGTTGCTGGGGTGGTGCAGTTGAGCCCAAAAACACACAACCGTAGGCCCTGGGACGGTGGGTGGACCCTGAGGGGGGACCCAGGTTCAAAAGGGGGGACAGGGAAGTGTAGTTATTACTAGTTGGAGAGTAGAGACCATCAAGAAAGGAGTGGAGTGGGAGCGGCGGTGCTAACTCCCGTGGGCAGGAGCACGACCACACTCATCCATGGGAGGGAAAGACCAATAAGTGTGAGAAGACGAGAGCCCTTGGGGTGCAGATGAGACATCGATCCCCGTACGCCCGAATCTGATGAAATGGAGGGGCTGGTGAACAGGGACCTGGCCCAGAACGCGTTTCAGAAGCTGTATGCCCCAGCCGTTGAACCGAAGGCCCAAAGCTTCTAACTGGAGCTGTGGCCAAACACCCGACACAACTTGGGGAAGGTGGCTGAACTAGGGAGCAGTGCCTGGGAGGGTACACAACAGCACCCGCGGCCGCCGGTACTTGAGCTCTGTGCTGTGGAGTCGCTGAGAGCCTTGGGGGCAGAGTGGGTGTCGTGCTCGCCACAGAAGAGAACTACCCCTAATAGCGCTGGGAGAGAAAGAAAGACCACCAGAGAAAGGAACACCTAGAGAGGAAAGAAAGGGCACAGGCTAACGTGGCTTGACTGCACTAACCCGGTTCTGGAGACAACGTTGAACCGGAGGTTGGCAAGGGACGTACCCGGCGGCCATGCTGAAAGAACTGAGTAAAAGTAACAGACTCCAGCTGTGGGTGTGTAGACTTTTATTAGTGGCCACCACCGGCCGCAGAGGCCATATGAGACAACAGGGTACTTACGTACATCTGCCAAGGTACGAATGACTCCTCCATCACACTGCCCTGGGGTCCGCATTCCACCTGCGGGGAGTAGAACCATCCAAGCTGCCGGTCACCATCCCCAGAGGGTCTGAAGCAGCGGTGGCCGCATACCACAGGTGGCGTCACAAATACCCCCTTTGTCCCCTCAGACTTTCCCTGTCATCTTCCCCTGTTTATTAAAATGACACCGCCAATGTCACGGGACCGGGTTCTCGGCCGCCGTCTGTCCCCGTGAAACTAACCGAAAGAGGTGAAGAGAACAATGAGTAACCGTCCGGTTCCCGAGTGTTCCCCGGCCCTGGAGTAGGTGTCTCACTGTCAACACGCAACAGCCCCAGGGTAGAATAGCAAGGAGTACTACACCCAGCCAGCCCTGTCTACACACAGCAGCCCCAGGGTGGGGGAGCAAAGACTACTACACTCAGCCAACCCTGTCTACACACGGCAGCCCCAGGGTGGGGGAGAAGGACTACTACACTCAGCCAGCCCTGTCTACACACAGCCGCCCCAGGCTGGGGGAAGAAGGACTATGACACGCCCACTTCTAGGGCAGTTGAGTACTCGAAACTGGGCCGGATAGTACTTTGGGGATGTCATGGTGGCGTGACGTGGCTCTGTGGCCCTGGCCATGTCATAAAAAATGGGGGAATTTTATAAAGTAAATTAATTTGTGATGCCACCAGTGGTATTTAGCAATTGGATGGCCGACGCAGTGGTTCTGGTCTACTGGGGCGGTTGGACGCAGCAAAGATGTTACATCTCTCCACGGGTAGAGCGAGGCCCCAGGGCAGTTATAAGGTTAATTTGATTATGTTAACTGTTGTAGTACAGGGCAGGTGACACAGTAAATAAATCTGGGGACACAGCAGGGTGCAGTCAACACACTTTATTCACAGCCTCCAGGATACAATCACCAGCCGGGTGATGTGTCCTCCGGGTCGGTGATCCAGGCAGCTCTCGGGTAGTTTGGGTGCACTTTACTGGGACCACCTTCTGGTGTACCTTCCTGGGTCATCTCACTGCGTTGGCTGTCGCTCTCCTGCCCTGCATCTCACACACAGTGTCCCAAGCCAGCAGCTTCGGGCCATGTCAGGCGACGTCTTCCTGGTTCCTTTGACGCTATGTGGCTGCCTTTTTAGCGAATGTGTGTGGATGTGGCTTCTGCACATAAAGATACCGAAGCCTACGGTTTGCTAGTTGAGTCCTACAGTTTCTCCACAAGTCTGGGGCCTACCCCACTGCGACCTGGTCCCTCCACCTGACTACGGTCGGTGTAGATTTGGGCGCCAGGGGCCTTTAGGACCCCTTCTCTATCTCTGGAGCCCCTCACTGGCTCTTCCTTCCATCTCTCCTCTCGCTTTCCTGGGACGAGCTTCTCTCCACTCCAGTCCCCAGGATGTCTCTCTGCAACCCACTGACTGACTGACTTGGGAACTTTGCTGATGTGCGGCAGATCCGGCAGATTTACCGCATCTGCCAGATCTGACGCCTAATGGCCGCACTTGTGGCACCAATCCCCATGAATTATCTATGGGGCTTGCGGTCCGATGCGGCAATTGCGGTTACGCAAGCAGCGTTTTTTTTTTTTCGCAGCCGCATGTGCCGGATCTGCCGTATCCGGCAGAACCGCACTTGCCGCACCGTCTCGCAAGCCCAATAGACAATGCATGGGGCTTGCCAGATCCTGGCCGTAAGTCGGCCATTAGGCAGCCTATCCGGCAGATGCGGCGCCATCTGCCGGATCGGCCACAGACATCAGCAAAACGCTGATGTGAAAGGGGCCTAACTGATGTTTTCCTCATGTTCTCTCCACTTCCTCTACTTCCGGGTGTCCTACCGGACACCGGTCTTATCTACTTCCTCAACCCAACCCCTCTACCATGTTCCCCCTCCAGCCTGAGATGGGGCCCTCCCTCAATAGGGTTCGCCCAGATCCCCTGGCCTGGAGTGGTGTGGTGTTGGTTGCTGGTGTGTGGGTACCGGGTAGTGCCCCCTCCTTACTCAAGAGTTTAGTACCACACCTCTGGCTGAGGTGCAGCACCTTTGTGGGGACTTGACTCTCAGGGGCACCACAACTACTGCTCCCAGCCAGCCATAAGACATAAGGGGGGCCATTTCCACCACCAAAGCAGGTGGGATTATGCAATGTGATGAGCTATTGGACTGCAAAAGGGCCCATATACTATTCCTGCACAGTGTTGTACAGCATGGTGCCCAGCTGGCTTTTAAATTTATTTTTTCCTCTAAAATGCCACAACATCTCAGAGAAAAACATACTTAGCTGAAAGTATGCAGTCAGTGTCTGGTACATCGTTCGGGCAGCATGTATTAACTGTCAGGTACCATTTAAAACTTTTTACATTGTTATGTTGTGCAAATGTCTCAGTATAGTATTTTTTTTCATTTATTTTCCCCTTTGTTAGCCATCCATAATGTATGTATAGAGTGTGCACTAAAATACTTACCCTTCACTGGCTTCTGCCTTTCCAGTACCGCTCTGTTTTCCTCTTCATCATGTGACCAGCCTGTTCAAACAGTGTCTATTGTGTGGACCAGAAATGGCTTTCTCAATGTAAGGCCCCTTTCACATCAGCGTTTTTTTTCAAATCGCGGCAGATGCGGTGAAAAAAACCCATCTGCCGCGATTAACGCATAACCGACACACTTGCGGCACAGTTGCGGCAAGCCCCATGCAATGTCTATGGGGCTTGCGGTAAGGGTGCGGCAAGTGCGGTTTCGGCACTTGCGGCAGGTGCGGCCGCAAAAAAAACGCAGTCAGCAGCGTTTTTTTTCGCGGCCGCATCTGCCTCAAGTGCCGAAACCGCACTTGCCGCATCTGCCGCACCCTTGAAAAAACCGCATTTGCCGCGATTACCGCATAACTGCTGCACTTGCGGCACAGTTGTGGCAAGCCCCATAGAATGTCTATGGGGGCTTGCGGTAAGTGCGGTATCGGCACTTGCGGCAGGTGCGGCCGCAAAAAAACCGCGTCTCACCGCACTTGCCGCACCTGCCGCACACTTACCGCAAGCCCCATAGACATTGTATGGGGCTTGCCGCAACTGTGCCGCAAGTGCAGCGGTTATGCGGTAATCACGGCAGATGCAGTTTTTTCACCGCATCTGCCGCGATCGGCAAAAACTGCTGATGTGAAAGCAGCCTAAGTCTATGGGACTTAGAACAAGGTTCTCATAGGCTTACACTAAAACATTAAGAAACGAGCCAATATTCTGATGTGTCAGCCTGCATGTCAAAGCTGTCGTCATATGATGCAGAAGGGGACTGGAGCACTACTGGCAGAAGACAACAAGTGTTTTAATGAACTCACTCTACACATATTTCCAATGTAGTGATGGAGGAGGATGTTACCAATACCATGGATGGCAAGAAGAACAAACAAATATATTTTGGAACAAATCAAGCCAGACATGTCACTCAAAGCAAGGATCACCAAGCTATGACTTGCCTACTTTGGACACATCATACAAAGAGGGCAAAAACTGGAGAAGGACATGATGGTCGGAAGAATAGAAGGAACAAGGGGAAGAGGACGACCAACAACCCAATGACTTGATACTATTAAGAAAATAGGTTAACCAGGGTCTTCTCTACTATCTAGGCTGCACAAGATCCATCTTCCTACAGAGCGTTCATCCATCATGTCACCATGGCTCGAGGTTGATCTGAAGGCCATTAAATAAAAAATACAAAAATTGATGTTGAAATAGAAAAAATACTTGGGTGTTTATTCAGTAGAATTCACTAAAACCATTCCAAAAACTCCTTAAAAAGCTCTGTGTGTAAACTTATCTTGAAGGGATCCTGTCACCTCCAAAACACCTCATAAGCTTCAAAACATGTCCCTGCAGCATCCTATCACTAATCCCACACTTCTTTTGGCTCAGAAAAGCATCCTGTGAAAGTGGAGAAAAATGTTTTATAACTTACTCATTAGCGATGTTAATTAGCAGGGGCTATATTCTTTAGTCTCTAGGGCGGGCCATCTTCGTCATAAGATCACACCCTAATAGGCGTGATCTTCTATTCAGCACCTCCCTGCTCTCCTCGGCGCTGCCTGGGCTGTAATGACGCAAATCGCGTCATTTCCGGCATCGGGTGACGTCAGTACACCCACACTACATGCGCAGTGCGGTGCTTGAAGCCTGCAGAGCGGCGCGAGTGTACTGACGTCACCCAATTAGGGCGTGATTTTATGACGAAGATGGCCAGCCCTAGGGACTAAAGAATATAGCCCCAGCTAATTAACATCGCTAATGAGTAAGTTATAAAACGTTTTTCTCCACTTCCACAGGATGTGAGCCAAAAGGAGTGTGAGATTAGTGATAGGATGCTGCAGGGACGTGTTTTGATAGCTTAGGAGGCGTTTTGGAGGTGACAGATGCCTTTAAGGCTGGCTTCACATTTGCGTATGGGAAGGCAGCGTTTTGCTGTGTTCCCATACGCAGTTAAACGCATGCGCACTGCGTTCCTATGTTTAACATAGGAACGCATGGTGCCTGCGTTTGCTGCGTTCGGGTGCGGATGCGGACGATATCTGCTGCTTCCGGTGTCCAGCATCCGCACCCGGGACGCAGCATGTTGGGTTTTTTTGTGCGTTTGGGGAGCTTGGACAATCAGCAAGCGTCCCCAAGCGTACAAAAAAAGCATTGTCTTCAATGGGTCCGCAGTGTCCTCTGCATGACACAGCAGGAGAACGCTGCGGACCCATTGAAAAATCTCCCGGTGGCCGCCGGTGATGTCACAGGAGCTCACCGACGGCCACCGGGAGATCAGCTGACCCTCTGCTGTCCTCCTTCTCCCCGCCGCCTGTAATCTCATAGCGATGTCGGCGGGGAGAACAGCTGATCTGAAAGCTGTTTGAATCTTCCCGCGCCGACATCTCCTCACAGTGTCGGCGCGGGAAGATTCAAACAGCTCTCAGATCAGCTGTTCTCCCCGCCGACAGTCCCGGAGCTTACCGGCGGCCGGGGGGCGGAGATCTCCGGCGCTGATCTCCGCCTCCGGCCCGCCCCCGGACAGCGCCGATTGGCTGCCGGGCTCCATAGTGATGTGTCCGCAGGCGGACATTATCCGCTGCGGACACATCAAAGTGTCCCTGCTTCTGACAGCGTTTGTGTCTGCATGCCATCAGCATGCAGACACAAACGCTAATGTGAAGCCAGCCTAAGGCAGCATATATTTTTATATGTATAGAAATACAATAGCAACTTGAAAAAACAAATATAATTCCCACTTTTTAGCAAATGTTTGTTACAAAAGTTAGTTTTAGCAAAATATTGGTTACAGTGACCGAGCATACTCCAAATATTTCCTCCAGAAGCTCTGAAAAGCCATACAATTTCATTTTAAAATTCATTTTATAGGATTCTTTTTTAGGAAACATGTCAAATTTCTTCCTCACCAAACTTGCATTTTTAGAACAAAGCAAGAGATTGCAGTTTTTAACAAAACCACAAAATAACTACATAGCATGAAACAAAATCCGGATAATTTGTAACTTCTTTTGAGTTTTTATTCACCCGTAATCTTAGGGTCATTATACACTCTTATGTATTTAAGAACACAAGGACAACATGTAGCAAGGAATCTTTCTTGTGTTCAGATTCAGATTATTTTAGTTTTATCATATCATGGTTCACATCAAAATACAAATACTAACAGAATAGTCATGTCACTCCACTTTTAGTGTAAATGACTCCTATATAAACAATTTAGAGAGTTTTATTTCAGTGCTCCAGTGCAGCTTCTTACCCATGGATACATTCTCATTGATTCCCTGATGATGACGGCGTGTATCCAGTGATAATCTATGTCTCCGGACGTAAACATGCAAGCTGAGACTGACCGAGAATGATCAACACTTCTAGCACCAGATATTTTAAGGTACCGTCACACAGGGAAATATCGCCGGCGATGTTGCCGGCAACTGAGGGGCGTGGCCAGGTTGCGGCGACATCGCCGGCGAGTTGCCTCGTGTGACAGGGCGATAATCAGGCGATGAATCGCCTGAGTCACATCGCCAGGTTTCCCAACAATGTTGGGAAACCTGGCGATGTTGCTCAGGCGATCCTGCCTGATCGCCCTGTGTAACGCGGCCACTTGCAATGTTGTGGGCGATTCCGCCTATATCCAACATTGCGAGTGATCGCTTGCTGGGTTGCTGGGCAACCCAGCGAGCGATAGCCGCGGCAACTAGCCGGCGACATCGCCGGTAAGTTGCTCAGTGTGACATCTCACCGGCGATGTTGTCAGGGATGCGCGCTCCCGCGATCCCCGGCAATATCGCCGGCGATATGTCCCTGTGTGACGGTACCTTTAGAGAGGAAAAGACACTGGGGAATGTTGGAACTTTTTTTTTTCAAGAGCACATACATCTGAGAACAGTCGGACTGCCCATGTACATATTACATCACTCACCATAAACAGCCAAAAGTCTGATATCCGAGTCTCTAACTATGTATTCAGAAAAAACACTGCAAGGATATAAATTCAAAAAACATACCAGAAAACAGCCAACAGGTCTGATATCCATTACACTTAGCAGGACACAGTAGGCACAGTGATAAAGGAAGCTGACCCACCCCAGGGCCGTGGGGTGCCCGAATTCTGTGCGTTGATTAGCGGAGTTGTCACTGGTGGCCGGTGCCTGAGTCCGTGGCCCTGGTGCTCGCTAAAAAGGGGTTAAAAGAAAACAAAAGTCTTGTGATACCACCAATGGTTTCCGGTGATGGCACCGGCGCTGCTGCAGACTGCCGGGGATGATGGATGGGGCAGCTAGATGGTGACGCTCCCCGTAGATGGAGCGGGATCCCCGGGGCAGAGATGGATGATGAATAGGGTATTCTTACATCGTGAAGCAGTTCCACAGGCGACGTTGAATAAGACACCACACACTGCTCAAGTTCTGTACAGGTTTTACTGGTGACTAGGCCATAAACAGTTTTTTACAGTCAATGGGTTAAACTAGCCTGGGTAGTCACCAGGGGTTAGGGAGTTACTTGGGACCCTCTTTGATGTACTTTCCAGTTCCTTTCATCTGTCCTTAGCTTCACCTTTTTCTCCTTCACTTCCTTGGCGCTTCTGACACAGAGCCTCTCGGCGGTCCCCATGGATCCCTTTCTGAGAGACTTGACTCGGGTCTCCAGATCCTCTACGGGTACCTTTGTGGAGTATGTCAGGTGTGGCAGCGACTTCTAGAGAAGTCCGTGGCCTGCGGTTCAGCGGCTCTGGATAGACACTCGCACTGCTCTTGGAGCTGATCCTCCAGTGTACGTACTGGTCCGAATTCGGGTGTCAGCTGACACCCTAGGGTCCCCCCTTCTGTCAGAGCCACCTCTCCTGAGGTGACCTCCACTGCGCTATTCACGGGGTTCCCCTCCAACTCCTGACTCACTTTCCTACTCTCCACTCTACCACCTAAGCTCCTCCCGCCGGGATCGGTTCCTTAGCAATGGTTTAACCTATTGGTCCCCTGAGCTAAAGTGTGTGGATGCGTTTGGTGAGGATCCCATATAAACATCCCAGTCCCCTAGTCATAGGGATATGACACACTCTGGTGCAGCACCCCTCCGTGGTGTTCCGACCAGTGGGGCGCCACATTCCCCCTTGGTTAAGCTCACTCGTCCGCGAGTGACCTGACCCGTACCCAGCACAGAGCTCAATTTTTATATGCATTACAAACAATAAAATATCACTTTTATTTACACAAACAGTAAGCATTATTTTTCATTCCTTCCGGAAGGCACTTTTCTTATAACATTACCGGGTCAATGAGACCCAAACCATTTTACTCCGGACAACAGGGCCAGGTTCACACACCAATCTGGTGGTCATTGTCCCGCACTAGTTCATCAGTGTCCTCTCGACCACCTGGATTGCTCAAAGGCACATATTCACATTTTACAGAGTTCTTAAGCTTAATGGGGGTAGTCCAGCAAGTCTCAACCACATATGAATAAGTAATTTACATTTTAACTATGCAGCACACATTTTAACTATTTACAAGCCGGGATGGACAATTAGTCTTTGCTTCTATATGCACATAGTGCATACCAGCCTTTAGGCCCTATGTGTCTCTCGTAGTCCACCTGATCGTGCCGGTAAAGATCCTGGTCCGGGTGGCCCTTGGGGAGGTGAGCCTCAACATCACAACGGCTCACAAATACTTCCTCCCGCAGGCCCGATTCCCGGATAAATCCCCACCCGCTGTTCAGGTTGAGCGCCGTCACCATACCTGACTTTCTCTCCTAAGGTGGTCTCGGCAGCAACCCGCGGGCTTGCTCCCGTGCCCACCATTCCTCTTGCAGACGCTGTCTCTCTGCTTGGTTGGCCCGGTACTGTTGCTCTGCTAGCTCAGGCTGCTCCCGAACCGGTGCGGGTGCACTCTCCTGTATCCCGGTGTTGGCAGCGGCATTGACCCTCCCAATGGGCCGGTGCTGGTGGTGACTCCACCAGAAGATACGGGACCCTGATCGTCCTCCCCGAGGTCTTCCTCCGTGGACCCTGGCTGGCTAGACGGCCCTTCTTCGATGAAGTCTACGATCACGTCAGCACTCTCCACGGGTTCCACTGGGGCATCAGGCTCAGTGCATGGCTCAGATGCCCCGACTTCCTTGATGACAACAGGTGACAGGACCTCCTTGGCAGGTGGCTCGGTACTTTCCGGCTCCGTGCGAGGCCCGGATGCACCAACTTCCACGCTGGTCACGTGTTGCAGGTCAGGCAACTGGTCCTCGCTGGCAGCCACAGGCTCAACCGTGGCCCGGTCTCTCGCCCTCGACTCCAGCTCCCGGTCGCGGGCCTCCCTCTGCACTTCACGTCGGGACAGCTCTAGCCAGGTGTGAGCGCCCAAGTGCCTGAAGGTCCAGTCCAGAGTCTCATTGAGCTGGACCCTCAGATGGCGGAACGCGGCCTGACGAAATTCAGCACCCCCTCGGGTGGGTCAGGAGGGAAGCTGCTCTCAGGTCTCCGGTATCGGCACGGGTCTCTTCCTCGGCTTCATGGATCAAGTCACGAAGTTCCATTGATGCCATCGTATCAGACCCATTCACCACACCTGAGTTTCTTTGTCCGTCTACTGCTGCACCCTTCCTGACGCTTTTTATATCTTCGGCAAGGGTAATTTGATCTTTGGCCCGCCCCTTGGATTTTTGGTGACAATGGGGGCGGGCAGGCAGTTTCCCGCCTCAGGCATGACCCTCCCACAATGAGGGGCTGAGGCATGCCCCTGGGCCAGCACATTTTGTCAAGTCTTTGGGCCCGCCATCTTGAGGCCTAGTAGTGCAGTTCCGAAAAATAAAGTTCAAGGTGTACAGTACCCGGTTTTACCAAGCACGGGATCCTGTTCGTGACGCCAAAAGCTGACCCACCCCAGGACCGTGGGGTGCCCGGATCCCGGGTGTTGATTAGCGGAGTTGTCACTGGTGGCTGGTGCCCGGGTCCGTGGCCCTGGTGGTTACTTGGGACCCTCTTTGATGTACCTTTCAGTTCCTTAAATCTGTCCTTATCTTCGCCTCTTTCTCCTTCACTTCCTTGGCGCTCCTGACACAGAGCCTCCCGCCGGTCCCCACGGATCCCTTTCCGAAAGACTTGACTCGGGTCTCTGGATCCTCTACGGCTACCTTCATGGAGTATGTCAGGTGTAGCGGCGACTTCTAGAGAAGTCCGCAGCCTGTAGTTTAGCGGCTTGGGGATAGACACACGCACCGTTCTCAGAGCTGATCCTCCAGTTGTGGACTGGGTTCCCTTCAGGCCAGTGGACGTATTGGTCCAAATTCAGATGTTAGCTGACACCCTAGGGTCCCCCCTTCTGTCAGGGCCACCTCTCCTGAGGTGCCCTCCACTGCACTACTCACAGAGTTCCCATCCAACTCCTGAGTCACTTTCCCACTCTCCACTCTACCACCTAAGCACCTCCAACCCGGAACGGTTCCCTGGCAATGGATTAACCTATTGGTCCCCTGAGCAAAAGTGTGTGGATGCGTGTGGTGCGGGTCCCATATAAACATCCATGTCCCCTGGTCACAGGGATACTACACACGCTGCTCTGAGTGCAGTACCGTGGCATCCCGACCAGTGAGGTGCCACATAACACAAGTGCATAATACAATGCAGCAATCACCCTCAACCTGCCATGACATGGGGGAGGAGATGGTGGTATTTTATATGTACACAGATGAGGTTTATGAAAATAGTGATAGGGACTTGACGTGGCTTACAAGCTTTTGTTTTTTTGGCCAAAATAGCCACCAATACCTCACATTGTCTTTCATTATTTTTTTGCACTTTTTTTTATCTGTATGCAGAACTCAGCCAGGCCCTTTGGGGTGTCTGTTCTGTGTGGGACAGACACCCCAAAAGGCCTGCATTTTTCTTAATGAAGTCAATGTCTGGAAGGGCTGAAAAACACAGGCAATCCGCACCAACATTTGACATGCTGCAGATTATTTTCTGCACCATATATGAAAGGAAAAAATGAGCAATAAGTGCACAACACTTCAGAATTCTCATAGACTTTACTGGATTCGGGATAGGCATGCAGATTTTTAATAAATCTGCACCAAAGAAATGCATAAAAAAACGTACTGTGTGCTCATAGCCTAAGGATGCCTCCACTAGGTACCCTTCCTTCCCAGGCTGTATCTAACTATCTAATCTTTGTGCTCCCAAACAGTGGCGTAACTTCAGGCTCAGGGGCCCTGTTGCGAAAGCTCCAACAGGGCCCAAAATTATTGCAAATCTTTAATAGTATTAGTCTTTTTCTTTAGGCCAAAGGGACTTTTGGGGCCCCCCTAGGCTGCAGGGCCCGGGTGCGATCGCAACCCCTGCACCTGTGGTAGTTACGTCCCTGCTCCCAAATATTACCTGTGTATAACAGTATTGATCTTCTGATATGGGCCAGAGAGACCTTTTGGCCTCCCTGGGCTTCTGGGCATGGGTGTGACTGCCACCCCTATGCTTACTATAATTATGCTCCCATTCCATCTCTCATATCTGTCCTTATATCTGTCAATCTAGGTATTTTTTTCACAGTAAACTAATAAACTGTTGTAGTGGAGGAGGAGTGATGTGCAGAGGTAATGACCGCTTTGTATGGTCCTGCCTTGCCTTGGTCATCACTTATAGAGGTGACGGACTGCGCACAACAGCTGTTGCCTCTGTCTGCAAACTGTTCCCTCTGTAATTGTTTGCTGTAACAAAAATACTGAGAAGTTAAAAGACACAGACAGAGTGCCTCTGTGTTTATCTTCTGACTATTGAACTACTTCCACACACCTAAGTAGTTGACGACGGCCAGCGTGGTTTATCCCACCATGGACGACATCTGCAAGGAGTTTCAGAATAAGTGGAACCCACTCAGGAGTTATAGTAAAAAGTAATAGTAAAAAGAATAATTGACACCTTTATTAGAATGATTAAAAACAGATACAGATAAACACAATACAATACAAGAAATAAGTGGTGAAGAAATCCAAGATTGGTACCATAATCAGGCTGTAACACTTGGCATTAGCATAGAATTAGCTAATTAAATTTCATTATGTTACACCATCACGCACTTGGCCTAGGGCTTACGTCAGCCTTGCATGAAAGTACATACACTCGCCATTCAGTTGGACTCACCCATAGTGTCTAAGGGTACCGTCGCACTTGGCAACGCTACAGCGATCCCGACAACGTTACGTCCTGGTAGGGATCGCTGGTGCGTCGCTATGTGGTCGCTGGTGAGATGTCAAACATTCAGATCTCACCAGCAACGCAGTAACGATACAGCGGTCGTTGGGAACTGTCACTCTCGGGCGTAGTATTGAGATCGTTGGTTGTTGTCCCTGTCAAACACAGCGATGCACGCTGCCCAGCGGGAGTGCAACGACCAAAAAATGGCCCAGAACAGTTTGTAACGATCACCGATCTCACAACAGAGGCCTGGTGGCTGCTATATGTCAAACGTAGCAAGATTGCTGCTGAGGTCGTTGTTGCATTACAAAACTTGTGACTCAGCAGCGATCTCGCTAGCGATCTCACTTTGTGTGACAGGAGCTTAAGTGGCAGGTTGGAATTCCGCACTATGCCTGAGTGACCTGACTTGTGGTGACCCCAATGTACGTTTCACTATACGCTTTAATATTAACAAGATGACGAGCACACCTATAAGTGTAGGTGCTAGCAAGAAAAAAACATTATTGTATACGTGTAATCCGCTGCACACTACACACTATAAGATATAAGTATATAAGGTATCGCGAACTGGCTAAAAGTGTATAAAGCTAATACAAATTTGGATGAGGAAAATGCAGAAACTGCTAAGGATATACATAGGATAAATGAGAATTTTAGTTAATGTAATGCATTACATATAAGCCCCATAATCAGCAGGTATTCTCATGTCTATCGGGTCCTACCGTATGCCTATGTCTGCAGTGTAAAAAAGCATGTGAGGATGTAAGTGCCTCTTGGTGCATTTTAAAACCTGCGTGTATGGGTGTAGTTGAAGACTTGATAAAACAAGAAAATGAACTAGATCCTCACATGCTTTTTTACACCGCAGACAGAGGCATACGGTAGGACCCGATAGACATGAGAATACCTTGCCGTGGTTATCGGGCTTATATGTAATGGATTACATTAACTAAATTCTCATTTATCCTATGTATATCCTTAGCAGTTTCTGCATTTTCCTCATCAAAATTTGTATTAGCTTTATACACTTTTAGCCATTTCACGATACCTTATATACTTATATCTTATAGTGTGTAGTGTGCAGCGGATTACACGTATACAATAATTTTTTTTCTTGCTAGCACCTACAGTTAGGGTGCATCCTCACGATCAGGAGACGCAGCGTTTTGGATGCAGCGTCTTTGCGCTGCGTCCAAAACGCTGCGTTGTACAGTATCAGCATAGTGGATGGGATTTCAAGAAATCCCATCCTCACTATGAGTAACCTGCCAGCAGCGTCTTTGGGACTGCGGTGCGGGTTCCCTGGAGTCCGCTCCTCCGCAGCATGTTCATTTCATGCTGTGGAGTCGGAAGCGGCTCCCATCGGGTGACTGCAGGGAGAAGCCGCCCTGCACCTGCCGCACATGGTGAGTACAGGGCGGCTGAGGTCTCCCTGCGGCCACCCGCGGCTTCCCTCAGGTCCGGAGGAGCTGCGTCCAACACGCAACTCCTCCGGACCGTGTGCACGCACCCTAATAGGTGTGCTTGTCATCTTGTTAATATTGCGTTTTTTGACTGAGCACCCTACATCACCCGATAGCCAGTCCATTTTACCATCTAGTTCATTTCCTTGTAAATGATTATACAGTAACTAGCTGTGAGCCCGATTCTAAAGAATCGGGTAGTCTAGAATCCATATATAGTTTATTTACTAATATTTAGGGGAGTGCGGTGAAATTAATTGTGTGTATACAGGTGGCTCAGTGGGTAGCACAGTATACGGTGGCTCAGTGGTTAGCACTGCGCGGTGGCTCAGTGGTTAGGACTGCGCGGTGGCTCAGTGGTTAGCACTGCGCGGTGGCTTAGTGGTTAGCAAAGTATGGTCGTTCAGTGTTTAGCAGTGTACGGTGGCTCAGTGGTTAGCGCTGTATACGGTGGGTTAGTAGTTAGCAGAGTATACGATGGCTCAGTGGTTAGCACTGCGCGGTGGCTCAGTGGTTAGCACTGCGCGGTGGCTCAGTGGTTAGCACTGCGCGGTGGCTCAGTGGTTAGCACTGCGCGGTGGTTAAGTGGTTAGCACTGCGCGGTGGCTCAGTGGTTAGCACTGCGCGGTGGCTCAGTGGTTAGCACTGCGCGGTGGCTCAGTGGTTAGCACTGCGCGGTGGCTCAGTGGTTAGCACTGCGCGGTGGCTCAGTGGTTAGCACTGCGCGGTGGCTCAGTGGTTAGCACTGCGCGGTGGCTCAGTGGTTAGCACTGCACGGTGGGTCAGTGGTTAGTAGTGCGCGGTGGCTCAGTGGTTAGCACTGCGCGGTGGCTCAGTGGTTAGCAAAGTACGGTGGCTCAGTGTTTAGCAGTGAGTGCGGTGGGCAGAGTGGTCAGCGCAGTGCGGCAGGCAGAGTGGTCAGCGCAGTGCGGTGGGCAGAGTGGTTAGCACAGTGCGGTGGGCAGAGTGGTCAGCAGAGGACAGAGGCACTCTGCCTGTCACACTTACCAGTGGGTCATCGTCTTCCCCGCCACGGCATTTTCACTCCGCCGTCCCCAGCATCTTGGCTCCACTCATGCAGAGCATTGCTCCTGTGCAGCCTCCTCTCTGCTGAGTATTGCTCCTGTGCAGCCTCCTCTCTGCAGAGCATTGCTCCTGTGCAGCCTCATTACTGTAGAGCATTGCTCCTGTGCAGCCTCCTCCTCTCTGCAGAGCATTGCTCCTGTGCAGCCTCCTCCTCTCTGCAGAGCATTGCTCCTGTGCAGCCTCCTCCTCTCTGCAGAGCATGGCTCCTGTGCAGCCTCCTCCTCTCTGCAGAGCATGGCTCCTGTGCAGCCTCCTCCTCTCTGCAGAGCATGGCTCTTGTGCAGCCTCCTCCTCTCTGCAGAGCATTGCTCCTGTGCAGCCTCCTCTGTGCAGAGCATTGCTCCTGTGCAGCCTCCTCTGTGCAGAGCATTGCTCCTGTGCAGCCTCCTCTCTGCAGAGCATTGCTCCTGTGCAGCCTCTACTCTGCAGAGCTTTGCTCCTGTGCAGCCTCCCCTCATGCAGAGCAAGGCTCCTGTGCAGTCTCCTCTCTGCAGAGCATTGCTCCTGTGCAGCCTCCCCTCTGCAGAGCATTGCTCCTGTGCAGCCTCCTCTGTGCAGAACATTGCTCCTGTGCAGCCTCCTCTGTGCAGAGCATTGCTCCTGTGCAGCCTCTTCTCTGCAGAGCATTGCTCCTGTGGAGCCTCCCCTCATGCAGAGCAATGCTCCTGTGCAGCCTCCTCTCATGCAGAGCATTGCTCCTGTGCAGCCTCTTCTCTGCAGAGCATTGCTCCTGTGCAGCCTCCTCTGTGCAGAGCATTGCTCCTGTGCAGCGTCCTCTGTGCAGAGCATTGCTCCTGTGCAGCCTCCTCTGTGCAGAGCATTGCTCCTGTGCAGCATACCCTCTGCAGAGCATTGCTCCTGTGCAGCCTCCTCTGTGCAGAGCATTGCTCCTGTGCAGCCTCCTCTCTGCAGAGCATTGCTCCTGTGCAGCCTCCTCTCTGCAGAGCATTGCTCCTGTGCAGCCTCCCCTCTGCAGAGCATTGCTCCTGTGCAGCCTCCCCTCTGCAGAGCATTGCTCCTGTGCAGCCTCCCCTCTGCAGAGCATTGCTCCTGTGCAGCCTCCTCTGTGCAGAGCATTGCTCCTGTGCAGCCTCCTCTGTGCAGAGCAATCCTCCTGTGCAGCCTCCTCTGTGCAGAGCATTGCTCCTGTGCAGCCTCCCCTCATGCAGAGCAATGCTCCTGTGCAGCCTCCCCTCATGCAGAGCAATGCTCCTGTGCAGCCTCCCCTCTGCCGAGCATTGCTCCTGTGCAGCCTCCCCTCTGCAGAGCATTGCTCCTGTGCAGCCTCCTCCTGTCTGCAGAGCATTGCTCCTGTGCAGCCTCCTCTGTGCAGAGCATTGCTCCTGTGCAGCCTCCCCTCTGCAGAGCATTGCTCCTGTGCAGCCTCCGCCTGTCTGCAGAGCATTGCTCCTGTGCAGCCTCCTCCTGTCTGCAGAGCATTGCTCCTGTGCAGCCTCCTCCTCTCTGCAGAGCATTGCTCCTGTGCAGCCTCCCCTCTGCAGAGCATTGCTCCTGTGCAGCCTCCTCTGTGCAGAGCATTGCTCCTGTGCAGCCTCCTCTGTGCAGAGCATTGCTCCTGTGCAGCCTCCCCTCACCTGTATCCTGGAGATCAGCTCTTGGGGGCTCAGTCCGGGGTCCTCTGTCACCTCTATGTTCCCTTGTGATGGCAGGATGTCAGAGGCAGAGAATCACTGATGAGGACACGTCTGATGTGAGACAGCGGCATGATGTCTCCTGTGCTGACACTGCAGCAATTAAAGTGCCTGTGATGATGTCACAGTCATGTGATATAGCCCCGCCCATACCAGTGACATCATGTCAGGTCCTGCAAGCCGTGGGGGGGGGGTAGGATAGAGAGAGAGAGACTGTGCAAGGACTCGCAAAGGCTTTGCGAGTGAGGCAGCCACGGACACGACGACGGAAACAGCGCCGAATATGACAGAAGTGGCCTTAGGGTAATTATATATTAGATAGCAGCTGAGAAAAAAAATGCATTGCACATGGACAGCACACGGATGATAGGCGAGAAAAAAATTGCACACTCACATAGCAATTGCAAGACACACGGATCAAAAAACGGATGTCACTTGTCCAACTCTCCTGGATGAGAAACAGTCAGATTTTTTATACACCAGTGTGTTTCCAGTCTAAAAGCCGTCATACATATTAGGCGGCCGTCACACGTTTCAATATTGAGAACGATATCGTTTAAGTGATCTGCTTTTTGATCGCTTAAGCGATATCGTTTGTGCATCGCTACGTGCGATCAAGCGATTTTACAATGTAAAATCGCTTGATCGTACATCGCAGATATGAGAGCCGGAGCTCATATCAAGCGATAAACGATTGAACAATCTGCTTCATCGTGGTGTGTGACACCACGATGAACGATCTCCCAGCGGCAGAGCCTATGCTGGGAGATGGTATCTATGGTAAACGTCGGGTTACTAAGCGCCGCGCGGCGCCTAGTTACCCGATGTGTACCATAGTTACCAGCGATCTCGCTGGCCAACATCGCTGGTAAGTCTGTCTGTGTGACAGCTCACCAGCGATGTGAGCGATATCGTTAGCGATCGCGCGTGCACGTGATCGCTAACAATATCGCTCACGATATTGTAGCGTGTGACCAATATCGGCTAAACCTGATGACATAGGCTGGATTTGAGATCGGGTGACAGTCAAACGTGTACAACAGTCTGTTTGACTTGCCCTTGAGACCATCTGTTGACAGCTATATACTTAAAGTGTAACCATCGTTTTAGTTTTTATTTCATAAATCAATAGTTCACATGAAAATGAGCAAGTTTGTGATATATCTTATCCGACAAATCTGCTTCTTTCTAGCCAGAACTGATCAGTCATTATCAACATTCTCAATTCTGAGGTCAAATCTGTATTCAGTGAAGACTTTCCCATTACTGAGATAGGAGATGGCAGTTGTTGCTGATGAGATACTATACAGGTTACTATTAAGACCTCAAGTTTGAAATGTATCAACATGTACTGCAGTCTGGCGACGACAACCTATTTTTAAATCAATTTGGACTAAAACGTTTGGAATATTTTACTAGAGGAACCATATTTTGACTTTGACTGGACTATATATTGCCCAGTTGGACTGATGGGGTTGCTGAAATCTCTAAGATATAATAAACGATAGTGAAGATATCGTTGTGGTGAGTTTGTGCATATCCAATTTGTTTACACAGGACAATGTGCTACTGAGGACAACGATCTTTTAGGCAAACCAAAAGATGATTTCGCCAAACAAATCAGGGTGATCGGCACCCTGTTTATACTTAAAGATTATCATGAAACAAGTGTTTTTAGGAACTCTCATTCACATTAAGCAGTCATGTAAAAAATGCAATTAATCTGCAAATATGAGGTTAATCTGCAGGTTTATAGCTTTCTGTAGATGCCCAATGCCTTCACTAATGGTGGGTTTACACGCCGCGATATCGGCGTCCAACTCCGACCCAACTCCGACAAAAAGTCACGTGGGTCGCGAGTTGGACCCGATATCGTGTGCGCGTTGTACTGTTTTAGAATACAACGCGATGCTGGAACGATGCCAAAACGATATCGGAGTTGAATAGCAGAGCTATTCAACTTCCCGATATCGCAAGGCCGTTGTACCAGCATCGCTGCGTGTGACAGCCCAACTCCGATGCGTACTCGCACCTCACCCATTAACTCCCATGTTAAATGGTCGTTACTGGGTTGGTGGGCGTACACATCGGAGGGACGTTGTTTCCCGATATCGCAGCGTGTAAACCGGCGATGCGATATCGGGAAAAGTGCTCCCAAAATGCGCGCTCCCCGCGGCGTTGTATGCGATATCGGGACGATATCGCTACGTGTAACCCCACCATAAGAGCCCCGCTGCTGGGAGGAAATTAACTCTATTTTTCCCAGCAGCTTTGGGTTTTCTGTCATAGGGGTGGGGCCGCCTTCAGTCACCATTATGTGCATAGTGAGGCTTTAACCACACCCTGGCACTGACTGACAGCCGCAGGGCAGCTTCAGAACACTATTAACCCACAGATTAATCCCATATGTACCAGTTAATAGTGTTTTTTAACTTGAAAAGTTCCCTTTTAGCAAATGTTTGTCTGTATTTTTAGGTGTGTAAAGGCCCCGTTACACGCTGCGATATCGCTAACGATATCATTGCATTATCACTAGTTTTGTGACATTGCAGTGACCTCGTAGCGATGCCGCTGCGTGTGACATGTACCAACAACCAGCAATCAGCTAGCTGATCGTTGGTAAATGTCCAGGACCATTTTTTGATCGTTGGTCTCCCGCTGGGCAGCCAGCATCGGCGTGTGTGACAGTGGGAGACCAACGATCAATGACCTCCCAGCTCCGCACAGTACACGCTGGGATGCTGGTAGCCAGGGTAAACATCGGGTAACTAAGCGCAGCTTTGCGCTTAGTTACCCGATGTTTACCCTGGATACCAGCGTTCTCACTGGTCGCTGATTGCTGGTGATTCTGCCTGTGTGACAGCTCACCAGTGATCAGATAACGATGTCCCAGTGACCCCATCGTTGGTCGGGTTGCTGGGACATCGTTATGTGTAATAGGGCCTTAATATGCAACTGATAGTAATCTACGGGGGTATTACACATTGATCAGTAAAAATGTGTATATTATTAAAAGGGAATTTTCAAGTTTCAAAGTTATCCCCGATCCATGGGATAATAGGGAATCGCTTCTTGATTGTTGGGGGTTTGACCACTAAGAACTAAGTCCAAGCCTCATGTGAATGGAGGTCAATCATGAGCACTGCCTCTTTATACATTCTATATGGAATTGCCAGCGATAGCCGAGTTAATCCGTGGTACTCCCATAAGAATGAATGGAGCGACAGTGTGCATGATTACCCACCGCTTCATACACATAGGCCCGCTTCTCACGATCTGTGGGAGTTATAGCAGTCGGATCACCAGCAATTGGGGAAGTAACTTCCAAAATTCCATAAATATGGAATAACTTCCAAAGTTGAGAAGATCTATAGAAAATGCTCAATACATGGGTACATGCACCATCTATTTGTATGTGTGTTGCATGATCCGTGTCATCAGGATTGAATCCGTCATTAATTTTACTAAACTGTGAAAAAATATCCATTAATGTTCATTATATAGTAATAATAGTAAATCCTATTACTGAATTGTCCACTGATCATTGCTGAACACAACTGGACTAAGTGCAGTTTTTTACAGTTTCGCTGTTTACTTAGGGTTAGACAAAGTTCTGAAAATCTATCTCCCAGCCCTCTTGTGACTTGGCGTGTTCCTACTGATGGCAACGTCAGCATTATCTCTTCCAGGACTGCACTTTCTACACGGTGGGGCCATGTAAAAGGAAGCTGAGCTTCAGGACAGCAGATTCCACAGCTTCCTAGGAAGTCACATGTCTCTGAGCTGACTATACTGTCAGCAAATGTACTCTGGGAACACAAAGCAACAGATCAGGGGAGAAGAAATAAGAATTATAAAATGTATCATCTATAAATATTTTTTTATGAGGATTATAAAAAATAATCTCATGAACAAAAACAAAATCACTTAAATTAATAAAATTACAGATAATAATATAATATTTACTAGATGGTGGACCGATTCTAACGCATCGGGTATTCTAGAATATGTATGTAGTTGACATACTGTGACTGACAGAACTTGTTCAGTCAGCGTGAGTGAAGTACATATATATATATATAGCAGCGCTATGGTATATGGTGGTACATTACAGCACATGTATAGCAACGCTATAGTATATGGCGGTACATTATAGTACGTATAGCAACGCTATTCTATATGGCAATACATTACAGTACATGTATAGCAACGACATAGTATATGGCAGTACATTATAGTACATGTATAGCAGCGCTATGGTATATGGCGGTACATTACAGCACATGTATAGCAGCGCTATGGTATATGGCGGTACATTACAGCACATGTATAGCAGCGCTATAGTATATGGCGGTACATTACAGCACATGTATAGCAGCACTATAGTATATGGCGGTACATTACAGCACATGTGTAGCAGCACTATAGTATATGGCGGTACATTACTGTACATGTATAGCAGCGCTATAGTATATGGTGGTACATTACAGCACATGTACAGCAACGCTATAGTATATGGCGGTACATTACAGCACATGTATAGCAGCGCTATGGTATATGGCGGTACATTACAGCACATGTATAGTAGCACTATAGTATATGGCAGTACATTACAGCACATGTGTAGCAGCACTATAGTATATGGCGGTACATTACAGTACATGTATAGCAGCGCTATAGTATATAGCGGTACATTACAGTAAATGTATAGCAGCACTATAGTATATTGCGGTACATTATAGTACATGTATAGCAGCTCTATGGTATATGGCGGTGCAATACAGTACATGTATAGCAGTGTTATAGTATATGGCGGTACAATACAGTACATGTATAGCAGCACTATAGTATATGGCAGTACATTACAGTACATGTATAGCAGCGCTATAGTATATTGCAGTACATTACAGAACATGTATAGCAGCGCTATAGTATATGCCGGTACATTACAGTACATGTATAGCAGCGCTATAGTATATGGCGGTACATTATAGTACATGTATAGCAGCGCTATGGTATATTGCCGTACATTACAGCACATGTATAGCAACACTATAGTATATGGCGGTACATTACTGTACATGTATAGCAGCGCTGTGGTATATGGCGGTACATTACAGCACATGTATAGCAGCACTATAGTATATGGCGGTACATTACAGTACATGTATAGCAGCACTATAGTATATGGCGGTACATTATAGTATATGTATAGCAGCACTATGGTATATGGCGGTACATTACAGCACATTTATAGCAGCGCTATAGTATATGGCCGTACATTAAAGCACATGTATAGCAGCGCTATGGTATATGGCGGTACATTACAGCACATGTATAGCAGCACTATAGTATATGGCAGAACAATACAGTACATGTACAACAGTGTTATAGTATATGGCGGTACATTACAGTACATGTATAGCAGCACTATAGTATATGGCGGTACTTTACAGTACATGTATAGCAGCGCTATAGTATATGGCGGTACATTACAGAACATGTATAGCAGCGCTATAGTATATGGTGGTACATTACAGCACATGTATAGCAGCGCTATGGTATATGGCAGTACATTACAGTACATGTATAGCAGCACCATGGTATATGGCGATACTCCACTCGCCGCTCCTTTTGGCTCCTGCTCCTCCACAGTAAAAGTAAAAATAAAAAAATTCTCAGTGAGGATACTCACCCATCCGCCGGCTCACTCCACCTCTGTCTTCTAGGTCCTACAGGCCTTTAGGACCTGTCATTGCCTGGGAAACCGATCAGCTGATCGGTCACATGACCGCTAACTGCCGGGGGGCAGGATGGAGCAGGGTGGCAGGATGGTGGGAGGTGAGCAGGATGGTGGCGGGGGATCAGGATGGAGCAAGCGGGGCAGGATGGAGCGAGTGGGGCAGGATGGAGCCGAAAGTGCAGGATGGAAGCGGGGGTGGGGGGGGGGGCAGGATGGAGGCGGAGGGACAGGATGGAGCGAGCGATGCAGGATGGATGCGGAGGGGCAGGATGGATAGGATGGATGCTGGGGGCAGGATGGATGCGGGGGGGCAGGATGGATGTGGGGGGGGGCAGGATGGATGCGGGGGTGCAGGATGGAGCGGGGAGGCAGGATAGAGCCAGGGGAGCAGGATGGAGGTTGGGGGGCAGGATGGAGACGGCAGGTCATGGAGCCAGGAGGGCAGGATGGAGGCGGGGGGGGGGGGAAACAGAATGGAGCCGGCAGGGCAGGATGGAGGCGGGGGGGCAGGATGGAGGCAAGGGAGCAGGATGGTGGCGGGGGGGCAGGATAGAGCGGATGGGGCAGGGTGGAGGCGGGGGAGCAGGATAGATGCGGGGGGGGGGCTGTATGGATGCAGGGGGGGCAGGATGGATCCAGGGGGGGCAGGATGGATGTGGGGAGGCAGGATGGAGCGAGCGGGACAGGAAGGAGCGAACAGGGCAGGAAGGAGCAAGTGGGGCAGGATGGAGCTGGGGGGCAGGATGGAGCCAGGGGGACAGGATGGAGCCAGAGGGGGCGGGATGGCTGCGGGGGTGGGCAGGATGGCGCCAGGGCGGGCAGGATGGTGGTGGGGGGGGCAGGATGGAGCGAACAGGGCAGGAGGCAGGATGGAGCTGGGGGAGGAGGATGGACGTGGTGGGGCAGGATGGATGTGGGGGGGGGGCAGG
Organism: Allobates femoralis; assembly: GCA_033576535.1. NCBI lineage: Eukaryota > Metazoa > Chordata > Amphibia > Anura > Aromobatidae > Allobates > Allobates femoralis. The sequence continues at coordinate 95,001,357 of JARQOC010000002.1, read as the reverse complement.
ATGGATGCAGGGGAGGGCAGGATGGATCAGAGCAGGGCAGGATGGAGTGAGAGGGCCAGGACGGAGCAAACGGGGCAGGACAGAGCGAGCTGGGCAGGAGGGAGCGAGTGGGGCAGGACGGAGCCGGGGTGGGGCAGGATGGAGTGGGTGGGGCAGGATGGATGAGGGGGGGGCAGGATGGAGCCGGGGGAGGCAGGATAGAGCCGGGGGGGGCAGGATGGAGCCAGAGGGGGGGCATGAAGGAGCCGGGGGGGCAGGATGGGTGTGGGGGGCAGGATGGAGCTGGGGGGGCTGCATGGCTGTGGGGGTGGACAGGATGGCTGCGGGGGGTGCAGGATGGAGCCGGGGGGGGGCCAGATGGAGTCAGGGGGGTAGGATGGAGTCAGAGGGGGGGCAGGATGGATGCTGGGGTGGGCAGGATGGCAGGATGACTGCGGGGGTGGACAGGATAGCTGCGGGGGTGGGCAGGATCCCCCTCGCCACCCTCTGTTCTCACCCGCAACGTCGCACTGTGTACAGCGACATGTGACAGGGCAGGCTGTGTGATGTCACATCAGCCCGCCCTGTCACATGACAGCTGTACAGGAAGAAGACGGGTGAGAACAGCGGGAGGCATGGAGGGAGGCAGGAAGGCAGGGAGGCGGCTGACGCCGGGGGTTGCCGCGGCCGTACGCATGTAGCCTGTCGATAGCGACGCTTATGCGTCGCTGTTGCCAGGTTACAGCTACTGTATAATCTTCTAACTTTGAATGCGCACGGCTTTTTGGATATGCGGCGCTCATTGGTTGCCGCGGCTGGCACTGGCACGTGATTTCGGCGTCAGACAGACACGATTAGGAGATTATATAGTAGATTCACTTATATTGTGCCATTAATTCTACAGCACTTTACAGACATTATCATCACTGTCCCCATTGGGGCTCACAATCTAAATATCTTATCAGTATGTGTTTGGAGTGTGGAAGGAAACTGCAGAACCCAGAGGAAATCTATGCAAACACGGAGAAAACATACAAACTCATTGCAAATGTCCTTGGTGGGATTTGAATCCAGGCCACAGCACTGCAAGACTGTAGTGCTAACCACTGAGCCACCAGAGTGCTAACCACTGAGCCACTGTACAGTGCTAACCACTGAGCCACCGTACAGTGCTAACCACTGAGCCACCATACAGTGCTAACCACTGAGCCACCATAGAGTGCTAACCACTGAGCTCATTGCGATCAGATATTTATAAGTGAAATATATTGAATTAAAATTTTATATTTGGAGATTTAAATCAGCATTCTTATCTTAAGCCTTCATCGCATATCCATTCTGTCTGATGAGCTTACCATAATCATTTGTTACTACTGCATCTCAATGAATTAAAATATCATCAAAAAGTTATTTTTTTCAGTAATTAGATCACTCTGTATGAAATGATTCTATATAATATATGCATTTCACTTTTTGTATTTATTTCAAGTGTTTATTTATGTTAATGTTGATGATTATGGCGATTATGGCTTACAACCAATGAAAACCCAAAGGTCACTATTTCAGAAAATTAAAGTAGGGAAAATGAAGGGTTAAAAACTGTGATGCAGTATTCTACGAAACATCAAAGGGTGAATATAATATTGATTTATTAGTCAACGTGTTTTAGGCCTCCAAGAAACACCCTGACAAATGGCAATATTACATTGATTTTTGATGATATTCTAATTCATTGAGATGCACTAGTAAATTCTACAGAACATATTGGCTCAATAGTAAAACAATTATTATTATTTTTATTGTATGTATGTTCAGCTGCTTCCCTAACTTCCATAAAGGTGAGTGGAGAAAGCTGTGGCGCCACACTAGTGAGACCGCCACCAAGGGTACTGCACTCCTCCATTAGCAGGAGGGTAGTGCCTCTGTTCTCCAGGTACCTGGATCATGAAGTTTAGACCCACAACACACACACACTTAGAACCCTGGGATGGGATGATGGGAGGACCCAGGGGGAGGGGCCCTGTCACAGCCAGGGGGAACAGGGAAGAGTGGAGTTAGTTAGTCGGGAGGAGAACAGCAAAGGAGTAGGAAGTTGGAGCGAAAGTCGAGAAGTGGTTGTGGTGTTGACTCCCCTGGGCTGGAGCACGGTCATGTTCGGCCATGAGGGAGAGGCTGAATGGTTAGAGGAGGAAGGGAGCCCCAGGGGTGCAGAAGAAGACCTAGATCACTTGCATGCCCATATCTGGCAGAAGGAACGGAGGGGCTGGTGGACAAAAAACAGGGGACTGGCTCTGAGCACAGCATGGGGATCCATACCCGAACCATTAAAACTGGAGGCCATGAGATCCCAAAGGGGACCTGTGGCCACAAACCTAGCACATCTCGGAGAATTCGGCCATACTAAGGCGCAGTGACAGGATACGGTACCAATCAATGCCTGTGGCTGCAGGTATCTGAGCTCTGTGTGCAGAGGCGCTGGGAGGAGAGGTGAGAAGAGCTAGAAGTGCTGAGAGTACCACCAGTGAAGGAAACACCATGAAAGAGCAAAGAACACCTAGGGGTCTCTACGACACTGTCCCGGTTCTAGAGAAACCACTAAAGCCGGAGATTGGCAGAGGGAAGCACCTGGTGGCCTGGTGGGAAAGTTACAGTAAAGGTACAGAACTCCAATAGAAGTGTGTGAGACTTTTATTAGCGGCAACCACAGGCTGCAGAAGCCGCATAACACCCTGAGGTGCTGATGACCTGATGAACACCAGCCAAAGAATGAACTGACTTGCTTACCTACAGCCCTGGGGAACCGCTCCACCTGCGGGGAACGAAACCATCTAAGCTGCCGGTCATCATCCCCAGTGGTTCTGAAGCAGCGGCGGCCACACATAGCCGCACACCACAGGTGGTGTCACGAATACCCCTTTCCCTTCTATTCCCCGTCATCTAGTTTTGAACTTTTAAATGACACCGCCAGGGCCATGGAGCCAGGTTGCCACCGTGATTTCCCCCTTGTAAAAGAACCAAAAGATCTGGCCCGGTTCCGAGTATCTTCATTGCGGTGGAGTGGGCGTGTCTAAGGCTGCGTTCACACTGGGCGTATTTGTTGCGCTTTTTTGCGCACGTATTTCCCCCCAAAGCGGACCTGCATCTGCGTGTCACAGCAAAGTGAATGCACTTTCACTTTTGCTGTTCACACGCAGCGCAATTTTCGGCCACGCTTTTATGGGAGAAAGCGTGCACGTAAAAAGAATGAACATGTTCATTCTTTCCGCCTTTTTACGTGCGCCTTCTCCCATAGGCCCCATTTTAACCCCTGGAATTACGCATCGTCGTTCAGACGATGCGCATTCCAGCGCGGGGCAAGGGGTATGTGGAGGAAATGATGTCACACAGGAACAGCCCCAGGGAAAACAGGAACAGGAAATCCCATCATTTTGGGATTCCTGCTTTCCCGTGGCTGTCCCTGGGTACCGCTGCACCCGCTGGCCATTATCTGCTCCAGCTTCCCCTGTGTCCTGTCCCCGCTCCGTCCAGCCCCCGCTCCGTCCAGCCCCCCCTGTGTCCATATCCCCGCTCCGTCCAGCCCCCCCTGTGTCCATATCCCCCTGTGTCCTGTCCAGCCCCCCCTGTGTCCAGCCTGCACCCTCCCATACCGGTCCCCGCCATCCACCCGCCCTCCTCCTATAGTTTTTCTGCCGGCGGGCTCATGCGCCCACCGGTCAAGCTGCAGGCCCCCTCCTCCCTGCTCGTACCCACCCCCCTGCTTGTACCCAGCCCTGCTCACCGTCGGCCTCCTCTGCAGTCTCCGGTGTGGCCCCTCCTCTTCTCAGGGGCTCCTCCTCCTCATCGGAGTGTAAGTATGAATGGATGGATGGGTGAATGGATGGATGAATGGATGTATGTATGTATGTGTGCGTGCTTGGATGAGTGCGTGCATGAATGTCAGCTTGCATGAATGTCAGCGTGCATGCGTGGATGTGCGTGCGTGGATGTGTGCGTACGTGGATGTGTGCGTACGTGGATGTGCGTGGATGTGGATGTGCGTGCGTGGATGTCAGCGTGCGTGCGTTGATGTGTGTGTGGGTGTGCGTGCGTGGATGTCAGTGTGCGAGGATGTCAGCGTGCGTGGATGTGTGCGAACATGGATGTGTGTGTACGTGGATGTGTGCGTACGTGGATGTGTGCGAACGTGGATGTCAGCATGCGTGCGTTGATGTGTGTGTGGATGTCAGCGTGCATGAATGTCAGCTTGCATGAATGTCAGCGCGCATGCGTGGATGTGCGTGCGTGGATGTGTGCGTACGTGGATGTGTGCATACGTGGATGTGCGTGGATGTGCGTGCCGCGATGTCAGCGTGCGTTGATGTGTGTGTGGATGTGCGTGCGTGGATGTCAGCGTGCGAGGATGTCAGCGTGCGTGGATGTGTGCGAACGTGGATGTGTGCGTACATGGATGTGTGCGTACGTGGATGTGTGCGAACGTGGATGTCAGCATGCGTGCGTTGATGTGTGTGTGGATGTGCGTGCGTGGATGTCAGCATGCGAGGATGTCAGCGTGCGTGCGTGGATGTGTGCGTGCGTGGATGTGAATGTGCGTGGATGTGCGTGCGTGGATGTGGATGTGCGTGCGTGGATGTGTGCGTGCGTGGATGTGCGTGGATGTGGATGTGTGTGCGTGGATGTCAGCGTGCGTGCGTTGATGTGTGTGTGGATGTGCGTGCGTGGATGTGCGTGCGTGGATGTCAGCGTGCGAGGATGTCAGCGTGCGTGCGTGGATGTGTGTGTGGATGTGTGCGTGGATGTGCGTGCGTGGATGTCAGCGTGCGTGCGGGGATGCGTGTGTGGATGTACGTGGATGTCAGCGTGCGTGGATGTGTGCGTGTGTGGATGTGCGTGTGCGTGTGTGGATGTGCGTGCTTGGATGTGCGTGCGTGGTTGTGTGCGTGCGTGGATGATGGGTGCATACATGGATGGATGGGTGCAACAAGGGATCAAGTGTCCCCTTGTTATAGTCTCTGGGATCATAGTCATGGTGCACTGTATAACAGATCATTGTCATACAGTGCACCACAACCCTGACCCCCGAGACTGTAGGAAGAGGACACTTGATCCCTTGCTGTAGTCTCTGGATTGAGCAGAGGCGATCGAGCATCGTGGGACCTTCGTTGTGGACGTCGGAGGCGATCGAGCGTCGTGGGACCTTTGTTGTGGACTACGTCGGATCTTTATAATAAAGATGGAGTCCGAATTTTGTTTGTGTTTTTTTTCAAATAAAAAGATTTTTCTATGTGTGTATTTTCTGACTATTTACCAGAGATTCCTAATGGCGGGTCTAACATTGGCCCTATATTATGAATCTCGTGCTTAGTGCCAGCTGCCAATAAAAAGCTGGCATTAACCCCTTTATTACCTAGTTTGCCACCGGCACCAGGGCAACTGGAAGAGCATGGGTACAGCGCCAGAAAATGGCGCTTCAATGAATGCGCCATTTTCTGGGGCGGCTGCGGACTGCAATTCGCAGCATGGGGGGCCCAGAACGCTTGGGCCTTTCCATGCTGAGGATTCCAGCCCCCAGCTGCCTAGTTGTACCTGGCTGGGCCAAAAATATGGCGGAACCCTATGTCATTTTTTTTTCTAGAATTAGTTCTAGAAATAAAAAAAAAAATGGGCTTCGCTGTATTTTTGGTTGCAGCCAGGTACAACAAGGCAGCTGGGGGTTGCTGGCAGTCTGTAGCTGCCAAGTTGTACCTGGCTGGGCTAAAAATATGGCGGAGCCCCATGTCATTTTTTTTTCTAGAATTAGTTCTAGAAATAAAAAAAAATGGGCTTCGCTGTATTTTTGGTTGCAGCCAGGTACAACGAGGCAGCTGGGGGTTGCTGGCAGTCTGTAGCTGCCAAGTTGTACCTGGCTGAACCAAAAATATGGCGGAGCCCTACGTCATTTTTTTTTTCTAGAATTAGTTCTAGAAATAAAAAAAAAAGTCCTTCGTTGTATTTTTGGTAGCCAGCCAGGTACAACTTGGCAGCTGGCTGACTGGAATCCTCAGCGTGGAGAAACCCAAATGTTGTGGGTCCCCCACGCTGCAAATTGCAACCCACAGCTACCCAAGAAAATAGCGCATTCATTAGAGGCAGCATTTTCTGGTGCTGCAACCCAACTCTTCCAGTTGCCCTTGTGCTGGTGGCACACAGGTTCTCCATACACGACATGGTGTCCGCTAACAATTTCAATGGAAAATTAGCTCCAATTGTTAGCGGAAACCTTGTTGCGTATGGAGAGCCCCTCCCTGTGTGCCTGAACATTGGAGCTCCCCCACAAGTGACCCCATTTTGGAAACTAGACCCCCTAAGGAACTTATCTAGATGCATAGTGAGCACTTTGTTTCCCTAGGTGCTTCATAAATTGATCCGTAATAAGGAATAAGTACGTTTTTATTTTCACAAAAATTTATTTTTTCATTTTTACGGATCAATTTGTGAAGCATCTGGGGGTTCAAAGTGCTCAATATGGATCTAGATATGTTCCTTTGGGGGTCTAGTTTCCAAAATCGGGTCACTTATGGGGGAGCTCCAATGTGGAGACACATGGGGACCCTCCAAACGCGACATGGTGTCTGCTAACAATTTGAATGGAAAATGAGCTCAAATTGTTAGCGGACACCATGTTTGGAGGGTCCCTGTGTGTCTCCACATTGGAGCTCCCCCACAAAGGGAGGCTAAGGAGGACATGGAGGAGACGAGACCAGGGAGGCCAGGGACGACAGGAAAGGGAGGCCAGGGAGGAGAGGAGGCCACTGTACAGTGCTAACCACTGAGCCACTGTCCAGTGATTACCACTGAGCCACCATATACTCCATATAAATCTTGCAACAACATTGTAGTTTCTGGAGAGAGGACTGTGCTATTCAGCGGCTATTTCTATGGCACCTGTTCATTTCATCGCACTCCCGATGCAATAGCATGGGGCCTATTTCTAGTTTTTTTTAATAATAAAGATTATTTTTACAAAGTGTTTTTTTTTTTGTTTCCAATCTCAATTTCTCTATTGCTAATAGCTGGCTGTCACACTGACGGCTGACATTACCAATAGGGGCTTGGTGGCAGCTGTCAAAAAAGGTGTCACCAACCCCGTTATTACCCAGACTGCCACCGCCCAGGGCAGCTGGAAGAGCGAGGTACCTGCCAGGTTTGGCATCTCTCATTGAGGCGCCCACTCCTGGGGCGGCTGTTGGCTGCGGTCCTTAGCGTGGGGGGCCCAGAACGGTTGGGCCTCACCACGCTGAGGATTCCAGCCCCCAGCTGCTTGGGTTACCCTTGCTGGACATAGAAAATGCAGCATGTAGATTGTCCATTCTCTAGTTCACTTTTCAATGGAGAATGTAATAATGGAAAAGAAAGGAAATGACATCACAAGGCTTTTTTTTTTTCTTTTTTTTTTTTAACAAACTTCATTTCTATGTGTTTGCAGTACACATGCAGAAAAATACGCGTCCGTAAAAAAACGCATCAAAAAACGCATGTGTGTGAACACACATGCGTTTTTTTACGCGCGTAAAAAAACGCGCGTATTTCTTTAGAAAACTGCATGCGTAAAAATACGCGACAAAATACGCACTGTGTGAACGCAGCCTAAGCCAGGCATATGCTACCTATTTTTTACCCACCGGATGCTACTTTATCAGATGGAGATGTGCGCTAGCAGACTAGTACAGGTCCTAGAGATGATCAAAGGCAACTACAGAGCCTTTATAACAACCAGTTCTACCCTCTCCTACTGTATCCTCTCCCATCCCTTGTAGACTGTGAGCTCTCTTGGGCAGGGTCCTCTCTACATCTATACTTGTGTGTGCCTTGTATTGCTCATGTTGTTTGTACTTGTCTATGTATGCCCCTTTTTCACATGTAAAGCACCATGGGATAAATGGCGCTATCATAATAAATAATAATAGCATAATCTGCAAATGTGCTATTTATGTCTAAGATAGAAGTAGTAATAGATTACAACAATTGGCCAAACCTTTCTCTTATGATGCTTGAGACCATTCTCTATAGCTGTTACAAACAGGCTTGATTCATTTAGCTCGGCTGGACTTTTTCCCTTTTTGCTTTGATTAACATAAGCAGTTGTACTATTAAAGGTAGTAAGAGAGAAAGTCTGGCACTCAGTTTAATTGCAAAAGTGTTAATTTAAAGGCAACCTGTCACATGGAAAAAAAGTTATTCACCTGCATATATTGGGTTATTCTGCAGATTAATAGCATTTTGAACCTGCCCAGCACCTGCACATTAAATTGAACCTGTCTCACCCCTCATGCTTTACAAACTGAAAGCACCGCCTTCAGCAGCTTCCATGCTGCATTGTGTGAAGATGTCTGTACTCTCTCCCCACCCCTGGGCACTGAAAGAAACACTTTATAATATTTCCCACCATGTATGTAAGTCATTACTTAGGCAGTCTGAAGTGTCTGGTCCCTGTCCTAACATCTATGCCGGGCCGGTCCTCCCCACCTCTTCTATGTGTCGGCCGCTTCCTCTTCTCTCTATGTTCCCTCCTCTTCGGCGCCTGCGCAGATTCATCTTTGTTCACGCAGGCGCACAGAGCTCCGCCGGAGTGCGGGGAGACCAGCTGTCATTGCACCTGCATGAAGTGTCACATACACCAGAACATAACAGGGCAGGCCCTGGTGCCTGCACTTCACGCAGGCGCAATGATAACAGCCTGTCTCCAGGAATCGAATTTAAAGATAAATTGTGGGAGCAGAAGTTTAGATTATTTAAAACTGGACCATTGACCCAAACTGGAGGAACATGAGAAAAGATATGAGTCACTGTTACCTTACCTTAGTGATAAGACTAGAAGGGTCTAGCTACAGTACAATATGCCACCCCATACTGTAATCCTGGGAGAAGGACTGGTGTGATGTTCCTTCATGAAGGCCTCTTCATGGCATTGCCCACATGGTCTCCAGATGCAAAGTAGGCTGGAATGGAGGTCTATCCACTTCTGCGATGAGTCCTGCTTTTGGCTTGGCACATTACAAAATCTTCAGCACTACTCAAATGCACAAGTTTACCAGGTAGAGATAAACCCCTTAATAAACTGGATGATCGTGGTCCTGCACTTAATGACTTCAGTGAAATGAAATCAAAACAATATAAAAAAATAAAGTGGCACTCACCATCTGTAAAAAATCCAAATTTATTGAAAAGTCATTCAAAAATTCCAGGAGAGAGAGCAAGTGGACTTTGCTTTTGGCTTGGACTCAATGATACCCGTAGATTGGTGTGGAGACCCATGGGCGACACCTTGAAGAGGCCTACATTAGGGAATGTCACAACGCTCCTACTCCCAAAATTATGGTTTGTAGTGTCATAATGAACAGTAGCCGGACCCATTTAGTTTTAATTCCAGGTACACTTAACAGCTCAGCGTTACATTGATTTGTGTAGTGGAACCAGTGATACAGCCATTTCTCCAAAGTGTCCCAGGACTCCATGCCACATTGTTCTCCTGCTACTGTGAGCAGCATGTGTGGCTGAAATGTGCTACCATCTCCTGCAGTGTCTCTGAACTTCTCCCATAGAACACATTTGCGACTTCATTGGTCAACAATTGTAAATCTTAATGTTTTCTTATCCAAGTGCATTAAAGGGAACCTGTCACCTGGATCTAAGCCCCTACACTATCACTACCTGTCCCTGCACCTTCCTAGCTGCTCCCTATCTATCCCTCTCTGAGCCAAATCCGCCCTATAAAACTGCAGAAAAATAACTTATAACTTACAGAAGTCCCTGAGGCTGGGGACTGAGAAGGCGGCGCCAGGCTCCATTCAGCCCCTCCTCCATGCAGCAGCACACGCCCCGCTGGGGCGGCGTTATTCTTTCTTCATCGCCGCCTCCTCCATTTGGAATCTCCCACCCACTTTACACTGTAAGGTAGCGGTTAGGATCGGCACGACAGAAGGCAGTGACTCAGGTATTTACTCACACAGCACACAGTTCAGGTATTCACAGACCTCCAGATTCCGATGTAACAGGTCAGACTAACCCCCCGACCAGAATATACCCGAGGTATAAACTGGGCTAGCCCAGAATATACCCCCCTGGGCCAGAATATACCCTTGGTATATTCTGGCCTAGCCCAAACTATACCCGGGGTATAAACAGGCCTAGGCCAGATTATAACTCTCCGTATACCACAGCAGCTGTAGATCAGGGCCCCAAGCCGTGCACAGGGCCCAAGCAATGCATGAGGACCCGAGGCAGCACAAGGTGGCCCCAGGCAGCAGAAAGTGGCCCTACGCAACATACAGGGGCCCCAGGCAGTGCTAGGGGCCCCAGGCAGTGCATGGGGGCCCGAGGCAGCACACAGGGGTCCCAGACTACACACAGGATCCCAGGCTACACACAGGGGCCCCAGCCAGCATACAAGGGCCCCAGGCAGTACACGGGGCCCCAGGCAGTGCACAGGGCCCCAGGCAGCACAAAGTGGCCCCAGGCAGCACAAAGTGACCCCAGGCAACATACAGGGGCCCCAGGCAGTACTATGGGCCCCAGGCTACACACAGGATCCCAGGCTACACACAGGGGCCCCATGCAGCATACAAGGGCCCCAGGCAGTGCACAGGGCCCCAGGCAGTGCACAGGGCCCCAGGCAGCACAAAGTGGCCCCAGGCAACATACAGGGGCCCCAGGCAGTACCAGGGGCCCCAGGCTACACACAGGATCCCAGGCTACACACAAGGGCTTCATGCAGCATACAAGGGCCCCAGGCAGCACACAGGGGCCCCAGGCAGCACAAACTGAACACAGGCAATATACAGGGGCCCCAGGCAGTGGGCCACCCGGGGCCACTTTGTGCTGCCTGGGGCCCCTGTGTGCTGCCTCTGGCCCCCATGCGCTGCCTGGGACCCCTTTGTACTGCCTGGGGCCCTTGTATGCTGCATGGGGCCCCTGTATGTAGCCTGGGACCCTGTGTGTAGCCTGGGGCCCCTAGTACTGCCTGGGGCCCCTGTATGTTGCCTGGGGCCACTTTGTGCTGCCTGGGGCCACTTTGTGCTGCCTGGGGCCTTGTGCACTGCCTGGGGCCTGTGCACTGCCTGGGGCCCCGTGCACTGCCTGGGGTCCTTGTATGCTGTATGGGGCCCCTGTGTGTAGCCTGGGATCCTGTGTGTAGCTTGTGGACCCTAGTACTGCCTGGGGCCCCTGTATGTTGCCTGGGGCCTCTTTGTGCTGCTTGGGGCTACTTTGTGCTGCCTCGGGCCCCCATGTGTTGCTTGGAGCCCTGATCTACAGCTGCTGTGGTATACGGAGGGATATAATCTGGCCTAGGCCACTTTAACCCGAGTATATTCTGGTCGGGGGGGTTAGTCTGGCCTGTTACACCGGGGCACAGCCGAGTAGAACCTCATACAATCCCAGCAGCTCCTGCTGCTGTCCTGACACACTCCACCCCCTCCCCACAGCCCAGGGCAGCACATATCATCTCCTATTCACCCGCACACCTGGGGGTCAGTGATTTCAATCAGCACTCAGCTCCAGCAGCAGCTAACCCTGTGTGTGCTGCTACCGAGCAGAAGATACAATCTCCCATATGCTGTGTCTCAGTCAGGGGACACATCGAGGTCGCATCACCACAACATGATAGGTGTAAAGCACAGATTCCAAATGGAGGAGGCGGCGATGAAGAAAGAATAACGCCGCCCAGCGGGGCGTGTGCTGCTGCATGGAGGAGGGGCTGAATGGAGCCTGGCGCCGCCTTCTCAGTCCCCAGCCTCAGGGACTGCTGTAAGTTTTATAAGTTATTTTTCTGCAGTTTTATAGGGCGGATTTAGCTCAGAGAGGGATAGATAGGGAGCAGCTAGGAAGGTGCAGGGACAGGTAGTGATAGTGTAGGGGCTTAGATCCAGGTGACAGGTTCCCTTTAAGTAGCAGAACATTCCTCAGACAATCATTAATAGCCTTATTGACAAGACATGTAAGTGCAGGGATTTCTGCACATGGTGCTCATACTTGATAATGAACAAATCAAGATGTTTTTAACATTTTTTATAATTTTTTCTATCATTAATATGTCAATTGATCCTGTGATTTCTATAATTTTACAACTTTTCCTTCTTGGTGTTGCAGTTTCAGTGGGAGGAGTATAAACCGCTGGTATTTGCCTCCAGGTAAAACCTCATCATTGGCATTTAGAAGTGCATAGCTTTGCTTTCCATCCAGGATGATTATAGAAACTAGCACTATCAGACATGAACTTTGCACCAGTACAATATCATTGTTACATTTTGGTCAATTTGCTTTTGTTACGCACTCCTGTGTGGCGATTAGGAGTGGTCCGACTGGACCACAAAGGAAACTGTGGCAGCTGACTCCCAGGGTAGGGGACGCAGAGACGGATACTGATACAGCCTCTGGTACGGACAGACAGACACAGATACAGTCTCTGGTGCAGACAGGTGCAGCTAGGACGGGTATAGAGGACAAGACGGCAGCTGCAGGTTGGTATAGACACAGCAGGTAATGGAAAGTCAGGCAATGGAGATGAATCAGAGAGCATATAGTATAGCTCGACCACCGTTTAGGTGCACAAGGGAAAAATAGGCCACAAAGTCTTTAAATATAACCCCGGCACACAATAAAAGAAGAGAGATGATTATCCTTTTTGTGTTTTTTATTTTTGAAGGTGAAAAACAGGTTGTATCACACAACGTTTCGGCTCCAGTTGAGCCTTTCTCAAGTGAGTCTTCTGTATATATAGAAAGGGGGTTTGTGGTTCAGTTCCCACATGAGCAACTGCTCAGGCCAGTACCCAAGGCTCCTGTCCATCCACCCAGACAAGCCACCATGCTGCTGCACTGACACAAAGGACGGAGTCATATGCTGAGTACCTCAAACAGGGTACTGGCCTGAGCAGTTGCTCATGTGGGAACTGAACCACAAACCCCCTTTCTATATATTCAGAAGACTCACTTGAGAAAGGCTCAACTGGAGCCGAAACGTTGTGTGATACAACCTGTTTTTCACCTTCAAAAATAAAAAACACAAAAAGGATAATCATCTCTCTTCTTTTATTGTGTGCCGGGGATATATTTAAAGACTTTGAGGCAATGGAGATGGACACATGTAAACAGGACCTGACAACTGCTAAACAGAACTAACCAGACATGTTGCTCAGGTACCTTCTCTTGTGGAAGGATGCCTTAAATACATATTAAATGAAAACTGTCAGGTCAAAAATCCATGTGTAACTGCTAATATTTTCTAATTCCTCACTCTAAGCTCTCTCTATTAATGTATTTCTTTCATTTTTATTTCCCTCCTATCTTCTTTAAACTTCAAATAAAGAGATTAATTCCATCTGTCAATCACAGTGAGCGATCATCTTAGTTTTCTGCTGTCCCCTCCCCATAAGATGAATATGCATATCACATATTCACATTACTGCACAGGACATCAGTGTGGGGAGGCTGTGTCTCCTCTCTGCTCTCTGTGTTTACAGCATCACAAGAGGTCAAATACAACACAGAAACTGTCACAACAGGGATACCTCTTACAGAAACAAATGGAGTGTAGATAAAGCAGATCTGTAATAGCTCTCTCCCCCTGTGTCCTCAACAGAACAGACCTCCTGTAAGTGGAACCTTACACTGCACTGTTAGCAAAGAGAGGAGTGAGGAGGAGAGAGTTGCTGAGAGGGAGTGAATAATTACATGACAGTTAATATAGCAGCCGGACTATTTCTGTTTGCTTATAATGAAGAGGACTAATCCACGAGCTCCCTGCAGGGTCTGACAATGCTGACAATATAAAAACTACAAACGGTACAATAACGATTTTGCATGTTTTTAAAAGGTCTGCCTAGGCACTATTCAAGGGTAATATTAGTATCATACTGAAAAATGAGCTGACAGTATCCCTTTAAATACATTCCGGGTAATGGAGCTCTGGCCCTTTAAGAGCAGCGTAGGTGCACAAGCATGTGGCTTAAGTGCATTCCCAGGCATTCCCAGGACTTAGGAGCTGAAGGCAGGAGAAGAGCATGTGGATGGCCGTGACCGAGGAATGAGGCGCACAATGTAGCCGCAGCGGTGAGCATGTCAGCGTCCCTGCAGGGACATTAGCATTACAGTTTTTTTAGTGCATAAGTTGACTTTAGAGGGTGATTCCTATCTCACCTCTTCATGATGGGAAATTAGCATCCAAGCAATGGCTACAAAACGTGAGGCTCCAGATACAGCAGAGGGCTGCAGAAGTTATTCCCCCACAAAATTATACCAACTGAACTATTTCAACCAAATCCATGATTGATTGCTGGGAAAAGAATGATCTACTATTTCTCTACTGAACAAAAATATAAACTGAACACTTTAGTTTATGCTCCCATTTTTCATGAGCTGAACTCAAAGATCTAAGTCTTTCTTTATGTACACAAAAGGCCTTTGTCTCTCAAATTTTGTTCACAAATGTGTCTACATCTGCGTTAGTGAGCACTTCTGTGCTGAGATAATCCATCCACCTTACAGGTCTTGTGTGGCGCCCCACTGGTCGGGACTCCATGGAGGGGTATTGCACCCAGACCAGAGTGTGTAGTATCCCTGTGACCAGGGAACTGTGATGTCAATGGGGACCCTCACCACACGCATCCACACACCTTAGGTCAGGGGACCAATAGGTTAATCTGTTGCTAGGAAACCGGTCCCGGTGAGAGGAGCTTAGGTGGTACAGTGAAGAGCGGGAAAGTTAGTCAGTGCGGAGTTGGAGAAGGTTGTTGGAGGGGAACCCTGCAAGTAGCGCAGTGGAGGGCACCTCAGGGGTGGTGGCCGGGGAACCGAAAGGGATCCTAGGGTGTTGAGGTGCACCTGAATCCTTGCCGGTACATCTACCGGGCGGAGGGGTCCAGTCCGACACCGGAGGGCCGTCTCCAAGGCGGTGCTGGTGTTCATCCCCGAGCCGCAGAAATCGGACAGCACGCACCTCTTCAGAGGGCCCCAACAACCCCGGCAAAATTCCCCTAAGGTCCCCGTGTAGGATCGAGGAGGCCCGGAGAGAGAGAGTCTCCAGGAGGGGACCCAGAGGCAAAGACAGTGATCAGTTTATCACAGGAGGGGGCAAAGTCAAAGGCACGAGGCAGCTAGTCACATCAATGATAATCGTCAGATGATAAAGCCTTCAGATTAAGTAAACAACAGTACACAACTTGACATGTGACAAATCATTGAATTCCGCATGCTGCCCTTAGATTACAAATCAAAAACCTGCTGACAGATTCTTTTTAAGAGCAGGATGGTTATTTTCACCTTCACAGATACTTAATGTAGCTCCACAGTTTTACCATTTTAATCAAGAGCTTTATGTTTTATGAACAGGATTCTATCAATGGCATGAATATCCCACAGTATATTTTTTACTGTATAAGTCGTATTTGCATACAGCTTGTACTGTGAAATGAAGCTAAATTTAATAAAAAAAAATCTACTTGAGTCCTGAGCAGTCACAAACACTTGGCATATTAAAGCTGTTTAGGATTCCAGTCTAGAATGTAGACAAACAGAGCTTCAAGCTGCAAATACAGGTGATGCTGGCGGTGCCGCTGTCCATACAACTAATACATGGGAAGAGTTGTTCTCTGTTTCTATAGCAGCAAAATCATCTTCAAAAACATAATCAAAGCGATTGCAAATTGTATGGTCTATTTTTTAGTATTTTTCAGGTAAATACTAAAGAAGTTTAAAACTACAGTAATGAAATGATAAAGTGTCATCTATTTGTTCTACCAACCTTCTAAGGCAGTTTAATATATGGAAATTGTGGTGAAGAATTTATAGTGCAATGCTGAGTATGAGTATGATCCGCCCCAGGGCCGTGGGGTACCCAGTTTCGGGCGTTATAGTTCACAGGGGATGTCACGGGCTTGTTGCCCGATTCCGTGGCCCTAGTGGTCGCTGAAAAGGGGGAACAGTTAATAGGGATGGTGTTTCGTGACGCCACCTACGGTTCCAGTAATGGTACCGGTGCTGCGGGACAGTCCCCCAAAGTGATGGTGAAGCAGCAAGTTGGTTTGACTCCCCATAGATGGAGTGGGATCCCCTGGGCAGTAGTGGATGATGGGAGTTGTGAAACAGCTCGGCGACTCCTCAGGCGCAGAATAATGAAATACACCACACAGTTTATAACTTGCAGCGGGTTTACTGGCAGTTCTTTACACACACTCTTCACGTGTCTGCCTGGCCTGGGTAGTCGCTGGGAGTTAGGATGCCGCACTTTGGTCCCTCGGTGGAATGCCTACTGTTCCTCTCCCTTCCTGCGCTCCCTCCTTTCTTCCTCAGCGCTTCCGCGCGCAGAGCCTGAAGTCAGCTCCTCAGATCATCTCCAACTGAGCGACTTCACTCCAAGCCCTCGGGATCCTATATGGGCCTTTTTCTGGGCGCGCCGGGTGTCGGCCACGACTTCTTGAAGAAGCTTGGGCCTCCGGTTCGGTGGCTCGGGGGTGAACACCCGCACCGCTCTCTGAGCCGTTCCTCTGTTCCGAGACTGAACCCTTCCGGCCGGCAGATGTACTGCGTCCAGATTCGGGTGCACCGCAACAGCTGGTGCCCCTAGGGTCACCTTCCTTCCTGACAGCACCTCCGCCATCTACTCCTCACTCCCCACTGGAGCTCTTCCTGACTCTCTCTTGCTTTTCCTCCCACCCACACACTTTTCTACCCTGCCTGAGCCCCTCGCAAGGGACTGGGTCCTCCCTACAGCGGGTCCACCCATGGTCCCCTGCTCTAGGGTGTGTATGTGTGAATGGGAGTGATGAGGGCCCCTTATGCAACATCCCAATTCCTCAACCACAGGAATACTACACACTCTTTTATTGGTGCAGTACCCCTCTGTGGCGTGCCAACCAGTGGGGCGCCATATTCCCCCGTGGTTAAACTCACTCGTCCACGAGTGACCCAACCCGGTACAGATTAACATTTTTTTTTACATTTTTTATTAACACACAAACCATACGCAGTTCTTGTATTCACTTCCAGGAGGTATTTTTACTTTTAATGTTACTGGGTCAACGGGACCAACAAGAATGAAAAAATCAAAAACTCAATGCCGGCCAATACGGGGCCGGTTATTAGTGCAGTCCCGGTGGTAGTGTCCGTTTAGTGCTTTCCAAGGGCGCATTAACTAAATGGTAGGCTCTAGAGAGAGAGTGGCTAGTTGGGCCTGTACCTAGACAGCCCTCCTTGAAGGGTGTCATAGGTCCCGAGAAGTACATCCTGCGGGGCAAGGATTTCAGGAAGTGAATCAACTGGTTTGCTCTCCATAGGTCGAGTGCACGGTGTGCTCGGGGGTCCATGAGTTTCTCCCTCTTTGGCCATGCGTTCCCTTTGCTAAAGTGTGGCACCGTATGATAGCCAACTCGTGTTAATCTGCGGAAAACTGGATCCTCTATCCCGGGGGGAAAAGAGGTTTTCCCGAAATCGGGAACAGTGAGGATGATTGGGGCAATATGTGAGTTCTAATGAATGGGTTATCGCAGCATGCCAAAGTTGCCCCTTTCGTGGGGTGGTCGCTCAATTGCCTCAATTTGCTGGAACTAACCATGCCTGGTAATTGGGCGTCTGTAAAGTCCTTTTCCACCCTGACCCATGCTTTAATCTCACTGTTCCTGAACCAATCCAGTATTCTGGAGAGATGAGCAGTGAAGTAATTGTACCTGAAATTAGGAAGGGCAATACCTCCGATGGGTTTGGAGCGGAACAGTATTGTTTTGCTGATTCGCTATGGTTTGTCTCCCCAGATAAATTAGGATTGGATCGAAGTGAGGCTTTTCAAAAAGGATGAAGGAACCATGATCGGGAGAACTTGGAAGATATACAAAATCTTTGGGAAGATATTAATTTTAAAGATTGTGACTCGCCCCAGTTGGGACCGTGGGGTACTTGGAACCAAACCCTCTCTCTGCACGTCGTCGGGGCTGTGGACTGTCACGGTGGTGTGACCCGGTCCGTTGTCCCCTATTGGGCGGTCAGTAAAATGGGGATTGAGAAGGGGTAAAAACAAAAATAAAAGTAAAATAAAAAGAGTTTGTCGTGACGCCACCCGTGTTAGGCGGCCGGTTTAGAGGGGGAGAAGGGGGAGAGGGGGAGAGAGGGGGAGTGTTCGGGAGTGGGGGTGGTGAGGGGGAGAGAGGTGGAGTGGGGGTAGGGATGAAAAGTTGGGGAGGGGGAACGGGTTGGGGAGAGGAGGGGGTAGGGAGGGAGGGTCGGAGAGTGGGGAGGGGGGACGGGTTGGAGAGAGGAGGGGGAAGGGTTGGAGAGGGGAATAGGGGACAGAAGAGGGGGGATGGGGGAAGGGGCAGGGAGTGTGGAGGGGTGGAGGAAGGGGGAAAGAAAAAGGGGGGAGAGGGAAGGAAGGAGAAGTAGGAGTGGGTTGGGATCATTGCTTAGGGGGCGCTTTCGGAGGAGCAACGGGGGACATCATCTACAGAGCAGGGACCCGGGGCCGACTGAGTCTGGATAAAAGGGGTCAAAGAAAAGCCAAACCATGTCAGGGATAAGCCGAGCCCACGTTCTTCAGAGAGGGTTGTTGAGGGCGCCTAGCCCGTCATCTCAGCTTCTGCTGAGGTGGACGGAGGTCATCCATTGTCAGTCAGTCCGGAATTGGGAATGGCACCACATTTAGAAGATCAAATAGCGCAGAGAGATAGTCCAGGGTGTGGAGGTAGAACGTGGTGTCTTCCTTCTGGATGATGAGGTGGAATGGGTGTCCCCATCTATATGACACTCCGACATCTAGGATCTTTACTAGTGATGGGCGAATCCTAAATTACTCGGAATCGCTTGACTCTAGCGAGTCCGAGCACAGGACTCGCTACTCGTTGCGAGTCTAGCGAGTCCAATGTTAATGAATGGGGAAGCGAGTAATAGCGAGTAGTGTGAGATTTACAAATCGCAGATGTGTCTCGGAAGCTTCAGCCTGAAGCAATCCTAGTTTTGTCATTTATTTGCATTGGACTCGTTTACTTTGTAAGTAATCGCTGGGAAACTCGCACAGATAAGAGTCCTGTCTGCTCAGTGTGCTGGCTGCCAGCTCCAGGGTCCTAGAGCCCGCCTGCTGCCTGATGTAGCAGAGCTGAGCTTGTTCTCAGTCTGCTCATTCCCTGTGTACAGACATGAATGTCTCTGCACAGAGATGATGTAGCAGAGCTGAGATTGTTCTCAGTCTGCTCATTCCCTGTGCATAGACATCTATATCTATGCACAGGGGATGTAGCAGAGAGAACATCGCGTTTTGGACTGCGTCGGACGGAAGAGGATTTTTTTAATTAAAGATGGAGTCTCTAATGGCTTTTTTTTTATTTCTAATAAAAAATTTTCTATTTGTTGTGTTTTTTTTAAAACAATTTAATAGAAATTCATGGCGGTCATGTCTAATATTGGCGTGACCGCCATAAATTTCGGGCTTAGGGCCAGCTGATAATACAAAGCTGGCCCTAACCTCTTTATTACCCAGCGTGCCACCGCTACCAGGGCCGCTGGAAGAGCGGGGTTCAGCGCCAGAGGATGGCGCTTCAATGAACGCGCCATCTTCTGGGGCGGCTGCAGGCTGCAATTTGCAGTGGGGGGTGCCCAGAAAGCTTGGGCATCCCTGCGCTGCGGATTCCAGCCCCCAGCTGCTTAGCTGTACCTGGCTAGACATAGAAATTGCGCGGAGCCCCACGCATTTTTTTTAAATTATTTCATGAAATTCTGAGATTCTGACTCTGACTCTGAGACTCTGACTCTAAAATTCATGAAATAATAGAAAAAAAAATGCGTGGGGCTCCGCGCAATTTCTATGTCTAGCCAAGTACAGCTAAGCAGCTGGGGGCTGGAATCCGCAGCGCAGGGATGCCCAAGCTTTCTGGGCACCCCCCGCTGCAAATTGCAGCCCGCAGCCGCCCCAGAAGATGGCGCGTTCATTGAAGCGCTATCCTCTGGCGCTGAACCCCGCTCTTCCAGCGGCCCTGGTGGCGGAAGCACGCTGGGTAATAAAGGGGTTGATACCAGCTTTGTTATACAAGCTGGTATTAAGCCCGAGATTCTTAATGTCAGGCCACGTTTGACCCAGCCACTAAGAATCTCCAATAAAGGGTTAAAAAAACACAACACAGAGAAAATTTTTTATTTGAAATAAAAAAAAAAGCCATTAGGGACTCCATCTTTAATTAAAAAAATCCTCTTCCGTCCGACGTAGTCCAAAATGCGATGTCCTCTCTGCTACATTCCCTGTGCATAGATATAGATGTCTATGCACAGGGAATGAGCAGACTGAGAACAATCTCAGCACTGCTACATCATGTCTGTGAGCAGGCGGGCTCTAGGACCCTGGAGCTGCACAGAGAAGACAGCTGGACTCGGCTTGCAAAGAAACAGCAGTTACTTTGCGAGTTTCCCTGCTATCACTGGCACAGTAGCCGAGTCTAATGCAAACAATGGCAATCCTAGTTTTGTCAGCGTTTCTGACAAAACTAGGATTGATATTGATTTGCATTGGACTCGTGCGAGTAATCACTGGGAAACTCGCAGAGTGCCGAGTCCTGCGAGTCCCTTACTACTCGCCGAGTAACGAGTCCTAGCGAGTAGATTCGCCCATCCCTAATCTTTACTAGAAGAGAGTGAAGAAGACACCTCATATACAGGGTGCGGGCAGAGACATCAGGGAAGATTCGAAAGGGAGAGACGTTAAAGACTATCTGGTAGGACTTCCAGGCAACTTGCAGGATGTCTTCTTTGTCAATGAAGTAGTGAAGTCTACACAGGACATCTCTTGGCTTAGCAGAATCCACGGTGCCTCTCCTGGTGAAGTGGTGTACTCTGTGGAACTGGTAGTGTTCCTCAGGTGGGTGACCCATCACACTTTTGAAGAGCGATTGCTCCCTGAATTGCATTTTCTCTCTGCCCTCACCCTCAGGAAGCCCCTTTATTCGGATGTTGTTTCTCCTCCCTCTATTCACTTGGTTGTCGAGTAGGAGAGCCATGTCTTGCATTCGTGAATGCACTGTATTCTGTCTCGCTGTGAGGGTGAGTACTTGATCTGAGAGGTCTTTAAGGAGTGTCTCGGTTGCTGATGTCCTAGTCGCCAGCTCCATCACATCCACTTTGATGCTGTTGATGGCCTGCTGGTGGGAGGTTTCGATTTTTTGGGCAAGGTCGACAAGATCTTGCTTGGTAGGGAGAGCTTTCAGTATTTGGAGGTCTAAGGTAGGCGGCGGTTGTGTGAGCCTGCTTTTGGAGGCTCCATACCGAGAGGGGACAATGGAATTTGTGAGATAGTCAGTAATGTCTCGTACGTGCAGATCGGGTGTGGCGCTATTAAGGGAGCATCCCGAAAGGGAGGCAGGAGACAGCCTTCTAGGGGTTTCTTTAGTCTTCCTTGAGGGCCTCTAGTAACCGGAGCTGGGATGGGCATTGATGTATTTGCGTTCTGAGGCGAGGTAGCTTTTGTTGTAGAGGTTGCATAATATATTGTCCTATGAGTTTGGCAGGCCTGCATTTTTTTGGCATTCCACTGTCAGGTGGCAGTAAACTGGGGAGCCCTCAGGGGTCCGCATGGTTTGAGATGGGAGGGCTACGAAGCTCTGTTGACTGGTCTGCCCTTTCATGGCGCTTCATTGTAGGATGATAGATAGCTAGGGGGTAGTTGGTGAGCATCCCAGGTCAGCCCCACCTGTGTCTGTAGTCAAATCATGCTCGTTCGTTGAGGTTCTGTTGTGCTGCGGGCTGTATATGCAGTAGGGACTGCTGTTGGCTGTGTTTTCGATAGGGACTACTGCAGGCTGTGTACACAATAGAGACCACTGCTAGCTATGTGCCTGATATGGGCTGCTTTTAGTTGTAAACACGATAGAGACTGCTGATCGCTGTGTACACAGTGGAGATTGCTGGTAGCTGTGCATGCAATGGAGAGTACTGTGGACTAGTTAACCAGTAGGTGGCTTCTGGCTGTATGCACAACGGGGAGTACACAGTAGGGACTGCTACTGGCCGTGTACGCGATCTGCGGTGCTCTCTCCTCCTGGTACCGATGGGTGCGGGTGGGCCTCAGGCAGCATGAGCCAGGGGATCAAACAGGGCCCAAGTTTGGATCTGGTCTTCTGGTCGAGAGATAGTTTAGTTTAGTTTAGATAGCTCCCTGTGTCCCTGGGTGTACCTTGGGTGGGCTGAGGTGGCTGAGAGGTCTGTGGGGTGACTGGATGGCGTGGCGTCTTAATGGACCCAGGGGCACCAGGGGCTCTCTTTAATTTACTGAGGGCCACTGCTCTGCTAGGTACTCTTCTATGTACCAGCCCAGGGGTGTTTCTGTGGTTTCACAGCCCCTGGTGTAGCAGCTGGGCGGCACACCTAGCATCAAAGGAGGGCACCGCTAAAGAGCACCGCTGGAGGGCACTGCTGATGTTGTGCTGTGCGTTGGCTTAACGTGGCTGTTCGTCACCCAGGGCCGGGGATGAGGCTGGAAGTGCGGGTCGCACTCTCACTATGTGCGGCACCGTGCCCGGCCTATTGAGCGGCGGTGTGAGGCGGAGGCTTGCGGTCTGGGTTGCGGCTGCAGGGAAGCTCGGGCACCAGGTCACCGCTGCTGATTAGGTGTGTGCGGCCTACGGGTCGGTCCCCGCTGCAGTGCTTGAGGAGATGGCAGGACTCACAGGGGGTGGTTGTACAGTTGCCCCTGTACCCTTTCGTTAGTGGGGGGCCTGCGGTCTCTGTTATCTCCCACAGTGTTCTAGGAGCTGGGGGAGAGGGATTCTTTACTCCATGGTGGGAGGATTAGCCGACACGATGACACTGGCGTCCAGCAGCTCGTGCAGCCCCGGTCTTTTTGGCACCCGTTGGCTGTCAGGTACTCACAGCTCCCAGTCTCCTCTACCAGGCTTCTGTCCGCGGTGTTCTGGTCGGAGATTGTGGGTGAGGGGGGGTCCCATTGCAGTTATGCGGCCCTCGCACTCTCCTGTCCTCTGCAGCAGGCTTTTCTAGCCCTATCAGATCCGGGCACAATGAAGTGTCAGTCAGATTTAGGTTGTGTGAGGGGTGATGGCAGCGGTATTTTGGCTGTGTGGGGAGCTCCGATGTGGACAGATTGGGTGGATTGGGTCCTTCTAGCCCGGAGCTTTCTCATATGCGTCCGTCTTGCCAAGCAGCCATTTTAAGTCCGACAGCCTCAAAATCTTAATGATTTAGAGATGATCTGCAAAAGGAGTGGACCAAAATTCCTCCTGACTCGTGTGCAAACCTCATCATCAACTTCAAAAAGTGTCTGACTACTGTGTTTGCCAACAAGGGTTTTGCCACCAAGTATTAATGTCTTGTTTGCCAGAGGGATCAAATTCTTATTTCCCTCTGCAAAATGCAAATACATTTATATAATTTAGACAATGTGATTTTCTGGATTTTATTTTTGATATTCTCTCTCTCACTGTTAAAATTACCTATCCTTAAAATTATAGACTGTTCATGTCTTTGTCAGTGGGCAAACTTACAAAATTAGCAAAGTGTAAGGAATGACAATATTTGTGGGGATTGAGCCGTATTCCAATTGCAGCCATGTTGTTCAGACTCTGCTATACCTCGCTCCAATCATACACCTTTTTGGCCCAAGGCAAGTCATCTCTGGGAAAGGGAATATGTTAATCAACCTGAGCATGCTAATTTCCTAGCCATATAGTCCCACACGAGAGCTCCTATGCAATGGAGATTAGGTGACAATGAATCTCCCTGCCATTATCCAAAAGGATGACCATCTGGGGACTTCTCAGCCAAGTGTGAAAATGAATTTCCTTCTATCTGCAAACTCAATGGAAGAGTTAATTACTGCCCAGACTTAAGACTCCAAGAGTATAATCTTAGTATTTTATGAACCGTCGCTCATATAAAAATGGCATGTGTAAATATCGCATCCAGAGATTCAGATGATCCTGGCACATATGTTTATATAAGTGTTAGACCATTATAAGTACCCTAATCTTGATATTGGCCAGTAGGATACCAGCAGAGGGGTCATGCGTCATATCAAGGCGAAGCTAAAATCATAACTGAAAATATGAGAGCATTGTCTTCTGCCTATGACATTCCCAGGCAACGTTATGGCAAATAATAACTTTTGTATATCTCATATCTCACCTCAGGGGAATTGGAGTTATGGGACGGCCCAGGGGCAGGAGATGGGTGTGAGATGGGAAGGCCTCTTACTGTATAAAAATAGCCCATCTCTTCCCATCTTGGTATTCTTACAAATATGACTTATTCCTTACACAAAGGATCAAATACTTATTTCCCCCACTGTATTTTATTAGATTAGGAAATGTGCCACTGCCTAAGACTATTCTACTACCGTTATAAATTGCTATCATACAGGTTATTCGGATACTGAAGTACAGACACTGTGACATATTATTGGACAGAGTCTTAACTCCCAGCTGGTTACAACAATGTATATATAGACTATATTATATTTCATTTTTCTCCATTTTTGAAACCTATAAAACATTTGCTTCTCCTTAGAGCAGGACTTGTATTTGAAACGGAAAATATATGGTGCATACTTCCTACAGAGCTGTGTAACACTAAAGTTAATAATAATATGTAGCGTAAATACTGCAGAAATTATTGCAGGGCAGTTCAGTTTAGTAGGAAAAATCAATGGGGGGGGGGGGTCATTCATTAGTGAACCATTTACTTTTAGTTTGTAATAAGTCCATGGTAACACAAAAGCTAAACACACTAGGCAAATATATTTCTTAAGAGCAAATCTTATCCTCCCTACTTGTTGTCATTTTTCTAGACTGTATTTTAAATGTATTCATTCTATAGAACAAAAATGAATAGCATTTATGATTTTCATACTAGATATCATACATGAATGATTATTGAACATGTCACCAATTGTCTAAGTAAATATATTTCTAAAGGTGCTATTAACGTTGATTTCTCACCAGATGTTGGTAACAACCCATCAAATCCACACCGGCAAATAAATCAAACCGTAAATGTCCATACATTTAGTGATGTGTAATAATGAGAAATGACAAAGGGAAAGAGTACTCTGAAGAAAATATTTGCATGCATTGCACAGGTGTGAATTTGGCCCTTCCTTCAACACAAACACTCTTCAAACCAAAAAGGTTCAATGGGCTCTTTCTATGAACTCTGAGCTTTAGTTCCTTCCATAAATTTTCTATTGGACATAGGTCAGGTGGTCGGCCCGGCCATTCTATCAGCTTTCTTTTCTTTTTTTCTATGAAACCAATTGAGAATTTCCTTGGTTGTGTGTTTGGGATCATTTTCTTGCTGAAATGTCCACCCTCGTTTCATCTTCATCATCCTGGCAGATTGCAGCAGATTATTATCAATAATGCCTCAGTACATTCATCCTTCCTTTAATTATATGAAGTTTGCCAGTGCCATATTCTGAAAAACAGCCCCACCCAAATTTCACTGTTCGTATGGTATTTTGGGGTGATATGCAGTGCCTTTTAACCTCCAAATATATTGTGTATTTTGGCATCCTAAGTGTCATGCTAATAGGTTGGGGAGATAGGGCAAAGCCTGAACTAGGCTTACCATGAGCGGTGTAACTAAGTGCATACACAGTCTTCACCAGAACCTCTGATGGTGAGGTTGAAGTTTGATGACTATAGACACCAGGTACAACTCCAGGGCAGTCCCTGGTTGTTGCACTCCACCAAGAAGTTGAACGGCACATGGCGAGAAGGATGGGTTGGGAACTACTGCTTCTAGGAAACCACAGGAAAGATAACTTGTGGAGACCCTGCAACCAGGCAGCCACAGGGTGAACTGCATCCGTTATAGGTAGGACGGTCACTGCACACAAACACCGACACACACGCACTGCGACCCTGAGCCTTTTTGTTATGTAACGTTCAAGAATGTGCCCCCCGGAAGGGAAGAAAATTAATCTTGTATTGTTAATGTTGGTTAATGCATAAAAAAAAAACTTTTGAGTTGTGTCACCAGTACCAGGTGCTGGCACGCGGACGCGCCAGGCTTTGCTCCGGGGAAGTGTGCTACCCCTGAGACCAGGCGGCCACAGGGAGAACTACAGCTGGGATAGGTAGGATGGTCACTCCACACGAACACCCACACACACACACTCCGACCCTGAGCCTAAGGCGAGGGGTGGTGGGAGTAGCTACGTGTGGGTGGGAAGTAGAAAGAACCCGGAAAAAGGGGTGGAGGAACTAGACTCCAAAGGACCTAGGAACACTGAGTTGGAAGCAAAATTCTCTGGAGGGTGAGGAAGAGGGAAGGATTCCCAAGCCGAGACACCCTTCAGCTAAGTATCACAGACAGAGAGAAAAACGGGGCCCGGCGACCTTATCCGCTAGTGGCCGGCTGAACCTGTGGAGAGATAGAAGGAGTCAGGTGAGCCCGACTAACCTGGGTCAATGGTGGCTGGGCCAAAGAACCAAAGTGCCAGCTCTGTAGATGTAGTCGGAAACGCTTCAAGACCCTAACCACAAGACACCTGGCAGAGTGCGGGAACTCTATGTCCCGAGACCCAACAACCGATGCGCTGTAGGACCAAGCCATCGTACTAGGGCTAGTGACCCAGAGTGTGGGATAGATCACTGCAGAGCCTGTGAAGGCCAGACCGAAACCATACACGAAGGAGAGGAGAAAGAAACAAAGGTCCCGAAAGGTACACTGAGAGGGAGTGACGCAGGGGAACCATCCTGGCTGCAGTGAGAACCTGAGCCCGGGGCTGTCGTCTGAACCTGGTCCACTGCGAGTGTGTAAAAGAACTGTAAAGTACTGTGGCAGAGACTGTGTTGGTGGTGGAGTAAAGTACCTGCTAAACTCAAGAACTGTGTTTGAGACCTATTGATGCCATGACTGCAGCAGCTCGCCTGCGGAGCTGCACACTTGTGTTCTGCCATAGCAGAAGCTGCGGGAAGAGAGCAATGGCACTGTTCCGTTACTCATCATCCCTCTTGCAGACTGACAAGAGGACCCGATTCCATGTACCCCCCTGCCCGGGGTGCGACATAACCCGTGTCACTTACCCTGAGCTCCCTGACATCTCTAGACTAGTTGTTTTACCCCATACGGCGATTACTAGCTGATCCCTGTCTTACACTTATCACAACCCTGTCTAGTGAGCAGGGCAGCAGGAACATTAGTCCTGCTCTATGATAAAGACAAAGGGAAAATGACAAAAGAAAAAGAAATTGCATTTACGTAACATGCATCCCAAACAACAGATGAGTAAAAAAGGGAAAGAAAGTGAACTTAATGTTTTTTATCCATTAATTTTTTATTAGGTAATTTCAGTTATAATGACATTACAGTAACAGTTCAACAATAATGAAAATTTAAACAAGTAATAGGTAAAAGGAAACAAGAGGAATACACAAGAGGGAATTGTGGATGGATAAAGTCAGAGGGAGAAGGGAATTGCGTAACCAATATCATACGTTTCCGTGACATTGTTTATTTTGTATTATGACTAATTTTGTAGTCACAGACAGGGACCCTCCTCTACAACTTTATCTGCTTGTGTACACCTCACCCTTCCCTCCTCCCCCTGACTTGAAAGTGAAATAAATCAAAAGGGAGAAAAAGTATCGGAAGACACCAAAGTTCCAAGCAGAAATATCAAGGATTAAGACCAAAACGATTGCTCTTTCCACAGCTAACACCTCCACGCAAGGAACACGGAATAGCAAGCAATCCCTGGAAACTACTGACAAAGTGATGAGTACTTTATACCAGAGTGGAAAGTGAAAAAATCAAAACAGCTATGGCAACTCAGGAAGGAAAGCTAAGAAAAATTAAATGAACTGCTTAAGTATTGCAGTGCAAGCAGAAGTAAAGCCTGCATAGCTAACTGGAAGGCAAAGCAGATCCAACCAGTGCTGGTGCGCATGTGGCCATCCGCTGCAACCTTCTGACCCCTGGAATAGGGGCAACCTCTCTCTGTCACGATACCCTAGTTTGCAAAGTATTCACTGATCTCAGGGAGACCAGTCCAAGAAAACACTGCAGGCAGCTGGCTAAAGCGCTCAAACACAGTGAATTCCTAGGCACATTGCCCCCTGGGAAATATGAATATGCAAATAGAGTCTGTGGAGCCTCTGTTAGGAGTCTCAAACTCAGAACCAGCCATACATCCCTCCAGGGAAGGATCCAGCCAAGGGGTGGCTCCTTGCGGAGAACACCATAACCACCATATGAAGTGGCCCTTTAAGTCAATATCCAACTCTTTTACAAGTTTACAGATATGACAAGGGAATACCAAGGCCAAGTATCCATCCACATACAGCTGTTTCGGGGTGTTGCCCTCATCAGTGTGGAGTAGGATTCTGGCTAGGTGGGAGCAAGGCCTAGTAGACCAAGATTGCAAAGTATTCACTGATCTCAGGGAGACCAGTCCAAGAAAACACTGCAGGCAGCTGGCTAAAGTGCTCAAACACAGTGAATTCCTAGGCACATTGCCCCCTGGAAAATATGAATATGCAAATAGAGTCTGTGGAGCCTCTGTTAGGAGTCTCAAACACTGGAGGGATGTATGGCTGGTTCTGTGTTTTCCAGGTATTTGCATTTTGTCCTTATTTCATGTAGATGCCGTTGATTGATACTACCATTAACCTGTTACATGTCTTGTTGTTGAGGTGTTTTCCTTATCTTGTTTATTTTAGACAGCAGGTGGCAGTATTTACCGCTGATTCTAATTATTGTGAATCTCTTCACCTTTGTTTGATCAAAAGGCCAGAAGATAATTCTGTTCCTATGATTGTTTTTTTTCATTGTTTTTCTCATTAGTGTGTCAGTTAATCACTTGTATACACTGTAATTCCTCCTGATTGTGTTGAAAAGATAAAAGTGAGAAGCTTACTGTGTTTGAGATATTGTTTCTTGTATATTGTAACACTAATTATGTGTTACCTACTCTGTTATAGTTGTTTGCACTGAAGAAAGCCGTATGTGGCTGAAAATATTTTGCATTTTTCAACCTCTGTGATCAAAAGAGATTCTGAAAAAACCTTCTCAATAAAGAATACAGTACTCTCACAACAATCTTTTTTCATTGACTCTTGTTTTATGGTGTGCCAGGACTTTTGCTATTAGACAGTCTCCTGTAACGTCACATTTGATTCCTCTCAAATGACATCACAGGAAGAGAACAAATAACATACGATATATAGATTAGCTGGATAGGGAGAAGTGTACGGCATTGTATCATAAATAAAGCTAATTACAAAAGTGGTTGTGATGCAAAGATAGTTATTTAGGAAGGAGATTTTAGGTGCCAGACAACCCCTTTAATATCGTATAAGGCACTAAGGGGGCAGCAAACTCTACAGAGGCAAGTTGTGATTGGAAAAGGTTATGATGATGTTCTAGGTCTAGGCTAAATGGAGAGGATATGTATGGGAAAATGAACGAAACTTCATTGCTTTAACTACTCTTCAGCACAGATAAAGTGTACGACTTCAGTGAGAAATACATTGTGTCCTACACGTCTTCTGTTTATAATAGTGCATTTTCTGGAGATACAGATGACAAAGGGTCACTCACAAAATAGATCAATTGGAAGAGTGACAAATGTTCTGTTAGTGTATTCCATTGTATCTACAAACTATTGGATGTGCATGGGGCTGAGTGAAACGTCTGCTTTTGCTCGCAGGGTCAGATGGGGACAATGCATTGCACATATTAACACTACAGTCTGTTATTTGTTTCCAAATATTTAAATGAATTGCTGAGCAGATACTTTTTTTTTCTCCTTCATCCAACGTTTTCAGTTTTTCAGCCAAACTTGAAAATCCACCCATTTTGAGTAGAGAATTGTACAAAGGCTAATTTAATTTTCGTATGAGAGATATAATAATTACTCACAAATAATTGTTTTTAAATAGGGTCAGTTTTCATAATAAGATTTGAGGATGTCATAACAATATATACAGGTCAATGATTAGGTCAGTTTTACATACATGTATATCATAGTTTACATCAATATATTACATTGAAAACATCCATGGATGTCCTCCAGCTACAGATGGCATTTAATGGACTGATAATGTGTAGCTGACATATATTCAGCCATTTGTAGTGGAGACGGGCAATAAACAAATGATAGAGAGGTGAAGTCTAAGCAGTGTTTCTTAACCCATGGCTCTCCTTTTGCTGGCTGTCATGGCATGATGGGAGTTTTACAGCAGATGATGTCAATATGTAGTGCAACACTATGTTTAGATTGTGAGCCCCAATGGGCACAGTGTTGCAAATGTATATAAAGCACTGTGGAATTAATAGCTCTATCCCCACCCACCCCTCGTAGACTGTGAGCCTTTGTGGACAGGATTTCTCCCCTCTTGTATCTGTATGACCGAATTGTCAACATTTATTGTTACTTGTATTGTTACTATGTTACTTGTCCTAGTCTGCCCTTTTTAGCATGTAAAACGCCTTGGAATATAATGGCGCTATATAAATAAATAATAATAATAATAATAATAAATGAATAAATATTATTATTATCACACTTTATGGCTGCAGTGAAAGGGGAATCTAGGGGATGTCAATAGGAGGAAAATTACTTTGTAACGCTGCGTTCAGACACTGCGTATTTGCTGCATATTTTTGAGGATGCGTATTTTCTGAATTTTGAGGATGCGTAATTTTAAGCATGTAAAAAAAACGCATTGTGTTCACACACTGTTTTTTGCTACTTTTTATAGGCAACCATTTCTTTCTGCACTGTCCACAAGGATAGTGAAAAAGGGTTCCTGTTGTCAATTCATGTTCTCCATTCCATGGTATGGAGATACAGGGGAGCCCTATATTATTTTTTTATTACATTAATTTTTTATTTATTTATTATGTTTTTTATTTTATTTTATTATTTTTTATTATTATTTTTATTTTATTTTGTTCTTTATTTTTTTGACTCAGCTGACACATCAGCTGAGCGTTTAAACCGCCCGCCAAAACCGCTCAGCTGATGTGTCAGCTGATCATGTAAACCAGCCGGCAAAACCAATCAGCTGACACAACAGCTGAGCGGCTTTGGCAGGCGGTTTAAAACGCTCAGCTGATGTCAAGTGACACATCAGTTGATCAGTTTGCCGCCTGGTCAGCTGTTTCAGGTCCTTGCAGCGATCGGACATCCCAGGACAGTCTGCGGAGGGGTGAGTATTTTATTTTTTTATTTTTAACCATTGCTTTCTTTCATTTTGCTTTAGCAGTGTATGTACATACACTGCTAAAGCGAAAGTACATACATGTCACACGGGAACATGATTATTCCTCTCCCCATGTGACATCACTTCCTCCTGTGCAGCGTTTATAGGCGCTGGAATAGAGCATTGTCTGAACGACAATGCATATTCCAGCTCTTTATAATGGGGCCTATGGGAAGAATCACGTGCTTTATCCCGCAAAGAATTGACATGATCATTCTTTTTATGGACGCACTTTCAACCCCCAAAGCACATCCGTAAAATGTGCAGCGTCTGAACGGCAAAAGTGAATTTCCATTCACTTTGCCAGAAAAACCCTGAATCACTTATCGCCAAAATCATGGTCGAAAGAGGCGCCGGAATTACACAGCCAAAGGGCTACAAAGTTGTGAGATATTATGTAACCCAGCTAAATATTATTTTTTCTTTTAAGTTTTTGGGATGGGGGAGCGGGGTGTTCAAATAGAAATTCTGCTATATGGCCCGATGATTTCTATGTTGCCCCTGTCCCAATTTGCAATATTTTCTGTGCTTGATTTCTGCCTAACATATTATGTCTGGAGTCTTAGGGTACCGTCACACATCGCGATATCGCAAACGATATCGTCTGAAAAGTCACGTGATAGAGATCGCATGAACAGTTCTGTGATATCGCTTGTGCGGTGTCACAAGCCAAGATGTTGTTTACGATCTTCAATTTGGAAACACGCCAGTGATCGTTGGCAGTACTCTGCGATGAAGAGCAGCCATTGTAGGAATAGGTGAAATCGTCAGTAAGATCGTTACACAGGTGTCACATTGCACGATGCAGCAGATTGTACGGTATGAAATAGTCAAATTCCTGAACATGTTCAGAAATCTGCGATGAGCGATACGACGCATTATCGTAGTCATATGTAGGAGTCACACGCTACGATATCGTTTGGACATCGTAGGCACGCCTCAAAAAACACATCGTATCTGCGATATCGTTTGGACATCGTAGCCACGCCTCAAAAAACAGGTCTTTTCTGCGATATCGTTTGCGATATTGTGACGTGTGACGGTACCCTTAGGCTCTGTGTCCACTCTGCGCTTTTTATCTGTTTTTTGTGCTGGGGTTTTAGTGAAATCTGCACCAAAAACAGATCACTTTTAGTGATGAGCGAGTATGCTCTGTGCGACTCGGTACTCGCACGAGTATCTCGGTACTCGGGGTGCTCGGCGAGCTTCGAGTACTGCCGAGATGCTCGGACCGCTCGGTAATAAATAGCGATCTGAGACACATACACTGCTCCCTTTAGTGCACACAGTGAGCTGCCACCATACAGGGAGCAGATTAATCGATAGGATCCCTCTGGGGGCCACAGCAAGGTGTGATATGCTGCGGCGATTTGAAAAAGCCCACCGTCCCGCCCTTTTCCGGATTTACTCGTTTTATAACCGGAAGTCTGTGGGCGGAGCCTGTCGCTCATTGACTTACATTGGGCTCGGTGCTCGGCCGAGTACACGAGTATCTTGAGATGCTCGGCCAGAGCACCGAGCACCCGAGCATTTTAGTGCTCGCTCATCACTAATCACTTTCTGTGATGCCCAGCAAAGTCAATGAGTTTTCCAAAATGCAGTTAAGATGCTGTGTTTTTTAACTGGTCTGTTTTTGGTGTAGCAAATGCTTCCAAAGAAAAAAGGAATGAGCATGTCAATTAGTGATCCGTTTTCTCCAGTATTTTCTCCATTGACCTTATTGTAATACAGTAAAAAAGCATCAAAAACGGACATAAAACACATTAAAAATGCTTCAAAAACGTGTGCGTTTTTTTTAAAATTCAAAAACGGACCAATTTCACTGCGTGGCACAGAGCATTACACTAGCACTCAGACCGAAATCCAAATTTGTCCAAAGTAGTCCACACTCCATGAATTTGGCAGGACCACCTGATTATCTAATATGTATGGCGACAGTGGTGTAGCTTCAGGCCCAGGCGCCCCGATGCAAAAGCTCCAACAGGGTCCCCAATCATTGCAAATCTTTAATAATATTAGTTTTTTTCTATAGGCCAAAGGGACTTTTGGTGCCCTCTAGGCTGCAGGACCCCTGCACCTATTGTAGTTACGCCCCTGTTTGGCACTGGAAAGAGCAATCAAGATTGTTGGATTTCCACATGTGCGATGCTTTGTTCCTGCTGTCACATATGTTCTAGTAGTTCAAGTTCTATAAATTCAGTTTGATGGTGGGTTTACACGTCGCGATAACGGCGTCCAACTCCGATCCAACTCCGACCAAAAGTCACGTGGTTCGGGAGTTGGACCCGATATCGTTCACGCGTTGTACTGTTTGAACGTACAATGCGATCCTGGAACGATGCCAAAACGATATCGGGGTTGAATGAGCGTGCTATTCAACCACCCGATATCGG
The DNA here is from genome assembly GCA_033576535.1 of Allobates femoralis. Classification (NCBI taxonomy): domain Eukaryota; kingdom Metazoa; phylum Chordata; class Amphibia; order Anura; family Aromobatidae; genus Allobates; species Allobates femoralis. The sequence continues at coordinate 94,967,763 of JARQOC010000002.1, read as the reverse complement.
ATGGCCGTTTTAGCCGCATCGTCCCGTGTGACAGCCCAACTACGATGTGTACAGCCACGTCACCCATTCACTACCATGTTAACTGGTCGTTCCTGGGTTGGGGGGTGTACACATCGTCGGGACGTTGTATCCCGATATCGGGCTGTGTAAAACGGCAATGCGATGGCGGCAAAAGCGCGCTCAAAAAGCGCGCTCCCGCGTTGTTGGCTACGATATCGGGCCGATATCGCGACGTGTAAACCCACCATTAGTTTCACCTTTTTAAACTTACAATTGTATATAGGAAATTCCTTTATATATAATCATTATCCCTCCAGACTGGTAAAAAACTGGTGGTTCCTATTCTAACCTTCCAGAATATCGCAAAGTTTATAACATGGAGATCAGTAACAACAGCGCCACCTACAGGTGTCAGAGATACAAATGCATTACGAAGCACTGAAGAGTAAAAAAAAAAAAAAGAAAAAAGGCTAAGGCTACTTTCACATAACGATTTTGAAGGGAGCCGATGCTGTCCAATAAATTCATACAGCATCGGCTCCCTTCTGATGCCTGGAATCGGATGCCAAATAGGCATCCGATTCCGGTCCTAAGAAAAAAAAAAAAAAGTTTATGCTCACCTCTCCCCGAGCCCCCGCCGTCTCCCGCCAGCTCCTGCAGGCTCTCGGTGTCTGCAGAGGTCTTCTTCATCTGTACAGGACCTGCGGTGATGCCACAGTCAAGTGACAGCAGGTTACACCATGGTAACCTGCGGTCACGTGACTCTGACATCACCGCAGGTCCTGTACAGATGAAGAAGACCTCTGCAGACAGCGCGAGGACACCGGGAGCCGGCGGGAGACAGCGGGGGCTCGGGGAGAGGTGAGCATAAACTTTTTTTTTTTTTTTAACCCCTGCCTTCCAGTTTGGAGCATTTTTACTGTACTGAGCATGCTCAGTATAGTAAAATCGGGTCCGAGGAGACATCCGATGTTTCCTCGGACCCTGCTCCATAGGGCCCCATGATAAATTGATCGCACCAAATCGGATGTGCACTAAATGCCATCCGATTTGGTCCGATCCGATTTGGTCCGATTTTATTTTCAGTGCAAAAATCGGAGCATGCTCCTATTTTTGCACCGATAAAAAAATCGGACAGAATAGGATCGGACCAAATCGGATGGCATTTAGTGCACATCCGATTCGGTCCGATGCCCATAGGGCTGCATGGGGCCCAAAATCGGATCCGATGCTGTCCGATTTTCATCGGACAGCATCTGATTTAACAAAATCGCAATGTGAAACCAGCCTAAGCATCCCAAGAGTTTTAGAATATTGCAAAGTTATTATATTTATTTATAATCACATTTTACTGAGAAAATATAACTAAAAAATATTTTTACTATCACCTGTCACTATTACTACTATTACTAATAATTACAATAACATATTATTTATTTTCATGTTAAAAAAATCTAAAAAGTTTAACATTTCCACATTATTATTATTATTATTATTATTATTATTATTATTATAGCACCATTTATTCTATGACGCTTTAGATGTGAAAAGGGGCATACATAGACAAGTACAACAATTATGAACAATGCAAGGCACACACAGGTACAGGAGGAGAGAGGAATATGCCCATGAGGGCTCACAGTCTACAGGGGATGGGTGAGGATACAGTAGGTGAGGGAAAGAGGACCCTGCCCATGAGGGCTCACAGTCTACAAGGGATGGGTGAGGATACAGTAGGTGAGGGAAAGAGGACCCTGCCCATGAGGGCTCACAGTCTACAAGGGATGGGTGAGGATATAGTAGGTGAGGGGAGAGGACCCTGCCCACAAGTGCTCGGAAGAGGTGAGTCTTCAAGTTCCTTTTGAAGGTTTCCAGTGTAGGCGACAATCTGATGTGTTGGGGAAAATAGTTCCATAGTATGGGGGATGCATGGGAGAAATCCTTTGAAGCTCCTTTGACACCTGCCTCTGTCACTGGGCATCGCCGTGTTTCTCCTGTGGGTGATGCTAGTACCAGGAGAGAGGTTCCAGCAGAGGCTTCTGGTCTTCTGGTAGGCGCAGGTTTCGCTCTTCTATCAGAAGTAGGGTGCTTGGTACCAGTCGTGCATCACCATCTGGCCTGGTTCTAGGGGCGGTCTCGATTAGGTCATCAGGCTGTGAGCTCCAGCCTATTAGAGGAAACCGCGCCCTTCAAATACCTCGGAGACTGTCCTGCAGGCCTCCAGATATAGTCTTGGTTTTCCCAGCGATCTAGTGTGTGTTTGTATTTTGACTCTGTGAAAGAAAGAATGCGCATATAGGGTCTTATCTCAATTAAAAACTCTCACTTGTCGATGTGGAATTGCTCACCTTAGTCAGTTGTGAAACCCACAACTGGTAGAATAGCGTACAGGCAGCTGCTGCAGGGACCGCACTCTCAACGGTGACCGTGGTCGTAATACAGAATCCTGGACAAAGTGCTTCGGTGTCCGCGCTGCTGCTCCAAAGCCAAAGAAACACAGACACGGGAATGTCTGGTACAGCTACAGCCTTTATTTTCCTCCTACGCGTTTCGGAGCCTCCTCCGAGCTCCTTCCTCAGGGATGTTCCCTGAGGAAGGAGCTCGGGAGGAGGCTCCGAAACGCGTAGGAGGAAAATAAAGGCTGTAGCTGTACCAGACATTCCCGTGTCTGTGTTTCTTTGGCTTTGGAGCAGCAGCGCGGACACCGAAGCACTTTGTCCAGGATTCTGTATTTTGACTCTGACCTTTTGCCTGGATTTTGACCCTTCTGTAGCCTGACGATTTTATACCTTAGCTGACCACCCATTTTTTTACTCTGACCTTTGCCTGGATTATTGACCCTTCTACTGCCCAACGATTTTGTACCTTCGCTGCCCTCCTGGTTTTGACCCTGACTCCTGACTACGCTTTCGGGTCCTATTTAATATTCCCTTCCTGGCGACCTTCCTGCTCCGGTCCGCTGCTCATCTTAGGCAGCTACCTCCTGGGCTAAGCTGTAATTCCATATCCCAGTATAGGGGTAAAGGATCTCGGGGTTTCTCGGGGTGCTGCCTTACCAGCAGCTCAGCCTCGTAGCGGATGGTCGCCACAAATAGATCTTGTGAGGATCAGAGGTTGTGATGAGCCCAGGGCAAGGGGTACTCGGATACCGGGACTGGGTTTGATGGATTTAACTGGGGTATCACGGGTGGTCGGGTTCCCAGTTCCGTGCCTTGGCTGTCATTTGTTAGATTGGGGAAATATTTACAGAGATAAAGAGTACGTGACGCCACCTGTGGATCCCGGTAATTTGAATATCGGCACTGCAGGCCAGACGCTGAGGTGATGTTGGGTGCAGCTCAGAGTGCTCCAGCTCCCCACAGGTGGAGCTTTTACCTCAGGGCAGCGGTGATGGAGGATGAGAGGATGAGGGGAGTAATTGTTCTTACCCCTCCGGTGAAACAATGATGAAGCTGAGGCCCTCCGGACGCCGACGGGAAGAAGAACAGAGACCGATTCAACTTCAACTCCACTTTACTGGTACCGGCAGATGTTATTGAGAACACGGTACAGGCTGGTTTAACGGATACTAGTTGTCGGTTCAGGGTACCCCTATGGAGTCTCCAGATGTTCCTTTCTGATAGTTTCTCGGGGTCGAATTCTGTCCTTCTCTCTATTTAACCACCCTTGCAGAGCACTCCCGCCAGTCCCCTGGTCTCATACGGTGGAGCACGGGTTTTCCTTTACCGGTACGGATGGGAGTAGCAGAAGTGCACTATCTCTCCCGCCACCGGAATCCGGACCGTTACTCCTGTAATCTTGAACCGATTTTGGGCCTGAGGGGCGAGGTACCTTCTTGTGGCGCCTACGGCTACCCGGTTTCAGAGTGCCCGTGGCTCGTCGGTTTACGGCCAGGGATGAACCACTGACCGCCTCGTCTTCCGTGTTGCCGGTATTCCCCAGATGTTACCAACCGGCTCCAACCGGTGTTGGTCCGTCCCCTTCTGTCCCGGGACACCCTCCTGAAGATGGGTGATCCCTCCTGTAACAGAGCTGTCAGGCGCGTCCTGACTGACTGCCTTCCCAGCACTAACTGAAGTAACTCTCTCACTTAAGTCTCCTGCACTAACCTAGGCTCCACCCCCTTTTGGACCTACTGAATAATCAGTCCCTTACTCTAAGGTGGCCTAGTGTTGTGTGTGAATTCAGACACCATAGGTTAAACCCTAAACCCACAGCTATAGAGGCACTACATTAATTTGCAAAGTGTAATTCCTCCCTGTGGCGCCTAGCCATGGGGGCGCCACAGTTGCATGTACGTGAGTATTGGGAGACCATGTCTCAGATGTATGAAGTATGTCAGGTTGTTGGCTTTTTATATTCTAGTTAGGGTTTTGAACTGAGGCCTCTGAGAAACAGCGAGCCAGTGAAGGGCTTGGCAGAGAGGAGAGGCCAGGGAGACAGGTGGATTAGTCGGTGTCATGCCCTTGGCCATGGTGCCGGTCTCTCATGGATATGGAGACCGGTGCTCATCTCATGGCTCAATGCGCCTCACTCACTCTGTCCCTGCTGTGGGGCTGTACCTTGCTAAGCAGGGAGATCAGCGCTCACCATGCAGCTCCGCTTGCTCTGCTCACCCTGTCCTTGGTTCCATGCGACCATCTGCTTCCTTCACTTACAGGAACCTGCGTCCTCTTGGCAGGTCTCCTGGGAATGTTCTTAGGATGCCCACCCCGCATCCTGCACACTTAAAGGAACAGTACACCTGTTCTCTGTTTAGCCTCTCAGCCTGACTGTTGAGATGCTCTGTGCATAAAAGGCATTCTCCCCTAAGGGAGGTGCCTGGGAAACGTGTTCACTCACTAGGAATGTTGCCTCTGTCCAGGTCGCACTCCTGCAGTGCTCCTGCACTAGAAAGACTGTTGTCTTGCATTTTGCATTATACTAACACCTCTGTCTCCACAGAATCCTCTGCTGGCAGTTCATTATCCTGGATCTCTCTGGATCCTTCAGATTTCACCCCTTGCTGGCCAAGTCTCTCATGAAGTGCACAGAACTGTCCAGATTCCTATACCAGCTGGATCAGCCTTTCTGCGATTGTACGGAGTCCCCAGCATTCATCCCATCGACAGAGCCAGTGTTCCACAATCTACTCCTCTCTTCTGTTCAATCTCTACAGGTCGCCCCTGTGGTCCGGGATTCACAGTATTTAGACCTCCTGGTGCTGTACAGTGTGTATCCCTGTACAGGGGTTCCCTCACCAGTGCTCTACTACGAGACCTCGGTTTTGAGATCTAGAGGGTCCTCCCATTTCTGACACCTTTCTGTTTGTTAACCTTCCTTTAATAAATATTCTTGCTTTTACTGAAGTCACTCTCCAGTCTCTTGCTGTGTCGAGTATTCAACTGCCACTGCTCCACCAGTGGTCCTGTGAGTCCACTTAACATCTCCATGCCCTTTGGGCGTAACAGTCAGGCAGGAGAGTTTACGATAGATTGGAGAGGTGCATGAATGCTAGAGTGGAGGCCATAGAGTAGGAGGTTGCAGTAGTCGAGGCAGGAGATGATGAGGGCATACACTAGTGTTTTTGCAGTATCTTGGTCCAGGAATGTACGGATCCAGGAAATGATTTTGAGTTGGAGTTGACAGGAGGTGGCAAGGGCTTGGATGTGTTCCTTGAAGGAAAGGGCATAGTCGAGGGTTATTCTAAGACCGGAGCATGCGGGAATGGGGATAGTGAGCAACCATTGACTTTGATGGATAAGTCTGGTGGGGAGGTAGAGTGAGCTGAATGAAAGATGATGAATTCTGATTGATTTTGGTTTATATACACAAAATACAATTACTGTATCTAATTGTGCTTAGAAAAACATTTTTGACAAGAATGACTTCTGGCCTAGTGGTAAGTGACGTAACAGCAAAGTAAACAGTCCAAGGATAATTACAATAATACAAATGTGCTGTGACTATGTGTCCCTGTTTACTGGAGCAGAGGAGGAAGGGAGATTATTGTGGAGCCTAATGTGGGTGTCAGAGGCTGAAAAGACTTCAGTGATACAATGTGTTTGTAGTTTTAGGTCAGTGTCCTCTCTACATCCAACAGAGAATGAGACTGGTGAGACTCTCACTATTTATTTTATGGGAATAACAGAAACAGGGGAGCATACATGCAGCAGTTTGTACAAGGCTATGTTCACAAGCCACATATTTCTTTTCTGCATCCAAAACCTTCTTGGCAGTAAAAATGCTGCATTCAAAACACATTTTTTTTGGTGCATTTTTTCGTCATTTTTTCACAGTTTTTTTTTTATGCAGATAACATGTATAATTTGACTACAGTAAATCTTTAATACCAGCAACCCAATGGCTTGATACTGTTAAGAGAACGGCGGAGAACATCCTGCTGGACCTATCTAATCTGCACAAGATCCATCTTCCTACAGATCGTTCATCCATCAAGCCGCCATGGCTCGAGATCGAGCTGAAAGGCCAATAAATAATAATAACTAAAATGCCTAACAAAGTTTTATTCACATAAGAAATGCTGCAAAAACGTAGCAAAACTTGATTGCTGCAGCTTTGTACTTCCTTATTGCTTCTATTAGTGAAAAAGAGCTGGAAAAAAAGAAACTGATATGACGCAGATTTCATAAATGCTGCAGTTATTCATTCTGAACTCTCATTGCTCTTGCTGGTACTGTATGTGCAGATTCTTATCTGCATTAAAATAAACAGCTGTGTGTGAACATAGATGAACTCCCTAACAATCACAATGGCTGACTCTTTCTGCAGTTTCTATCATCTACAGTTGAAAGCAGAAGTTCACATACACTACAGGGTGGGCCATTTATATGGATGCTCCTAAATAAAAGGGGAAATTGGTTGGTGATATCAACTTTGTGCTTGAGGCACATTAGCATATGGGAGGAGGAAAACTTTTCCAGATGGGTGTGACCATGGCGGCCATTTTGAAGTCGGCCATTTTGGATCCAACTTTATTTTTTTTCAATGGGAAAAGGTCATGTGACATATCAAACATATTGAGAATTTCATAAGAAAAACAATGGTGTGCTTGGTTTTAACGTAACTTTATTCTTCAATGAGTTATTTACAAGTTTATGACCACTTATAAAATGTGTTCAAAGTGCTGCCCATTGTGCTGGATTGTCAATGCAACCCTCTTCTCCCACTCCTGACACACTGATAGCAACACCGCAGAAGAAATGCAGCACAGGCTTCCAGTATCCGTTGTTTCAGATGCTGCACAGCTCGTATCTTCACAGCGTAGACAATTGCCTTCAGATGAACCTTAAAGTAAGGGGGTCAGTTGGGTAGACCTTGATGGCCATTCAACTGGCCCATGATGACCAATCCACTTTCCAGGAAACTGTTCATGTAGGAATGCTCGGACCTGACATCCATAATGTGGTGGTGCACCATCTTGGTGGAAAAACTCAGAGAACGTACCATCTTCAGTGCATAAAGAGGGCAACTGGATATTTGAAATTGCTACATGATGATGTGTTGCCAACACATCATCATTTAGCAATTTCAAATATCCAGTGGCATTGAGGTTTTCATTGATGAAGAAGGGCCCCACAATCTTTTTTAGCTTTGGGGTAATCTGAAGGCAATTGTCTATGCTGTGAAGATACGAGATGTCAGCATCTGAAACAACAGATACTGGAAGCCTGTGCCAGCATTTCTTCTGCGGTGTTGCTATCAGTGTGTCAACAGTGGTAGAAGAGGGTTACATTGACAATCCAAACACAATGTGCAGCACTTTGAACACATTTTATAAGTGGTCATAAACAACTCATGAAAAATAACGTTACGTTAAAACCAAGCACACCATTGTTTTTCTTATGAAATTCTCAATAAATGTGATGTGTCACATGACCCTCTTCCAATTGAAAAAAAAAAGTTGAATCCAAAATGGCCGACTTCAAACTGTCCGCCATGGCCATCACCCATCTGGAAAAGTTTTCCCTCTCCCATAAATGTGTCACAAACAGGAAGTGGATATCACCAACCATCCCATTTTATTTAGGTGTATCCATATAAATGGCCCACCCTTTATATGAAAAGACACATATGCATATTTTTCTCACTATCTGACATGAAATTAGTAAAATCCTTATCCGTTTTAGGTTAATTATGATTGCCATAATTATAAATATTTGCCAAATGCCAGAATAATAATAAGAGAGAGAGAATGTTTTAAGGCATTTTTATTACTTTCTGCTAAGTCAAAGGGTACGTTACACCTGGCGATGTTGAATGGCCATTTTTTAGGCAACGCTGGGACGTGGCCTATCGTTGCCGACATCACCAATGCGTCGCCCAATGTGAATGGGCAAGGGCAGCGCATTTGAGTGGTCGCCTGGTTTCAGGTGGCCGATCTGGGGCAATGTGTAGACATCGCCCCATGTAAACTGCCGACGGTGACCTGACAAGCGATGGGAGCCATAGGCTCCCATTGTACTGCAACGCCGCTGGGGTTTTGAGACACCCCGGCGGCAATGCTGCCTGTCAGATCGACGTTGCCTCGCTGGAGGTGTCGCCTCATGTAAACGGGGGCTGCGACGCTGGCGAGGCGCCAAAAGCGTGCGCGCTCCTGCCCGTCGCCGCCGACATCTCCGGCGAGGTCACCTAGTGTGACGTGGCCCAAAGGTTTACATACACTAAGGGTACCCTTACACGACGCAATATTGCATGCAATTTCACTGGCAATTTTCTGGTTGCAGTGAAATTATACACACATTGTTCTATTTGGTTGCCGTGTACAAAATGGAACAATATGTCCAAGAGTTCACTGCAACCAGCAAATTGCCAGTGAAATTGCATGCAATATTGCATCGTGTAACAGTACCCTTAGATTACTATACCTTTATGCAATTTGGGACAGCCCATATGATGATGTCATGTGTTTGGAAGCTTCTGATAGGTTTATTGACAATATCTGAGGTATTTAGAAACACCTGTGGATGTATTTTATTGCACGCCTGAAACACACTAATTCTTTGTGTAGCATCATGGGAAAGACTAAAGAAATCAGCCAAGATATCAGGAAGAGAATTGTGGACTTGCACATGTCTGGTTCATCCTTTGGTATAATTTCCATGAGTAATGAGTAAGAATGCTTAGTGCAGTCGAAACATGTCAACTGGGTCATATCGACCATGTCAATTTTTCTTTTGTATGCACTATATTTTCTTTTGAAAATTAAAAATAAAAGCAAAATCCAGTCCTGTTGAGCCGGACTCAAATGTTTTCTATTATATATCATCTCCAGATATCTGAAGGTGCTTCGTTCATCTATGCAATTATACACAAGTACAAACATTATGGGAATGTCCAGCCATCATACTACTCTAGAAAGAGATGGGTTCTGTGTCCCAGAGATAAATTTGCTTTTGTCTGACATGTGCATGTCAACCCAAGGACAAAAGCAAAAGACTTTGTGAAGATGATGGAAGCTGATGAGATTGTGTCATTATGTACAATGAAACAAGTACTGTATCAACAGCTGAAAGGCTACTCTGCCAGGAAGAAGCCATTACTCCAAAAGTAACATAAAAAGCCAGATTAATTCCTGCACAAATTCCGGAACAAAGACATAAATATTTGTAGAGTGTCCTGTGGTCTGACGAATTTAAAACTGGACTGTTAAGAGATCTACAGGGCAACCACATTCAGCAGGAGAGGGAACCCCTAACACCCGAAGTGGCCAGATGCAGGAAACACAATACAGGGAAACCTTGCTGGAGGTGTGCAGACAGCAGCAGATAATGCCATATTAACGGAGCCCACACCTTAACCTCCACCTGTACAGTTGCTAAAGTGTTAAACCTGAAAGCCTCATCTCCCCTGGGGACAGTACGGCTACCTTCACATTACGATTTTGAAGAGAGCCAATGCTGTCCGATAAAATCGGACAGCATCGGCTCCCTTCTGATGCCTGGAATCGGATGCCAAATAGGCATCTGATTCCGGCATAAAATCGCTGCCTCCGGGCTGAAAAAAAAAAGTATATGCTCACCTGTCCCTGAGGCCCCCGCCGTCTCCCGCAGGCTCCCGGTGTCTCCAGAGGTCTTCTTCTTCTGAAAAGGACCTGCCGTGATGTCACAATCACATGACCGCAGGTTAACATGGTGTAACCTGCGGACCCGATATACATAATTTTCACGGAGACCAAAAATCTATCCTGATACATTTTTGGTCTCCATGAAAAGTAACGTGATGCCACGGATCCACACAGATCCGTGGCACCACTTGAAAAATAAGAATGAGAACCTATGAGCACAAAAAGCCATGGACAGTAAGGATCCGGCGGATCCGTACTTCTGGTCTACGATGCATGAATTGCGCACGCACAGTTTATGCGCATGATGTAGTTATAAGTGACATGCCCCCTAGGGATCCATGAAAAGAATGCAAACAGATGCTGCTAGCAGCTTCTAGTTTGCCGTTTGCATGGGAATCCGTGGGCATATAGGAGGTGTATTCTGGTACACTCTAAGGGTACCGTCACACGTGGCGACGGTACCGCCAATTTGTTAGGTGATGCAGGGGCGTGGCTTATCGGCACCGATATCGCCCCTGCATCGCCTAATGTAATTAGGCGATGGCGACACCTTTTACTGGTAGCCTGGTTTCAGAGCAGTGCTCTGAAACCAGGTGGCCAATCTGGGGCGTTGTGTACACATCGCCCCATGTAAATGGCCGCCGGCCACCTGACAGGCAATGGGAGCCATAGGCTCCCATTGTACTGAATCGCCGCTGGGGTGTTGAGACACCCCCGGCGGCGATGCCGCCTGTCAGCTCACCGGTGCATCGCCGGAGGTGTCTCCCCGTGTAAACAGGGGGCGGGGACTCTGGCGGGGCACCAAAAGCGTGCGCGCTCCCGCCAGTCGCCGCGGACATCTCCGGCGAGGTGGCACCGTGTGAAGGGCCCCTTAGGAAAAAAGGGTAAACAAGAAGAAATATTGTTCCAAGTAAGTCCAACTTTATTTTTGTCTTTTGCTGAAAAGTAAATCTTCAGAGACTGTAATACACAAATGTTTCGGCAACTTTTGCCTTGTTCACGTTTTAGCTTTTTTTTTTTTTTTTAACCATTAAAATTTTTATTACAAATTTTCAAACAGTAGTACATCAATAACATAAATCAGGTATCGAGTACCATAACATCAAGACACAACAACATATTACCATGAGGATTAAGAAACCAACCAAAACATAAAGTAAAGGGACAAAAGATAAAGGGGCTAGGGAAAGGAAGGGGAGGGGTTATAGGAGAGCGTGAATAATATGTAGTCCTGCAGCATCAAATAAATCGTAAATGAAGTAATATGATCAGGATTACCCCGGGATCCGAACAGCATTATGAGTAGAGAGAACCCAGGGGTCCCACCATGACAATACCTTGTTCCGTTTTGGGAGATCGTGGGCCAAAATGAGCTCATATTGAAAGTGCAAATTCATGCGGTTTATCAGCTCCGTCTTGGATGGAGAGCTTATAGATTTCCACTTGGATGCTACACACATTCTTGCTGCTATCAAGGTGTTAGTGACTATAGGGCGGAGGGGGCCAGGGACCAAGTCCAGGCCCAAGCCCAGTAGGGCAACTGGCGATTCCAGTGACATGGGCAGTCCTGTGAGCATACCCAGCATCTCCTCTACCTCCATCCAAAAGGGCCTGATAATAGGACACTCCCACCATATGTGGGCGGGTGACCCCAAAGAAGAGCAACCTCGCCAACAGAATCGGGAATTATGATGTCCTGTACCTCTAAACCTAGATATACGGTCTGGGGTTAGGTACCAGAGAAGCTGGAGCTTCTTCGCCTGCTCAAGATGGTTTATGCATGAAGAATAGGGAGATGCATGGGAGGCTGCTCTTTGCCAGGCCTCCAAGGGAGCTGAGAATCCCAGGTCCCTCTCCCAATTGGTCATGTAAGTGAGTTTCTGTCTGGAGCGCAGAAACAGCAGAGCCCTATAGATGATTGAGACCCCCCAGAGCTGGGACCCCGTGACTTAAAGAATCCCTGTAGAGAACCAATAAAGGTTTCTGGAGACGGGTCCAGCAGGGAGACAGAAGCCAGGAAGTGCCGGACTTGCAGGTACTTAAAAAAGTCATTTTTTTGAATGTCAAAGTCGTTCATTAGCGCAGCAAATGGTCTCAAGATACTCCCCTCCATAACTTGATGCAGAAGGTGGATGCCCCTCAGTCTCCAAGAACGGAGATCCAAGGACCCAACAGATTGCTCCACTGCCTCCAGAGATATATATCTATGCAAAAAGGGCAGTAAGTCTCTACTTTCTTTGTACCATATTGACATCAGGGCTCTCATTGAGGAAAGGCTCTGCGGAGGCTGAGAACTCGTCATCAAGTTCATTTCAAGTAGTAACCGGGTGGACTGCTTTGGGGCAAAGCAGGCCTCAATTTGTAGCCATAAGGAGGTCTGCTCTAGTGCCCACCAACCTCTAGCCGCCTCTAGGTGAACTGCTTTGTAGTATGATGAGATATCCGGGACCCCCAGCCCTCCCTCGGATGAGTGCAGAGTAAGGATTCTATTTGCCACCCTGTGTGGTTTGCCCTGCCATATAAAGCGGCCAAAAGCTGTCTGAAATGCCTGTAGAAACCTACCCGGGATGTGGAGGGGGAGACACCTCAGCAGGTAAAGGACTTTGGGTAAAAAGATCATTTTAATAATTTGAATCCTGGCCATCCATGACAGGAATAGGCCAGTGTGACTCTCCAACTCTCGTCGTAGACTTTTGAGTAGTGTTTCGCAATTCCGTCTAACAATTTTGTTTAGTTTAGTTATGGTGATTCCTAAGTAAGTGAATTCCTCCTCTGCCCAGGTAAATAAGAACTGTCCCTTAAGTTTCCTCAGGAGGGGTCCAGGGATATTAATTGGGTAAAAAGACGATTTGGTCATGTTTAATTTGTAATAGGATGCTTGGGAAAAATCCTCTAGGACTTTTAAAATTCTTGGGATCGTGGAGGGGAGCCGGGAGCACATAAAAACCACATCATCGGCATACAGCCCAATCTTGTGCTCCACAGGTCCCACCACCACCCCTCGGATTTCAGGGTCCCCCCTCACCACCGCCGCCAGTGGTTCCATCACCAGGGCAAAAATAAGCGGTGATAAGGGGCAGCCCTGTCTCGTTCCATTGGAAATATCAAAGACTGGTGACATGAAGCCTGATGCCCTAACCGAAGCACACGGAGAGGAATATAAAGCCATAATGGACCTCTGGAAGTCTCCCACTATTCCAAATTTTTGGAGAACCTCTCTAAGGTACCCCCAGTGCACCCTGTCGAACGCTTTTTCTGCGTCAAGGGACAGGAGTGCACCAGGGTTCCCCTTCCTCTCCATGATCTCCAGCAGATCTACCAGTCTCCTCGTTCCATCACCTGCCTGTCTCCCCGGGATAAATCCCACCTGTTCTAATCCCACCAGGGAAGGCAGTACTTCTCCAAGTCTGTTAGCCAGCAGTTTAGCGTACAACTTTACGTCACAATTTAGTAACGCAATTGGACGAAAATTGCCTGGAGTGTCCGGTGTTTTGCCTGGCTTGGGGAGGGTGGTGATAATTGCCTCCAATCCTTCCCGCCTAATGCTCCCAACCCTTCTCCAAAAATTGAAGAGATCCAGTAGAGGTCTCAACAAGATCCGAGAAAAACTGGAGTAATACTGAAACGAGAAGCCATCAGGTCCCGGTGCAGTGCATTTCTTAGAAGACGCAATTATCCCAATGATCTCTTGCTCAGTGAAGGGACCATTGAGTACTCCAAGCTGATCTTCTGTGAGGGCAGGAAGTTTGGCTCTCTCCAAAAAAGACCTAATAGAGTCCGAAGTAGGTTGAGGTCCCAATTCGGAGTCTCTTAAGTTATAAAGGGAGCAATAGTACTCTCCGAATTCCTTAGCTATTTCGGTAGGGTGACGTATCATTGTACCATTACTCCTGCGCAGAAAGGGGATCTTTGCCTGCAACTCTCTTTTTTTGACTCTCCTAGCTAGCAACGTTCCGGCTCTGTCTCCCATGCCATAGAATCTCGCCCCAGTCTTCTTAAGCTGGTGCTCCGCCCTTAGAAGGAGTAGTGTACGGAGCTCTTGTCTAGCCCTCAGTAAGTCAGGGGGTTGTGCAACCATCTTCTCATCTCTCTGCCTCGCCTCCAGTGTTTTAATCGTATCCAGCAGTGTGTGCAGCGCTTTTTCGCGCTCTCTCTTAGCTCTGACCGCCATTTTTAGTAGTTGGCCTCTAAGGACCGCCTTATGGGCGAACCACAAGGTGTCCGGGGGCATATCAGGTGTAGTGTTTTCTTTAAAGTATATTTTAATGGCCTCTGTGAGGAGATTGACATTAGTAGGGGAAGCCAAGAGATGAGCATTTAATTTCCAGCAGGCTGGAGGGTGGACAGCAACAGAGTCGGCTATCCTGAGAGACACCGGAGCATGATCGGACCAGGTGATAGATCCCACACCTGAGTCCATACATTTCTGCAGCACGGAGTCATCAATCAGGAAATAGTCGAGTCTGCTTTGGGACTTGTGACGATGGGAGTAGAATGTATAATCCCTTTCGTCAGGATGCATGTACCTCCAAACATCGTGCAGATGATGCATAGATGCTACCCGCCCCAGATCTGAACGATATAAAGATGGCTTCGAGCAGTCCAGTCGTTTGTCCATTGGGATATTAAAATCACCCGCAATAACCTTACCACCCTGCGCCAGAGTTGCCACCTTAACTAAGAAGGACTTCATGTAGCTAATCTGCCCAGCATTTGGCCCATAGACGGAAGCAAGAGTAAAGGGTTTGTCGTTTAGGAGGCCTACTACAACGACGTATCTACCCTCGGGGTCAGATACCTCCTTAATCAGTTTGAAAGAGACCAATCTGTGGATCAGGATGGCCACCCCCGCTTTTTTAGCAGGTCCCCCCGCGAGGAATTGTGTCGGGTACAGAGCAGAGGCCAATCTGGGATGGTCTTTCCCCAACAAATGCGTCTCTTGCAAAAATACAATATCACTTTGTGCTTTTTTTCAAATGTTGCCACAGTATTGTTCGTTTACATGGGGCATTAAGGCCGTTTACATTAAACGAGACCATGGTGATACTCATTTTCCCAGGAATATATAAACCTTAGAATGTTTGAAAAACCTTATACAGCCAATATTATTTACAGCAACACCTTAAGCCGGGCTGCAGCAGTATTAAATCACGACTTCCTAGATGAAAAAAGAAAGGAAGAGGGAGGGAAAGGTAGGGAAAAACAAAAAAGGATACAAGTAAAATTAACCTAAACCTTTATAGGGAATACTAAACAGCAATCACCTGTATACGAAAAATAATGTATACATAAAAAGATAATAGTGTAAACCAGTCGCCCTCCAACGGGTAGGGGTGGACTGATTGAGGGGGGAAAGTTGGTGTGAGCTTAACAAGGCTCCTCACCTCAGCCGAGGTGGGAGGAAGTCTCCTTGGTGATATAGGGACTAAATGCTCACACCCTCACAGCCCAAACAACCGGAAATTTAGGCTGAGAAAACCACTTAACCGGCATCAGAACAAACCAGAGTATTTGTTAGGGTTCATTCCCAGCCCCCTGGGAAGCAGTCGGGGTCCTAGGACTTTTTTGTTGATTCTTAGTAGAGTTGGATGGAGAGGCTGGGGGACGTTGGAGGTTCCAGACTCCAAGGGCCGTCTTGAGTTTGGAAGGAGATGTAAAGACGTGCCGTTTTCCTTTATATCTGAACGACACGTTCACCGGGGATCCCCACGCGTATTGTATGCCTCTGTCCCGGAGCACCTTGCAGTGCGGGGCAAAGTCTCTACGTCGTGCTAAAGTTCCTTGGCAGAGATCAGGGTAAGCTTGCCACCCCTTGTAAATTCCAGAGTCCATAGGATGTTGTCTCAGTCTCTGAAGCACCATCTCTCGGGGTCTGGGGGAGCCCAAACACACCAGGACATCCCTGGGGAGATCTTGTCTGATGGTCGGCGGTCTAGGGAGTCTGTATGTTTTATCCGGAAAAAGTTCAGTAGCTGGCACTTCAGGTAGTAGAAAACAGAGGAAAGTGTGCACTGTTTCTTTAATATCCTCCTCTCCTTCAACTTCTGGAATACCTCTGATTTTCAGGTTGTTTTTCCTCATTTTATCCTCCAGATCCCAGGTCACAGCTTTAAGATCTTTGATATCCAGCTCCACTCCTTGGTAGCTGTCTGCCAGCTCGTTGTGAGCTGTGGCAAACTCCGCCATTTTGGATTCAATGATGTGAGTGCGCTCGCCCAATGAAGCCATATCATCTCTCAATTCCTTTATGCTATCCCTAATGTCCGCCTGCAAAGACTTATGTAGGGAGTCCAGCAGTCCCTTCAGGGCCCCCATTGTGACAGGGGTATTGTCGTCTTTTAAATCACCTCCCGACCTCGGACTGTTGGAGGACCGGGAAGCATGGGGAGAGCGCGCTGCCGAGGACTCCGTCGGCGCCATTTTGGAGCGGGCTGCCGGGGCCATACTTGCTGCAAAAAAGTCAGTGACTTTAGGCGGACGCTCCTGACTCCGGAGCGATTTTCTGGGCATCCCCGCGATTCTCTCCGGTGCCCGTAACAGGGTCGCTTACTTGTGTGGCGATTTGGACGTTGGGAACGAGTGCAATCGTCGCTAGGCTGGTCGCTGATGCCGGAGCTCCGGTATTATGCGTCCTCCATCAGTGGTGTGAGGACACGCCCCCCCGAAGGGTTGTTATATCAGAGAACCAGGGGTTAATGTAAGAATGATCTCCGTTCCGGGACACTTCCTGATGTAGCATACAGTCAATTTGGTTAGCTTTAACCCCTCTTAGTAAAGAGTGTTGTGGGCTAGTAGTGGTTTATGAGGGTTATGGTGGAGAGGGTTAATCATGCATTGTTCTTACCCTGCTCTTGTCGCATCCTGATGTGCGGCCCAGGTCTTTGTCGATCCCCTTCAAGGTATAGGGGTCCCCCCTCCTGTGCCAGAGACCCAGAGCGTGGAACGGGTATGGTTAACGTCTATTAGGATGTCTGCTCCTCTGCAGAGACGAGTCTCCACTCACCCGCACCAGCGGCTTATCAATTAGCGGGACCCGATCCGCGGGGCCAACTCTCGGTTTCCCCCTCAGGACAGACAACAGCCGGCTGTATCTGACTGGCGGCGGGGTCCTATACACGATGCAGGCGCCGGTGGCAACGTTTGACCCCCGCAGCAGGGCGCACGACGCAGAGGGGAAGAGCTCCAGGTCCTCACCCCTCCGCTGTGGCTCCGCAGGCGGGCAGTTCGGGATGGTGATCCACTAAGGTGCGCACTCTCCCCCCTCCTCCCCGAGTCTGCCGCCTGTTTTACCTCTTCTCCTAGGCGGGCGCCGGGTGTCTCCAGCGTGTGTCACCGTTGGGGGTCGGGTGTCTGTTAGGGAGGAGCAGTCCCTCTCACTAATGCCGGCCGGCCAAAAGCAGCTCCACTCCCGCGGCCGCACCGCTCACGCCGCTCACCTCTCTCTCCTTCTCCAGGAGCGTGCCCGGCTTTGCTCTCCACGCCTTGTTCTCGGCCGCCAGGGATCAGAGGGGGACTCCAGGCGCGGAGCGCGTCTCACTGATGTGCGGGAAGAAGGGGCAGTCACACTGTTCTTGTGCCTCCTGCCTCAGCGTCTCGTTCACGTTTTAGCTTTGACAATGAAACATAAAAAAAAACCACAAAAGACATATCAGTAAAACATCATGACAAATGATATACAGTAAAAAAAATATAATATACTGCATGGTTACACTATCGGTGGCTTATTATGCACCCAAGTGCCTATTTAAGATATGACAAGATAACTATGTTGATACATAAATAATGTACAAGTATATGCGACATAAGAACGAAAGCAACGTTAGCCTGCTAAATATATGATAATGAAGCAAATTGCCTCTGAATATAAGGAACACAGGGTCCTATATTAAAAATAGGTTGACTAGTTCCATTCTGTAACCTAATGGCTAAATGAAAATCAATAATCACAAAAACTTGCAAAAAGGATTTTAGTCTGTGCTGTCTGACTCTACAGAATTATTACCTGCTTGCCAATGAGGTAATAGATAGGGATATCTGATTAAGCCCTGGTGTGGACCGTGGGGGACTCGGAACTTGGGACCTCTCGTCGTCGTCTGGGGCTGCGAGATGTCATGGTGGCGTGACCCGGTTCGTGTTCCCCTCGTAGGGCGATCAGTTGAAAAAGGCGAATTGAAAAATGGATGAAAATAAAACAAAAGCAAAAATAAAAGTTTTGTTGTGACGCCACCAGTGGAATGCGGTTGGTATAGCCGCTGCTGCAGTCAGGACCTCTGGGGATGATGGGAGTAGCAGTGAGGATGGTTCAGCTCTTCACGGGAAAAGCAGGTCCCCAGGGCAACCGTAAAGTCTATGGAGATTAAAAGGGTAATGGTAGGCCAGCGAGGCTGTGCTGCTGACAGGGTTCAAAGTCACACTCAGGCAGGCTGCTGCTACTGGCTCGGTGAATCAGTCTACCTCCCCTCAGGCTTAGAAATCACAGTCTCGCACAGTGCTGAGCTTCAACCCGATTTACTTCACTTTCTCGGCAGATAGTTACAAAACAGTGCAGTGGCGGCTCCGGTAGGTTCATAGCAGCTGGGATGGCTCGTCCATATCACTCCATTTTGTGTTCCTTTCATGGGCCTCTAGGCCTGTCTCTTCTGCACGCGAGCTATGAAAAAAAAGCTGCCACGGTCTTTTGGTGGGCGACCTGCCTGGTCCCCTAGCCCTAGTATGGCGGCCTTCTCTTCGCTGCGCCGGAGGTTGGGTCACGGGATATAAAGACCCCGCACCCCGCCGGTTTTCGTGTTTGGAGCGTAGGGCATCCTGGCCACTTCAGCAGAGCCGGCATCCTTGTTTCTGCCCCAGTCCCTCAGCTTTCCTGCCAATTTGGGTACACAGATGGATTGCTCACTATCCGTGTCCCTAGGACTCCTCCTGTCTACCTACGGTCTGCAGCAGGGGATCCAGACAAGCCTCATGATGGTTCAGGCCGCCGGATGGGTGTCCTGTCAGTCCCGTGTGATGGTGTTCTTGCCTCTCCTTCTGACTGAACTTGACTGCCCGACATTACTTGGCTGACTGACTACTGAACTTGGTGTTTTCTGGTTTTTGTTTCATCCCCTGACCTTGTATTGTCTTAACTTCCCCACCCTCCACTTGGCTCCTCCCACCATCCTGTTTCTGGGCATAGAGTCCCTAGTCTTGGGATCGGGAGTGTGTTGGGGGTGTGTTTGTGGTGACTGGATTTACCGATCCTGGTTGCTGCGTCTTCTAGTGGCGACCGGTCCGCAGGGGCACCACATATCCACACAGTGCCACCTGTTGGATATAAGTGGTGGGTGAACATAATAGTGGTGTAATTAGGTTACAGTAAGTGAAATAAAGGTATTACCTGATTGATGTAATCTTCAAACTATGGGAAAATGACCAATCATTCAGGTAAAAACTAGAAAAATAATATATTCAAGTGTTAACTCACACTCTCCAATGGTGCAAAAGGGGAAATGATCAGGCAACTTACTGTTTAGTACAGGCACACTGATAAGGGAACCCTTTAGGGACCACAGTATAATGGACCATAGGTTACCAGGAGCCTCAACCTAAAGAAGTATGTAGAAAGATAAATGAGTGGCATGTTAATAACATGCCAGGAAGACTATGAGGCCATGAGCTGAAGTAACACATTACCTGGGGGCAGTGTAAATGCGGACCGAGTAGCAGTGAAGTGAGGCGTTCAGTGGTGGGCGCTGGCATTAAAACATGTGACCGGGTGATGCGTCTCCCGAAAGCGGGGCTCACTCATGCGCAGTAGACATGAGGCGGGTCTCCGGACAGGACAGGAGCTACCCGATCGAAGCCAAGTGGCTGGGTGATGTTAGATCCCTGGACAGAGCTAGGGAGGACCTGGAATAATGTGGGATCAGTCTGTGCGGCCTTGTGGGGGAGTGGTGCTCAGTCAAGATTCTGGAAACTGGAAGAGGGGACAAGAAATAGCAATTAGCACATAAATACATGACAGGTTATACCTGTAGGGTTTTCCTGACTGCCCACGGATTCCAAAAATACTAATGTGAACGCAGCCTAAGGCTACTTTCAGATAAGCAGTTTCTGTCAATCGTGGCAGATCCACCAGCTTTGCCGCATCTGCCTCGTAACGGCTGACTTGCGGCAAGCCACATTAATTTTTTATGGGATTTGCGGTCAGGTATGGCAAGTGCAGTTTTGCCGGATTCATGTTTTAAGGGCCAGCAGGAACTCTCATGAGAATGGAGGAGACATTTTGAATTTCACATGCCTCTTCTTTGATGGCTTGGGGCATAATCAGTAGTGGCCTGGCAGTTGTTTACTTCTCCTTAGGGGGAAAAAGTGTTCTATTTTCAGTTTGAAATTTGTATTTTTAAGCCAAAAACAGGAAAGGATCAATCAGAGGCAAACATTACACCAAAAAAACTGTGCTTTTAAGCCCAGTGCGAGCCGAGAAAAACACTGCATGTGGCTTGCGATAGCCAAGCACCAACTGTACCCGACCACAGCAATGATCACTCCAGCGCTTTGCAAAGTAAAGAATCCAAAGAGGTTTGGTTAATACCGGGAAGTTCAGCAACCCAAACCGAACCATAAAAAGGTTCGCTCATCTCTAGTGAGTAGGAAACTTAGCTGTGAGCTGAATTTTATAGTCAGCTTGATCAGAAGAGTTGAGATCCAGCGACAGCAGGAATCATGAGTGTAATATAACAAAAGTTTTATTGAAGTAAGTTTAAATACAGTGCAACATAGAGGCCCTGGGCAGAACGCCAAGTATAATCCTATGTGTTTTGGTTACACGCCTTAGGATGGCTTCACAACGATTTTTTTCGCATGATTTTTGTGATGGCTGTCGTGTGAACCGGACAGCCCCGGATCCAATTTCGGCCCCATAGTATTCCTATGAGGCCGGATGGTGCCAAATGGCATTGTTTTGCCATCCGGTTTCCATCTGTCTGGGAGGATCCGGCAGAATTGGGGTTTTTGTCCTGGACACAAAATTTCAGCTTGCTGCGATTTTGTGTCTGTGGCAAAAATCTAAAAAAATTGGGTCCTCCTGGATTCGGCGCGATCCAGCGCCCCTAAAATAGGAGTCTATGGTGCCAGATAGAAAATCAGATCCGGCTCCTGGACGCGGGGTGCTGAGGCTCAGTGCCGGCTGGCGCTGAACTTCAGCACCGTGGAGAACTCCTCGCTGAGATTTCAGGACTGCAGCCAGCTCCCCGCTAGCCGGAATTTTGAAATTTCAGCAGTGGACAGCTCCTGAAGCTGCGATCTGCCGATTCCAGCAGAAAACACCAGACAGAAGTGATTGAGGAAAATCGTGGTGTGAAGACAGCCTAATTCATGGGCATTGGATTTTTTTAAGCCAGAGAAGACCGAAGTGGGGTGAGCTGAAAAACTCTATTTTTTCTTAATTTTATAATCAGCAGCCATCAAAAATGTACTGTAATCTTCCAGGTGCTTCATGGTAATCTCTTCATAAATGACTGAATCTTTTTTTAAATAATGAGAAACATTTCATGGTGAACTGTGCCTGTACGCCAACACACTGCCCTATCTCAGCTTGAATATTTACATATAAATTAGGGGTAGACATAGACAGTAGAGGGCCCCTGTGCAGGGGCAGTATAAGTGCCCTTTGCACAGCAACAAAAGTGTCTAGAACCAAAACTGACTGATGCTTCAGAGGTGGCAGTGGGCCCCCTTGCCTCTTGGACCCTTGTGTGCAGTGGTGTAACTTGAAGCTCATGGGCTCTGATGCGAAAGCTCGATTGAGCTCCCAATTACTACAAATCTTTAATAGTGTCGAGCCCCAGGCTTTAGGGTACTCGGGTATCAGGCTCCAGGGATAGCGTTGCTGTGTCACAGGGAGTGGTGGCTGCGCCTGATCCTGTGTCCTGGGTGACACTTCAAGAAAGGGGTATATGTACAGGGAATTCTATATACAGTTCTCGTGACGCCACTTACAGTTTCTGGTGATGGGTCACCAGCGCCGCCACAGTCCGCCAGAGGTAGCTGGTAATGCGGCTAGGATCACTAAGCCACCTACAGGCAGGGCTATTCTCTCCGTGGGTAGCGTTCCTGGAAGGGGAACAGGTTGAAGTAGAAAAATACACGCAGAAGCAGTCACTTTCTCCCGGATACTTTACTGTGAACTCGTAGCAGCATCAGATACAGTTCACAGTTCAGCATTTAGATGTTACAAGAACAGGTAGCTTAACGGGTGGCTGCAAGTGGATCCCAGGTGGTATGGTGGAACCCTTGGTGTACCTTCATTAACTAACCCGTGTCTGTTCTTCGCAGTCTAGGATGGGCCTATACCCAGTAGCTCCTGTAGGTAGTACCGGGGGTCCTCTCCCTCGTGGTGAGGAAGCAGGCAGACCGCTCCACTGGCAGGGAGCTGCGGCTGATAAACAAACCACAACAGCCGGTTGCCGACTGCAAAGCTGAACTCTGGCCGGATCCTCGGGCCTGGCGTTACCGTGGTGGACTAGAGTATCCCCTGGTGTATGGTCGCTCCACTCTGAGGATTTCCCTTTCTCTCTAGGGCCCGGATTTCTCTCGTCGGGCGCCCTCTTTCAGGACCTCCTCAAGGTACCTTCTTCTTCCCTCCGGTTTGGCTTGAAACCGCTCCAGTTTGACCTTTAGCCTTGTTCCAATTAGCTGACCTTCCTAGTTCCTCTCCTCCTCCATCTAGCCCCAAGATCAGGGGCCTCCGACCAAAGCCAAAAGACCTCCTTGATCCCCCTTGAGGTGAATATATCCCCTCCCGTGTAACCTCCCACCGCTCAACTACTTTTGGGAGTGCTGGGAATGGGTCCCACCCACCATCCTAGGGTCCACCTGCAGGTGGGGCATTTACACCTCTTTTACGGGTGTAGTACCCCTCTGTGACGCCTGCTCATGCAGGGCACCACAATAGCAATAGTCTTTCTCTATAGGCCAAAGGGACTTTTGGGCCCCTTAGGCTCCATGGCTCGGGTATGATTGCAACCCCTGCACCTGTTGTAGGTATGCCCCTTACCTGTGAGGCTGCACATGTTGAACCAAGGGTATGTCCGCCCCTGATATAGGGCTAGGGCAGAGACCTGATCTTTTGCTTGAGGTGAAGAAGAACCTCCAGCTCTGGTTTATTAGCACACTTATTAATTAAATGTGTGTATTTAGATATGATCTTATCTATACATTTAAAGAGAATGTGTCATCAGAAAATGACCTATTGTTGAAATCAGGTTTTTATGTTAATTATATTATTTTTATAAAATTTTGTTTTAATTATTTTCCATATTACAATGCTTTCATAAAAAAATCCTAAATTGAGCAATTGTCACAGTGTCCTCTAGATCTAATATTAGATTTATATTTCCTGTTCCACATGGACATAGGCTGCAATATACTGGCTTGACCTCATCGTCTCGTACAGGAGAGCTTTGCCCTGATCCAGAAAAATGCCACTGTGCAGTTAGGGGGATGAATATTCTTCTACCATCACCTATTGTGAAAGGTGCATACTGGGATAGTTACTGTATATAGTTATTGTAATTGTGATCCTGCCTGTAATGATAATGAAACTACTGAAAAGTCAACTGCACAGAGCAGGAAGTGATTGGCTTACAAAAATAAAATTAGACTACAAACCTGATTTAAACAACAGGTCATTTTCTAATTACACATTCTTTAAATCATTAGGATCACGTCTTTGTAGATCCGCTTTCCCGTTGCTGGCTGCAGCGGGTGCTTCAGCGGAAAATATCTTTATTTTGATGTTTTATTTCACTTTCTCTTTCACCATCCTCTTTTGTTACCTTTCCTTACAGTGGGTCCTGTAAGCAGTGTAAGCTTTCTCTGGTGCTGATGTCACCAGCCATCTTACCAGCCTGCTATTCTTAGCTGTATCTCAGCTATTTCTGTCCCTCCTCCTCACAGTGCTGAAAGCAGAATGACGGTTACAGACAGCGCTCACTCATCAGAGGATACGAGAAGTTTGCTGTGGGAAGCGGGTGGGTGGTTGCATTCATCTACCCACAAGAATACAGCAAACTCGGCTTTCTGACGCTTCCTATTCTTTAAATACACATGTGCAGATGCTCCTTCCCTTCAGCTCACAAATTGCTGAATATGATTATGAATATACTTAGAGAACTTATGGCAAAATATAAAGAAATTGCTTATACTGCAATTCTGCTATATATTTCTATGAGAATGAGTCTCTTTGTTATTGTGACTACAAGGCAGGAGGGAACGCAAAGTGATGGTTTTCTTTAGACTACCTTAAAGGGTGTTTGTCTGGGTGTGCTTTATGTGCGTGTGGTGTGGCGAGGAGGGAGCGGGTAGGGGGAATATATGCTATAGGTGCTGTGGGTCCTACCTGCGCCGAGCCGTGCAGTCCTGGGAGCCGGGGCAGCAGAGGAGAGGAGGGCGGGATCAGCCAGGGGAAGCACGAAGTTCCCCTCAGTTAACCCCATCTCCTCTGACACTCTGACACGGGGTCATGGGGGTCGGATGGGGGCCCCCCTCCAGGCTTGAGGGGCCCCCTAGCCGGTCGGGGCCACTGGTGCAGCTGAACCAGCTGCACCACGGTAGGTCCGCCCCTGATGTAAACGTCATCGCAGGTCGTTTACACCCAGTCTCCTACAAGCACACCCCAGACTCCTACAGGCCTGCCACCCCCAGTCTCCAACATGCCCAGCCGCCCCAGACTCCTACAAGCCCGCCCCTCATCTCCTATATGACCACTCACCCCCGTTCACCTATGTAAACTGAACCGCGATCATCTCTTCCTCTGCGAAACTGTGTCAAATTCAGGATGCACAGTGACCTAGGCAGGGTGGACCGTCACCCCCGGGGGCCCTGGTGCAGGAGAGGACCGGGGGGGGAAGGGGTGCTGCTGGGAGCCGCGGGCGCAGTGCTCTCCTACCTGGTGAACCGCGCCAGACGCTTGTAGGAGCCAGAGGGCAGAGGAGGCAAGGGAAGCAGGAGGCTCTCAGCTTCCCTTGCCTGACCCTCCTCTCCTTTGACGGCGGCTTGCGGGGTCGGCTGGGGGTCCCCTCCAGGCTTGAAGGGGCCCCTAGCTGGTTGGGGCCCTGGTGCAGCCGCACCAGCTGCACCACGGTAGTTCCGCCCTGGACCTAGGTCCCAAAATGGACACACAGCAATGAGAGGTGATATAGTTGCACAGCTCAGTAAAAGGGGGGGATCACTCCCTATCTTGTAGTAAAACAAGGGCTGAACTAAATTTTCATAAGCTATGACTCCCTGGTTGTGTGAAGGGAGGCGATCAATGTATGTACATTTCTTCCATTTTCACATCTCAGTTCACCATTTCTGCGAATGTAGTTACTGGTGCAAAAACAGATTATCCTGGTTCTTGAGTTCAGTGGAGGTGGAGTTAATATGAACATGGTAGATTCTCACTTTGTTCAGACTCATGGTATCTGCTATTATTACAATTATTGAGTTCAATGGACGCTCCCTCTAGTGGCACCTGCAAGGAACCAGAATGTTTTAATTACCTGGATGGTCAAGTTAAAAGAGTTGTCCAGTATAAAATGACAGGTTTGCAGTCACTTTATGTGACTGCAGATTTGTGAATCCTCATATCACCCGCACTAAAGGCCTTTATAGTTAAATGTTCTCTTAGGTCAGGGTCTGATCTTAGAATTGAGCAATAATTATTACTCCAGGCATCTTGTTCCAACATTAGTGATCGTTTCTTATGATCCTGATGTTATCATGGGAATTAGTTTAGTTCCAATTAATTAGGTTGTAATGACTCTATAACACGTAGGTCTTTTGTGAAAATTCTGCACAAGTCACAATTCTTCCACGAATAATGATACATGAAATAGAAATAATAGATACATTCGCTTTCCTGTGTTTTAACACTCATAACATCTAAAACACACATTTTATGTTCAAAAGGTGGAGTAATTGTGGCGTATGTGGCACCCCTGCGGGGATTGCCACAGGACCCACCAGTGCAGGGAGGGATGTACACCTTGGCAAACACTGCATCCAACACCTTCCACCCAGACCTGGAGGGGGAGCTAAACTTGCTGCCTTAAGCGAGTTCCCCTATAAGGATCCAGGCCTGAGGGGAGGAGTCAGTTAGTCTGCAGTGAGCAGAGTAGAGAGTAGCAGTGAAGGAGCTGGTTGCTGGGGCCAAGCCAGGCCCAGAACCAAGAACTCTGACTCAGCTGTGCTGCACCCTAGGGAGAGGGATGGAGGCCAGTGGAAGAAGTAAGAAGAAGGAAGAAGGGAACAGATTTGAGAACCCTTTAGCTACCTGGACACCGGAGTCCGAAACTGCTAATAATCTAGTGTAGCAGGAAAAGCCCGGACAGACCAGGAGGATCTAGTCCCCCTGAAGCAACAAAGTAGAAGACTCCAAACCTGACCAAGCATAGGACCAGGGACCTAAGCAGAGAATAGGGATCCCACAGAAGGGTCCTCATTGTCGGTTGTGGAACAGCACCCTGAGAGGGAGAAAGAGTGGCAGGTTCAGCTACAGGCAGGACTTACCCTAAACACCACACAGACTAACAGAGGAGGCGTCACAACTCTCCAAGGTGAAAATTCCAAGCTGCACCGAAACCTGGTTACCCTCCTGGATCGTACCTGTTACCGGACATCAGTACAAAGGCACCGATACAAAGACAATTGTGTGTGTGTGTGCCTGCTTCCCCGCCGCCGCATGCAGCATTCACAGCAGAACCGCTACTACTAATCCCCTCGTCCACCCCACTGCCCTGAGGTAAAGCTTCACCTGTGGGGAGCTGTATTACCAAAGCTGCATTCCCATCACCTCAGCATCCGTCCGCAGCGCTGGTAACCCTATTACCAGGTACCACAGGTGGTGTCACGTTACCTTTCCCCCATCATTATCACTCCCATCCCTGCCACTGAGGGTCCATGGCACGGAACCTGGAACCGACCAGCCGTGATCCCTCACTGAAGTAACCACCTGTCCCAGTATCCGAGTACCCCCTACCCTGTCGACCGGATCAGTGTATAAATGAAGAATTTCTCTTTGGGGATTGCCCTTATAGTACTAACCGGCATGTGAACTCCTAGCTTCCAAAAGGCTGCTCTCACATCACCGTTTTGCTGATGCGTGGCGCCCCGCACCAAGTGCGTCACAGGAGGGTATTGCAGCCAAAACTGCAGCAGCAATATTCTCTGACTCAGCAGTCACAGTTAACTCAGAGATCCATACCCTACATGCATCACCTAGCATAGAGGGCCAATCAGGTCCTGGTGGGCGGAGTGTAGAAGTAGTGTGTAGTAGAAAAGTTTAGAACTGAGCACAATCAGTGAGAGTCTGCAGAAAAGAGAACTCTCCGAGCAACGTAGGAGAAGGAGCTAAACCAACTAGCTCTGCAACCTAGGAGAGGGGGCTGCACAGTTCCGTGCGGCCCCCTGGCCGTTCCCCTGGCCATCACCTCGGTTGAGCGCCATTATTCCCGGTGCCTTAACAACCGATCAACGGGCATCAACATGCGGGTCCAAAAACATCCCGTGCCCATCTTCAGCCGGTTTGCTGGTACCGAAGCTAGCAGTAGTTCAGCTCTGCTATGCGAACCAGAGGAGTGCAGGGACCGCTTTACAGGAGCACCCCCACCACCGCAACACACAGTCGTCTAGCCAGCGGTGTACCCACCAAAGGACCCAAGGCTCCCCAAAGCATCCGGAACACTGCCGGATCAGCCACAAACATCAGCAAAACGCTGATGTGAAAGCACCCTTAGTTGTTTGCATCTTTTCTATATAATTAAGTCTGTTTTAGCTCAATACCATCTCTCCTAACAGATATATCAAGAAAGGAGACAGAATCTCAATTTGGGATTGATGTCAGTTTCATGTTCAAGTTCAGAATGTTGTGATTAACAATACTTATACATTCCTGGGAATATAAGGGATAATGTGACACTCCAGGTCTGGCATGCCAATATGAGGAGACTTAAAGAGGACCTGTCACCCCTGGTGCTATGCTAACTGAATGCAGCACTGAATGCAGCATGTCTGCATTCAAGGAAGGGTCCCCCATGTCTCTAGCACCCTATAAGTTGTTAAAAAGACTTTATAAAGTGTACAGATAAGGGTCGGAATTTACACAGTAATGAGTCCTCACTGCTCCCTGGTGTCATCCCCGCATGAAGCCCTCTCTGTGCCACCTACAGCCTTTTTTTGTTCATCCTCCTGTATGTGTCATCGCTGAGGGCTGGAGGTGGGGAGGACACAAGCAACAGTGATGACACATATGGGAGGCTGAACAAGAGAGGGCTGGAGGTGGCACAGAGAGGGCTGGAGGCGGGGAGGACACCAGCAACAGTGATGACTCGTTACTGAGTAAGTCTCTACGGACTCGTTATCTGTACACTTTATAAAGTCTTTTTAACAACTTACAGGGGGGCTGGAAACATGGGGGACCCCTTCCATGAATGCCGCAGACACGCTACATTTAATGCTGCATTCAGTTAGAATAGCACCAGGGGAGTGACAGGTCCTCTTTAAACCTCGTAGATGCTCCTCTGGGAAATTTAAATACAAATTGCCTTGAACCCTAGTTCCACCTATTGGAAGTAGCAATCCTAAAAGTCAAAATTGATCCTTAGACGAACCTTGTTATATGACCAAGGATACCTCAATATGTAGACACAGTGTTTTGGAGTGTTTGCCCCTCATCAGTGCAAAGTATGAGATATGATTTAGCTAGGTGAGAGGCTAAGACTGGAGATCTAAGGAATAACATTTCTCTTTATGGAGAAGTACACACCAAGTCTATAAATGCCTATAATTCTGATTGTGTACCATTAAGGTACCTTTACACGCGGCAACTTTTCTAGGAATTTCACTGGCAACTTACGGGTTGCAGTGAAATCATGGAGACATTGTTCTATTTGTACACGGCAACAAGATAGAACAATGTGTCCATGATTTCACTGCAACCAGTAAGTTGCCAGTGAAATTCCTAGAAAAGTTGCCGCGTGTAAAGGTACCCTTACAGATTACCAATATGTCATCAATATGACGTTTCCAAAGAGTGATATTTTTTGTGTATAAACCTCAATAATTGATGAGCAAATACAATCTCCTTTTCTCCCCAGGTAAATATTAGCAAAACTCAGTGTGACTGTAGCTCCCATTGCTGTGAAATCTGCCTGAAATAGTGCCACAAGAACAAAATGCACAGCAATGTAAAAAATGGCATTTTACTTCTTTTCGTTAAAGTGTAAATGTAATTTCATTGAAAAAAAAGGCACAATACTGCACTGGTTGTTAATGATGGGTCACAAAGCAACTAAGATGCTTTTTCGTGCCATATGACTTATTTTCTCACATTATTTTTGCTCTTTTAAAAACTACATTTTATGGCTGTGTGGACATGGCCAGCTGCTGACAAGGAACAGTGCAATGTGACACAGAGAAAGGGTTAACAGAGATCGTGACTGAGCTGTGTTGAGCCAAATAACAGGTCAGAAGTTTGTGTCAAGGACAGAGAAGCTTACAGGGATCCTGACATTCTGACATCGCTGAGCACTGCGCTGTAATCTGAAGTAATCTGATACATTGTCACCTCATCAATTGCAGTCAGGAGCTCAAACAATGTGTAGGCCATGCCCCCATTTACCCTTATATGGTTATATGCCCCATATTCAGTGTGAGAAGCTTGAAGAAGGATCTGAGTGAGAATGAACATATATCTGCTTCACACACAGTCTCATTGGGACACCTTGGGGAAGGTTTATGAATGGTTTTCAGCCAGAATTCTCTTCTAAAGTATATTTGAAAGTTTATTAAAAATCAATTGCTCTACATTATTATGAAATAAAAATTTAAGCGGCAGTTATACTTTAACTCTTTAGGGTGCTGAAACCATGGAGCAGTTAGAAGGAGTACGAATGCTAATTTTACACTAATAATATACTAGAAAAGGGGCGCACATAGGGTAATAACGTTTTAGAAAGGGAAACGGTCATCTCAATCTGTCAGACTCACCTATATCGGTTGTTTGAGTCACAAACTGATGAGGCGTTCACAGGTGTAAGGCCGTTGCTGGTGCCCCGCTGGAAAAGGAAAGAAATCCACAGAAGAAGGAGCCGGGCTAATATCACCGCGCTGACCAGGAACCACACCGCCAAGGGATGTAGATGAAAGAAGAACTTTATTTATCCTACGCGTTTCATGGCTGGGATAGCCACTTCATCAGGGCAACAAGAATGAACACAAAATTAAAACATATATACTTTCACAAATTAAAACATATCCACCCATCTATGAAAACACCTACATTTTACACAAGTAGCTAAAAATCATAAAAACTAATGTTTAACACATAGGGCACAATTCAATTACAAACAAATACCGAATAATTCACTATCCATAATTAAATAAGCTAAAAACAAACATTTAATAAACATTTAATAACACAAGGGTATCAACAGATTCAAACTCATCCCAAACCAGGGGGAACAAAAGTATAAATCACATAGGCTGGCTTCACATTAGCATTTGCAAGTGCAGCGTACCAAACGCAGCCAAACGCTTGTGCACTGCATTCCTATGTTTAACATGTACAATTTGTGCGCCCTCCTCCGCACTCTGAACGCAACATGTTGCATTTTTTGTGCGTTCACGGGCGCTTGTTTTATCTGCAAGCGTCCGCAAGTGCACAAACCATGCATTGAAGTCAATGGATGCGCAGTGTCCTCCGCATGACAGCGCAGGAGAATGTTGCGGATCTCATTGAAATCTCTCCCGATGGCCGCCGGTGATCATGCGGCGTCCACCGGGAGATCAGCTAGAGCCGCTGCTGCTCTCCTGCCGGTGTCAGTGCGGGAGATTTGAAGTAACAGCTTCTGAATCTCCTGCGCCGATACTGAATAGGTGATGTCAGCGCGGGAGATTTGAAACAGTGATCAACTGTTTCATATCTCCTGCACCGATATCACCCTATTTGGTGTCGGCACGGGAGATTTAAACAGCTGTCAGATCAGCTTTATCTTCAAATCTCCTGAGCTGACACTGGCAGGAGATCAGCTGTGGCCAGAAGGAGGAGATCTCCACCGCCCAGCCACCCCAGAGACAGCTGAGTGGCTGGCTGGGGTGGATACTAATGTGAACGCATGCAGAGATTCTCCGCTGCGTTCACATCAGTATGGTCTGCGTTTGCACTGTGTTTGCGTCTGCATGCCATGCCATGTGTGCACGTAGCCTAACAATAACAGTTCTTGGCACATCTACTGTATAATTGTCTAGCGGCCACTTCTATCTGAGACCGAAATCACACGCCAGCGCTCACTGGCCGCCGGCAGACGCAGCGGCCAATGAGTACAGCATATGTAGATGAGCCGCGTGCGTTCAAAACAGGATTTTCGCAGCTAAATTTCCGCGACGCAGGATTGTCGTGATAGACACGACAGCTCTACACTCACATAGCGGACAGGAAAGCTGACTTCACTGTCGGCATTCCCGTCCTGCTATTTGAAATGAACAGCGATGTAAAACGACGCACCAGCGATACTGATAACGATATGACCTGACCGGGATCACTGATGCGTCGTTATGTGTGACGGGGCTTTACCAGCGATGTGAAAATGATGCACCAGCGATCCTGGCCAGGTCGTATTGTTATCGGTATTGATGGTGCGCCGTTATGTGTGACAGGGGCTCTATACTTACAGGACCTCTGTTGATGTCACAATCATGGCCGGAGCAAGGTCACATGACTGTGATATCACCAGAGGTCCTTAAGCTAAACGCACACAGCACCAGGAGCCAGGTACTGCAGAGCACTTACACCCTACACTCACCCTGCACTCTCACCCACCACTCACACAGAGTTTGGTTTATACTGGACAACAGGGGTGTGACTACAATAGGTGCAGGGGTTGCAAATGCACCAGAACCCTGAAGCCTTGGGGTTCCCAAAAGTCCCTTTGGCCCATAGAAAAAAACTAATACTATTAAAGATTTGCAATATTTGGGGGCACCGTTGGAGTTTTTGCATCAAGGTCCATGAGCTTCAAGTTACACCACTGCTGAACGAGTTGTAGCTTTGATTGACAGATTTCACAATACCATATACCGTATATACTCGAGTATAAGCCGAGTTTTTCAGCACAATTTTGTGCTAAAGTGGCCCTTTGCTTTTACTCGAGTCACTCGGTATCTGCTGTGGGGACGGGGGTAACCGGAGGCTGGAGAAGGTGGGGGGAGGCTGCAGTGTGAGCAGGAGGTCACATGGGGCCGCTCATTAGTGTAATGAATATGCACTGCATCCCCCTGTCAATCAGTGGCAGGGGGAGCGGTGCATATTGCACTACACTAAGTATTCACCCCCCCCCATCATAGTATCTGGCCCCCATACTGCGGCACACATTAAAACAAACCATTTATACATTACCTTTCCGGCGCATCCCTGCAGACACCACAGCATCCTCCGGTCTTCCTGCTTATGCCGGAATCATGTGACCGGCGCAGAAGTGACGTCATCGCTGCGCCGGTCACATGATGCCGGCATAAGAAGGAAGACCGGAGGATGCCATGATGTCTGCAAGGATGCATCGGAAAGGTAATGTATAAATGGTTTGTTGGTTTAACATGTGCCGCAGCATGGAGGCCAGATACTATGATGGGGGGGTATATACAATTTTGAGGGCCATGAGCCAGCATGGGTGGGGCTATATACATTGAAGGGGGGCATGTGCCAGCATGGGGTGCTATATATAATGATGGGGGCTTGTGCCAGCATGGGGGGGGGGCTATATAAATTGAAGGGGGCATGTGCCAGCATGGGGGGCTATGTATAATGATGGGGGGCACGTGCCAGCATGGGAGGGCTATATACATTAATGGGGAGCTATACATAATGATAGGGGCATGTGCCAGCATGTACCGGATGAAGGGGCTATATTTCAATGATGGGGCCCATGTACCAGGATGAGGGGCTATATAAAATGATGGGGGTTATATACACAGTGATGAGGGGCTATATACTATGATGGGGCTATATACAGTGATGAGGGTTTATATACTATGATGGGGAACATATACAGGATGAGGGGCTATATATCAGGATGGGATAGGCTATATACAGTGATGGGGTGACTATACAACAGAATGAGGCTATATTCCGTGACTTGGGGCTATATACCAGGATGAGGGGCTGTAAACAGTGATGGGGGCTATATGCCATGATGGGGACTATTTACCAGGATGCGGACAGATATACCAAGATGAGGACAGATATACCAGGATGGGGGCCTGCGGCATTTCCCACCCTAGGCTTATACTCGAGTCAATAAGTTTTCCCAGTTTTTAGGTGTAAAATTAGGGGCCTCGGCTTATACTGGATCAGTTTATACTCAAGTATATACGGTAATCTACTTAAAATCGGGGAAGGAAATTCCAAATGCAGTGAAATAGTGGGAAAACAAGGAATTTTGCCATTTTTTAATGTTTTTACAGTGTTTACTAAAATTATTTTCTAGGTCAGTTTGATTATTGCAATATCAAGTGTAATTGTTTTTTTTTTTTTTATATTATTTAGAATTAAAGGGGAAACTTGGGGCCATAAAAAATGTTGTGCTGTCCCTGCTTCCTACATGATGAAGCAGAGCTGGAACAACAGTTCTAGGATCTATAGATCCCTTACAAATCAATAAAATCAGATCGGTTCCTCAGCTCTCACCCCTCCCTTTGGGGACAGAGAAATTCAGTCATGCATAGTGCTAATGTTTCAGGGGACAGGAAACTACCAAGTTGATATGGTAAAGGGGAGGCCATGGGTGTGCTAAATCAACCAATGCAGTGCTCTGCCTCTGCTCCGTGGCCTGATACATGGCAGCACACATTATGCACCATCATAGGTTTTACTGCAGAAGATCACATCATGTATTTATATCTTCTTGGTGACATGATTGCTATTTGAAGGGAGAACACCTCTGTTCTTACATTACAGGATGTATCTCAAGGGCTGTATGTACTGTGACTATGGGGCCGGCAGCCACGTCCTCTGCCACTCTCCTGTTCATACAGAAGAATGAGGGGGCAGGAATGTAAGATTATCATAGAGTACCCAAGTGTCCACGTCCCCTCCATAGCCCTTGCTCTCTGCTGCAGCATGAGGCTGAATTTCTCTTTCCCCAAAGGGAGAGGTGAGAGCTGAGGAGCAGATATGATTTTATTGATTTATAAGCATTCTATAGATTTTAGGACTGTAGTGCCCAGCTCTGCTTCATCATGTAGGAGGGCAGGACAGTACAAAAAAAATTACCCTCCCTGGAGTTTCCCTTTAAGTGGTGAAAAATAATTAGTGACAAAAAAATAGTGATATGATGCTGCTGACCCAAACTATCAATCAAGGAGGAGTACAACGCCCCCTGGAAACGGGAAGCTTGGAAGCTGTGGAGCAATGTGCTCGGCTCCCGGAAAAGTGTCCTGGGACAGACCTTTGCTGGTATCAATAATATGAGTTTCATTTGTTCCTCATAGTGGTAGAAGTGCTGACACATACATTTCATCCCACGTGACAAGAATTTGTTACGACACCACCAGTATACCGGTGGAATGTCCTCTTCTGCTGTGTCGGATCTTGTGCCAGATCAAGTTTTAAGATGTTTGAGGCCCTTGTAGCAGAACGGGGATTAACGTGTGACAAACCATGTGACTTGACAACCAGCCTAGATTTAATAAATGATGCTAAACCTTAATGTACCTTAACTTTCCTTCTGTAGAAGCTCAGACATAATCTATGCTCTAATCCTATGTATGCCTGAGAAACTTGAACACATTACAAGAAATATTTCCTCTTATACAGATTCTTTACTTTCCTGGCAACCACATAAACATTTCCTACAAAACTCTTCTAGTTACGCAACGGCTTTATTTAAAGAATGGCATCTGCCTCCACACGCCTCCTATAGTGGGGGAGAACTGTCTAATTTTTAATATGTCCATAAATAAAAGTTATATGGTATACAGAATTAAGAAGAGAATTTGTTTACAGAGTTACATTCCACTATAGAGCATTGGATGGTACTGCAATAGTACAATGAGATAAAACAAAAGTCATAATAAAAATCACCTTAGGGCCCTCATTACCCTCTCACAATGGGTGAAGCTACATTCATACCAGTGTGTCGTGTAACATCTATTCGTTGTGATTTGGTTAGCAATGTAGAGTGCATAATACTTTTGTATAGCAGTAAAGAAAATACATTTTCAAAAAGTAGTATAGTGCCACCGTACCCGGGGCCTTGCGCAAAAAATTAAAAGTGGGGCCCCAAATGCTAACATATCGCACCATCACACACAAACATTTCAGATGTATTTCTGGATCTGATATCAGACTATTAAACGAGTGCGATCGACTATAGTAAAGTCATCCGGGCTTGTGTATAAGCCCTCACACATAGGCTGCAAAGAATGATGGGTTTAGAACAATCACAAATTGATAATTCTGTCCCCATACAGACAGGGCTAGCGTTAATGGGAAGGGGGAACAGACTGGGCAATAGCCCAGGTCCCCACTCCTCTGGTGGGCCCCCACAGTTTATAACAGTAGCTACACTGAAAATAGCATTAAAACGTTAAAAGTAAATAAACATACAAATGTTTGGTATCGCTGTGTTTGCAAGAATCTAATCTATTAAAATATGAAGTACATTAATCCAATTGGAAAATGGTATAACGAGAAAAAAAACAAAATGCCAGAATTACATTTTATTTTTTTAGGCAACTGCAATATTAAAACTAAATGCAATAAAAGGCGATAAAACATTGTATCTACCTCAAAATGGTGTCAGTAAAAATGGCAGCTCAGGGAGCAAAAAGTAGACCCTCACATATCCCATATCTTGAAAAATTAAAACATTTAGGTCTGGGGGCGTGACTGAGATTTGAATGGCACAGGCTGCTTAGCGCAGGAGCTCCAGCAGAGATCGGCTTTGACTCAGCACAACAAGGTGAATAAAACACTTTGGGAAGCCCTAAATAAGTTACCTGGTGACCTGAGGATACAGTGGTTTCAATCGTGCATGGCAAGTCAGCAAGAAGGAGATGTCCAAAGAAGGTGGCTGCATATTTCTCCAGAGACCAGGTATTGAATACAGCCTCCAACATGGCTGCAGCTTCTCACTCCCCAGCTCATTCTTCCTGCTCTTCACATGTGGCAGTCTCAGGAGGAGGAAAGAAGCTCAGACAGATATTCCCCTTACACAGAAAACAATTGAGACTTTGCTTAAGGCCCTGAGGCAAGAACTCCAAGTTGATTTTAAAAGAATGATAGCTGAGTTTAAGACAGAAATCAGGGGAGAACTGAAGGATCTGGGAACTAGAGTAGATCATCTGGAACAGAAGCTGGCAGAACTTACTAAATCTCATAATGAGATACCTGAAGATATTCCCTGACCTGTCGGCAGGTACTTTGGCTCAGAGGAGGAGTATATGCTGTATACTACAGCCCTCAAGAACAAGGAATAAAGTACCACTGAGGGTTCCCCATGAAATTGTAAAGTCTTAAAGGCAATTTTCATATTTGTCTGCATATTCCTGGAAAGGTGAGAGATTTATTGCTAAAATGGAAGATTCAGTCTATATATCTGAATGACAAAAGAGCTCCTAAGGCACAGAAAAAGAAAAGACTGGACCCAGACTGGTTTACGGCATGAATGATTAATGCAGAGCCATTTTCTGCTTCCTGCTTTCTACTCTTTGTCTGGTGCCTCTATAGCGATGTTGAAACCAGACAAAAAATGCCCACAGAGTGTCTTTTTTTCATTCTATTTCAAATAATTTTTTCACTTTTTTCCTTTTTCTTTACTGTTTTGCTTGATTTTGGAACTGTAAGTAGACTTATGATGAAGCAAAAATTTAGGTTTGATAACCCTGCATTTGTTTATACAAGCAAATTGTTTCCCTGTCCTCCTCACCCTGTCTGTCCTCCCATGTTTGTCACCATTTTGGAGAAATGGTTTCACATAAAGCAGTATATAGTATTAACAATGCATATTAAGGTTATATCTATAAATGCCAATGGTTTGAACTCCCAGGTAAAAGATACATCTTCTGGAACAATATTTGCAAAGAAATCTGATGTAATTTGTGTTTAAGAAACGCACTTATTGGTGCAGGTAAAGAACCCTCGATATCCACATCAGTTTTGGCAAACAACAAGACTAAAAGAGCTGGAGTGGCTATTTTTATAAGAGACTCCTTTCCTTTAAATTGTATGACACTTCTAGTGGTCCGGAGGGGCATTTTATTTTCCTTGATTGTTCTTTAAACAACACTAGGTACACATTGTATCTCTATATGGCCCAAATATGCACCAGTTTTAATTTATCAGACAAACACTTAAGAGAATTCAGGTGTTCTCCAAAGGGTTTAAAATTGTCTGTGGAGATTTCAACCTCCCCATGTCTGCCGTGTTAGGCCGGCTTCACACTGTCGGTCAGGTCCGGTCCGGGGCTGTCAGGGATGAACCTACAGGCCTGGACTGGATCAGCATGCAGAACTGGAGGGCTAACTTAACCTCCGGTCCGGTGTGCAGCTGCACGCAGCTGCCGCGCTGATAGGTCAGGACACACACATATGTGTGTGTGTGCTCAGTCTATACATAGGTGGGTGCTCTGTGTATATATGCATGTGTGCGCAATGTATAATATGTTGTATGCTCAGTGTATATGTGGCGCCCCACGATGTAGGTGCCACAAAAGGGGTACTGCACCCATAAAAGCGGTGTAGTCACCCCACTGCAGTGGAACTATGGCCAGTAGGTGGAACCCTAGACCTAACACCCACACACTAGATTGGTAGGTGGGAGGGGCCCCGGGAGGGTATATAGTGATCTCTAGGGGGAACTAAAGAGGTAGTTAGTTAGTTGGAGCTGGAGGAAGCCAGGCAGCCGGCCTGGAGGAAGCAAGGAGGGTCACCTCGGCTGAGGGGCCCAGGAAAGAAAAAAGAGATTCCAGAAACAGAAGGAAGAAAGAGAGCAAGTAACTCAGAACGGGAGTTCACTCTAGTGGGGAATAGAGTAACCAGAGAGTTTGCCCCAGGAAAGGAACTGGGTTGCGGAAACCGCACCTGTGAGTTCTATAAGGCTCACAGACAATCCAAGAACAGGGGTATCTTCATGTACACCCCTGACTCCCAAATATCCCAGAAAGAGGGGAACCAGGAGTAGCAGGACGCTGCAGGATCCAGAGAAGGTTCACCGACAGGTACAAAGGAGAGGAGCACAAGGAACAGCAGGAGGTCAGATTAATCTTTAGGAGATCAGACTTCACTGCCACTGGGAGGCAAGGGAAAGAAGGAACAGGAAGGCACACAGGGAGGGATCCATCTATGACCCAGAAATTCCACTTGCAGCACCCGTAGCATTTGTCGTTATAACATCGTTGAACTGTGAACTGTGATGACTTTGCAAAAGTTGCAGTAAAAGTACCTGGTGAAGTGACTTGTAGACTCTGCTGCATCCTTTCTTGCATGAACTGTTTCTCCCAAAGAATCGCTGCCCGGTGGTCCCCAACCTGCCTGCGGGGACTACACCATCATTGCCGCAATACCAACGAACACTGGAGGACTGTAGCGGCGCTGGGTGAGCATCACGAACAAACTATTTATTTTATTTTTCACTACTATTATTCTTGACCACCATGGGCCACAGCCTCAGGCAGCCACCCGTGACACCCCAGACTGAGCCTGAGATCTGAGTACCCTGCCCTGGGTGCGTCATATACATATATGTGTGTGTGTGTGCTAGGTGCATACATACAAGTGTATGTGCTTGGTGTATATGTGGCACCATAGGGGTTAAAGTGCCACAGTAACATCACACGGGTTCACTCCCCATACAACACTGGACACTGCACTAGCACCTCTAGGCCAGAAGGGGGAGCTAAAGCAGCTCCCTTATATACTCTGGGTCAAGAGGAAGTAGTTCAGTTCCTGGGAGAACTGAGGAAGAGATACTGTAGTGTAAAGAGGCTGCTTCAGGCTTCTCTACAGTCTGCTCCTTGATTCCAGGCCTAGCCAGGGTCTGAGGGAAGGAGCACAAGAAACAGAGGAGCACATCAGGGAGACTGAGTGACTTCACAACTCGCCCCGGAGGAGCACACAGGCCGGATACCGGATCCGAAACTGTGACTGACACACAACACAGTAAAAACAGGGATAGTGGAGGTTGTAGATCTTCACTGTACCTCAGCAAAGCAACACGATGGGGTCAGAAGCACACGGAAAGGCTCAAGTTACCTAGCAAAAGGGGTACCTGTGAGGAGAGACAGTGCCAGCAGCTCAGCTAAAACAGCAGCAGGGCCACACACACAGTGCAGCAGTGGGAAGCTGAGGACCCGGACAGGGTGCGAGCAACCCGGCCCCTGTACAAACTCCGTGGACAATACTATGCTACCAAAACCTGCAGTAAAGTCTTGGAAAACTTCAAAACCCTGAGTGTGTGTGATCCTTGTACTTCGAGCCCTAATTTCCCTCACAAGCAGCCACCGTCTCCACTATCATCCCTATCCTGCAACATCCATAGCATTCATCATAGACTTTAATTACCACTGCCCTGGGGAACCAGACTCTACCTGCGGATAGCCGTTCCATCTCCAGCTGCCAAACATCATTCCCGGAGGTTCTGCAGCAGCGGTGGTCACCCTGACCACAACCCGTGGGTGGCGTCACGACAAACTCCCCTGTAAATATCCCCCATTTACTTGCGGAACCCGGGATATGGTCCGGACCAGGACCTCCGTGACAACCCCAGCAGTACCCCGGTCCGGAACCGAGTACCCCGTCCCAGTGGGCTCCACAACTTGGCGGTCACGAACAGGATCTACCGTGCCCGGTAAACCACGCAGTGTGTGCCGTGATTTATGTGAAAAACTGTTTTTAAGCTGCACCATAAGAACTGTAATTTTGAAAATCCGCCATTGCGGAGGGTCGACCTTAACTAAGGGGGCGCAGGATGTTGCAACCGGAAGAGCCAGTGGCGCCAAGCAGCAGCGGAGCAGCCAGCGGAGCTGCAGCGCCGGATAACAGAGAAGCACCGGGCGGTGCAGCATCGCAAGGAGCAGCACCTATCATGCCGCTCCTGATGCCGTATACTCCGGGGGCAATGTCGCTGCCCCAATACTCCGGTGAGCCTAACACTCTTAATGACTTTATTACCAAGATAAAAGCTTACTATATGATGTACCCCCTAACTGAAGCCCAGCGAGTCGACATGATTATTGGACAATTAACTGGCAATGCGCAATGGGAGGTTGCATCCTGGCTAGACACAGATGAGGACACTGTAGAGCATCTTGTAGCTGGATTAAAGGCAGCATTTGAGTCTAATGCTGATACCCGGGCTAAAATGAGGTTCTTTGCATGTCAGCAAAAGCCTAAGGAGAGTGCCAGAGATTATGCCTTAAACTTGCAGGAAGCACTCAAAGCACTTAAACTAGCAGAACCTGCCTTAGCCCTGGGAACTGACAAAATGCTAATTGACAGTTCATAGAGGGCCTCTTATCCCCTTCTCACAGAGGACAGCTGAGTATGATGATTATTCAGAATCCTGAAATGACTTTTGCTGAGTTAAAAGATAGAGCTATCCGTCTGCAGCAGATAGAGGAGCCCGGGATCTGAACTTCACCCAAGGTCCCAAGCAGTACCTCAGCAGCCGACAGCATCAGCGACATCTGCCATGTCAGCGACTGCTGCTGAAAACCGGGAACCTATCTCTAATGAGGCCTTCAATCAAAAGCTAGATGCCCTGACAGACACCGTTATCTCCATGGCTAAAGTCATAGAGGAGCTGCGAGGATCCAAGCCTGCACCCAAGATCGAGTTGGTGACCAGAAAGGAGGATGTCCGTGGATGAGGCCCAGGTGGTACCAAGCGACGAGAGGACGACCCAGCGACTGCTATCAACATGGACAGCCCATTTGCTGCCGTTGTCAGAAACCAGGTCATTTTGCCTGGGAAAGCGCTTTAAACGAGGATTCCCTGGGCAGGCGGGCCTCTGCTCAGGAGTAAACTCTCAAGGTCCTTCAGCCTGGCATGACAGATTTGTGGGAGGACGTCCGGTCATCCCTATCATGTTGGATGGCATTCTCTTCAGTGCCGTGCTGGATACAAGGTCCCAGATAACATCGATTCCACATGTTGTATACAAAAGGTACTGGGCTGATTCAGACATTAACAGTGGTCCATCTTATATT
Source organism: Allobates femoralis (assembly GCA_033576535.1). NCBI lineage: Eukaryota > Metazoa > Chordata > Amphibia > Anura > Aromobatidae > Allobates > Allobates femoralis. The sequence goes on along the minus strand of JARQOC010000002.1, from coordinate 94,926,477 downwards.
ACAATGAACCTATGGGCTAGTAATGGACAACTAAAACCACAGGTTGGTTCAGAGAAATGACCATTCACATTGGGAAGGTAGAATTGCAGAACCAGGGTATTATAATTATAGATATTAACGGCGTGCTCACGAACCAGTAAGTTAGTAGGAATGAATGTAATTGAAAAGTGTTTTTCCGAGGTAATTACTGTCTTGCAGCAGATCGTCGACACTGCCAGAACCGACAGCAGAGGCTTCTGCACAAAGAAATCAAAGCCTTGATGATGAAACAACAGGTAGAAATATCCGGAGGTGAAATCGGAAGTGTATGAGTAAGTGATCCAATACCATTGTAATACCTCCCAAGACTGAAATGTTGGTCTGGTGTAGAGCCGCAATAGGCATTAAGGGCAAAACTATCAAGTCCTGGCTGAGGTGTACTCAGACAGTAGACCCACTATACTGACAGCCAGAGGGGTAGTCGAGGTACAACGGGGAAGAGTGCCATTACACCTTTTGAATTGCGGGGAGGATGAGATCACATTACCAAAGTATGCTACCATGGTAAATTGTTCACGGTTGATAATAATGCCATCACAGCCGTCGAGCCCTTGGACCCTTCAAGTCAGGCGGATGACAATGGCTCAAGGGAAAAGCTGGAGGATTGGTGCCAAAAGCTACATGTGGGTACCAGTTCTACACCCCCCCATCAAAAGCATGGAGTATACCGGGTAGTAAAAGTATATGAGCAGATATTCAGCAAACACCCGTTAGACTTTGGGCAAATTAAAGGGGTAGAGCACACTATACCCACAGGTAACCATCAACCTATAAAAGAGAGGTATAGACCATTACCACCTGCTCACTACCAAACGACAAAAGACATGCTCAAAGAAATTAAATCTGCAGGGGTAATAAGAGACAGTTGTAGCCCCTGGGCAGCACCTTTAGTGTTGGTTAGAAAGAAGGATAGGGACCATGAGAATGTGCGTAGATTACCGCAGATAAACTGCATCACGCATAAAGATGCATACCGTTACCTAGGATTGAGGAGTCATTAGCACATTAAAATCTGCTAACTATTTTTCCACCCTTGATCTGACTAGTGCGTACTGGCAAGTTCCTGTGGCCGAGGCCGACAAGGAGAAGACAGCGTTTACTACGCCGATGGGCCTCTGTGAGTTCAATTGTATGCCGTTTGGACTCTGCAACGCACCCGGTACCTTCCAACGCCTGATGGAGAGCTGCCTAGGACATAAGAACTTTGAAACTGTCCTCCTGTACCTAGATTATGTCATAGTCTACACCAAGAGTATGAGCAACATCTGCAAGACCTGGCAGAAGTGTTTGAGGTCTTATCCGGACACGGCATGAAAATCAAGCCATCCAAGTGGCACCTTCTCAAGCCAAAGCTACAGTACCTGGGACACGTCGTGAGTTCAAAGGGAGTAGCACTGGATCCTGATAAAGTCACCGTGATAAGGGATTGGCCAAGACTTACTAATGTGAAAGAAGTGAGGCAATTCCTGGGCCTGGTAGGCTATTACCGAAGATTTATCTGAGGGTTCACGAAGTTAGCAGCTCCCCTGCAAGACATCCTGGTAGGACAGTCAAAAAGGTCTTCAACCCATAATCCTCCTTTCCAGTGGAGTGAAGAGAGGGAAGACTCCTTCAACAAGCTGAAGTGTGCGCTGACAGGAGAAGAGATCCTGGCATATCCGGATTACCATCAACCCTTCATTCTGTACATGGATGCCAGCAACGTGGGACTGGGAGCAGTACTGTCACAGAAGCAAGGAGGCAGAGAGTTATTACCTTTGCAAGCAGGAAACTCCGGCCTACGGAAAGAAACCCCGAGAATTACAGCTCCATCAAGTTAGAACTACTGGCAGTAGTTTGGGCTGTAACTGAACGTTTTAAGCACTACCCGGCAGCTGCAGAATTCACCATCTACACGGATAAAAACCCGTTCACCCACCTGGACTTAGCAAAATTAGGTGCGTTGGAGCAGCGATGGATAGCCCGGTTGTCTAACTACAATTTTATCATCAAATATAGGGCAGGCCGCAAGAACGGAAACGCAGATGCCTTATGCCGGATGCCACACCTGAAAGACGTGGAAGAGGAACCGGAGGAGCTGGAAGAAATTGAGCTACCGGCCTTTCACCGTTCAAAGGTAGACAAGTATCAACCCGGCATCTACCAAAGAGAACAACAGGCAAGTCTCAACCCGTTATCACACCATGGATGGGCTGACATCCAGGATAGTGATCCAGCTGTGAAGCTAGTGAAAGAACTGCTTACACAACAAGGTGCGTACCCTAACCAGAACGGCGATGAACTCAACAACTCTGGAAAGAGAAAGGCAAGTTGTTCCTGTATCAAGGGAAGCTCTGCAGAAGGTATACCAACCCTAAAACACATGAACTAGTCTGGCAGATAATCGTACCCAAGCGAGACGTCAAAATGGTCTTAGAAGCCTACCATGATGGTGCATTCATTTTGGATGGAAGAAGTTGGAAGTGCTCTTAAGAGAGAGATTCACTGGGTTGGCATGAGGAAATCCATTGAAGATTGGTGTAGAAACTGTGGCCCATGCAACCTCAGAAGGAAAGATCAACAGAGAGCCCCACTCCAGTCCATAGTAACCAAGCAACCACTTGAGTTAGTTGCATTAAAGGTACCTTCACATGCAGCAATATTGCTAGGCAATTTCACTGGCAATTTACTGGTTGCTGTGAAATCATGGACACATTGTTCCATTTGTACACAGCAACAAAATAGAACAATGTGTCCATGATTTCACTGCAACCAGCAAATTGCCAGTGAAATTGCCTAGCAATATTGCCACGTGTGAAGCTACCTTTATACCACGTCAAGTTGTCACCAAGCTGGTCAGGCTATGTTTATGCCTTTGTGGACCATTACTCACGCTTCTTGGTTGTGGCACCTGTCAAGGACCTGACAGCGAAGACAACTGCAAGAGCGTTTCAGACACATTTCTGTAGACCACATGACTACCGGAACAAGTCCTTGCAGATCAGGATCCAGCTTTTGAATCAGAGATTTTCCAGGAGTTCTGCATTATGTACGGCTGTAAGAAGATCCGCACGACAGCGTACCATCACCAAACAAATGGCTTATGCGAAAAGATGAACCATATTGTAATTGACCTGTTAAAAACATTACCGGAGTCAGAAAGAAATCAATGGCCAGATAAATTACCCGATTTGATAGACTTATACAACCATGTTCCGGTGAGTTCTGCAAACTGCACCCCAGCCTACCTTATGCGTGCAAGACTCGGTAAACTGCCAATTGATTTAGATATGGTAATTCTAAAACCTGACGCAGAAGTGGAAGAATCCAATTGGGATACCGTACGTCAACAACAGTATCGCCAAGTACAGGAGTGCGTAGAGAAAAATCTTCAGCAAGCTAGAGCAAGACAAGAGAGAACCTTTAATCAACGTGATCAAGCAACTCCATTACAACCTGGTGAGCAAGTTCTCAAGAGAAAGAGACGCACCAACAAATTGGATAATCAGTGGGAAACCACCCCATATACTGTCTTACAATCCAACTTAGACAATACTAAAATGTGTCTAATAAGTAAAGACGAAGGAATAACTTTAGCAGTTGTGTCAAGAGACCATCTCAAACCGTGTCCTGAAACCTTGAAGACACTGGAAGTAACCTTACCCGTACAGGTACAACCTGTCAAGAAAGAAGAAGAAGTATTCCATACCATTCTAGATTTCCCCAAAACATGGCCAAATTACTACGGAGCAGTTTTAGTACCAATGATTGCTTTCCCACCAATGGTTGAATCAACACCGGAACCCGTACAACCAGAAGTCCCAAGACCTGATGAACTGGAAGTAGAACCCGTAGAGGAATAACAAATTCCTGGTCCCAGTGAGCTTGCCAGTCCTACAGTCAGATCCCCATCTGCCATAGTACCAGACACTCCAAGTAGGTACATGTCCACCACCACCAACAGGCTACATACATCCAGTATACCCTTTTAAGCAGATCAGAGCGTAGTACCAAAGGTCCGATACCGGCTAGGTACAAAGAGTAAATTGTAAAATCAGCTGTAAAATGTAAATATGTTTGTGTAAATGTAAATTGAACCAGTAGAATGTAAATATACAGAAAGGGTGAGAGTAGCCTGGTGTTAGGTGGCAGCCACGGAAGGTACCTTTACACGCCGCGACGGCAGGCTGGATACATCGCGCTACAGGCTACAAATGTAGCTTGTAGCGTCAATGTAGCCCGTCGTAGCGGCGTCTGAAGACGCGACGCTACAGCCGGCGACAGATACATCTGTTTATGGGCTCTGCTCGAAAACAGATGGCTATATCGCCGATGGTAGCGAGCTGTATCGGCGTGTAAAGAAGCAACGGAAGGGAACTCTGGACACCCGGGGCTGTAGCTGCAATGTAGCTAAGGCGTGACCTCGGCTCCATGTTACCGCGCCCCATGTGCGATCATTGGTGGAAGCTGCTGCATGACGATTGGTAGTCGCTGCATAGGGAGGCATATTTAAGGAGCTGACGAGTCACACTACACAATCGCTCGAGCGTGCTGTATTACTCAGCCTCCTGCGATGCCTGCCCAATCAGGATGTTATTGCTTCGTCCTATCAGCGTACGGACGGCTCGTAATCCACAATTGTAGCACGCCTAGGTGCTGTCCCTGCTGCACCGGGTCCGCCCATAGTAGCTGGTTGTAGCGGTGTGTAATTGAGCAACAGCTGGCTACTTGAGACACCCGGCGATGTAGCTAGCTATAGATGTAGCGTGGCGTAGCGCACCTTGTCGCGGCGTGTAAAGGAGATGCGTTCACCGTTTGTAGCCGTTTGAGCGTGCTCGTGCACGTGAAGTAGCGCGATGTATCCAGCCTGCCGTCGCGGCGTGTAAAGGTACCAGGAGAGTTACAACTTGGCCTCTTATGCGGTGACCCGAGGGCCAAGAGGCCTACTGCACTTGTAACCAGAGACACCCGTACGTGTTATTAGTTTGCAACGTTTAAAAAGCCCAGTACCTACAGAGACTATCCTGTATGAACTACTTTATAAATTCTTGAACTTTATTTATTATGGACCATATATACCACGGAACTGGTTGTGGTAAAGACTTGTAAATATTTATCAGCCCAGAGGCAATAGACTAAACCCCGGAAAGAGTGCACTAATGGGTTGAGATTTGCCTTCTGTTGTTTTTGGTAGATGCCGGGTTGATACTGTTCTACCTTAAAACAGTGAAAGGCCGGTAGTTCAATTTCTTCCAGCTCCTCCGGTTCCTCTTCCACATCTTTCAGGTGTGGCATCCGGGATAAGGCATCTGCATTCCTGTTCTTGCTGCCTGCCCTATATTTGATGACAAAATTGTAGTTAGATAACCGGGCTATCCATCGCTGCTCCAACGCACCTAATTTTGCTGAATCCAGGTGGGTCAATGGGTTGTTATCAGTGTAGATGTGAATTCTGCAGCTGCAGGTAAGTGCTTGAAACGTTCGGTTACAGCTCAAACTACTGCCAGTAGTTCTAACTTGAAGGAACTGTAATTCTCAGGGATTCTCTTCCCCCTCCGGATGACGTCAGCACTGAGGAGGAGGCTTGCTTCACGCTCTTGCAGGGTACCGCCCATGATGATACACCCCCTTTTCTTCCCACGCATTGCGTGCTTTGCAATGGCAGCAGTTCAAAAATGACGCAGTTCACATAAATCACGGCACACGGTACCCGGTTTACCGGGTACGGTAGATCCTGTTCGTGATGCCAACTTGTGGAGCCCACTGGGATGGTGTACTCGGAACCGGACCGGGATCTCACAGGGGGTTATCATGGTGGTCTTGGTCTGGACCGTGTCCCGAGCCCACAAGTCAAGGCGTTATTTACAGGGATAGTTGTGACGCCACCCTTGGTATGTGGTCAGGGTGACCACCGCTGCTGCAGAACCTCCGGGGATGATGGATGGCAGCCTGTGATGTGACAGCTCTCCACGGGCAGAGCCTGGTCCCCGGGCAGTAGTGATGAAACAGTTTGTGAGGGAGAGGGGGCTCGAGCGCAAGGATTACACAGACTCACGGTTTTGTAGTTTTCCAGGTCTTTTACTGAGATGGTGATTCAGCTCAGTACTGTCCATGAAGTCTGTTCAGGGGCCGGGTTGCTCCCACCCTGGCCGGGTCCTTTGGCTCCCTGTTTCTGCGCTGTGTGTGTGGCCCTGCTGCCGCTTTAGCTAAGCTGCCATCCCTGTCTCCCCTCACAGGTACCAATCTGCTAGGCAGCTTGAGTCTTGTCCTGTGTTCCTGACCCTGCCGTGTTGCTTCGCTGTGGTACAGTGAAGATATGGAACCTTCACTAATTCAGTGTTCACTGTGCTGTTTGTGTCAGGCACAATTTCGGATTGTATCCATTCTGTGTGCTCCTCTGGGGTGAGTTCAGGGTAACTCGGTCTCCCTGGTGTGTTCCTCTGCTTCTCCTGTCTCTGTTCCTCAGACCCTGGCTTGCACTGGAACTGGACAGTGGACCATGGGGTGAGCCTAATCCAGCTCTTTTACACAAGGTCCTTCTTCCTCAGTGCTGCTCCGCACTGAACTGCCCACTTCCTCTCCACACCAGAATATATAGGGAAGCAGCTTTTGCTCCCCCTTCTGGCCTGGAGGCGCTAGTGTAGTGTTGTGGGTTGTGTGGGGAGTTAACCCTTTGTGGTGTTACTGTGGCACATGAACCCTGGGGTGCCAGATATACATATGTGATTGTGTGTGCTTGGTATATACATATGTGCATCTGTGCTCGCTGTATACATGTATGTGTACTCGCTGTATACATATGCCTGTGTGCTCGATGTATACATATGTGTGTGTGCTGAGTGTATACATGTATGTGTGCTCAGTATATACATATGTGAGTTTGCTCGGTGTATACATATGTATGTGTGGCGCCCCACCAAGCAGGCGTCACAGAGGGGTACTGCACCCATAAAAGAGGTGCAGATGCTCCAGCTGCAGGTGGACCCTAGGATGGTGGGTGGACCCATTTCCAGCACTCCCACATTAGCTTACAGGGTGGGAGGTTACCCGGGAAGGAATAAATTCACCTCTAGGGGAACAAGGAGGTCTTTTACCTCTAGGTCTTTCACCTCTAGGTCTTTGACCTCTAGGGCTTTGCTGCTAGGTCGCTCGGCTGAGGGACCAGGAGGAGAGATGGAAGAAGAAGAGAGGGTTTAAGGAGAATGTGAAAGGAGCTTTCCAGGAGAGCAGCCGGTCTGGGAAAAAGGAGCCAGAGAGATAGGTTCTCCCAGACAGCTTACGGCACGGAGCCCGCAGACTGCTGGAGCCAGTAGAGGGTTACCCGACGACAGCGAAGGTGAGAGAGAACAGGAGGCCAGGCTGGATTCTAAATCAACCAGGCTTCACACCAAATTGGAAAGCAGGAAAGAACAGACATGGGTTAGTTAATGAAGGCACACCAAGGTTTCCACCATACCACGTGGGATCCACTTGCAGCCACCCTTTAGCTACCTGTTCTTGTAACATCTAAAGTGCTGAACTGTGAACTGTAACTGCAACTGCTACAACTGCAACAGTAAAGTACCCAGAGTAAGAGTGACTTTGCCTCTGCCTGTGTTTCCTTTTCACAAACTTGTTCCCCATACTGGAACGCTGCCCCGGAGGTTCAGCCCTACCTGTTGAGGACTTTGCCAACTAGCTGCAATACCATCTACCTCCGGCGGACTGTGACGGCGCAGGTGACACCTCACCAGAAACTACAGGTGGCGTCACGATAACTTGTAAATATAATCCCCTGTAAATATACCCCTTTTCAAAGACGTCCCCCAGGACACTGAATCAGGCAAGGCCACACTCCCCGTGACACAGCAACGCTTCCGTGAAGCCTGATACCCAAGTACCCGAAAGCCTGGGGCTCGACATATGTGTTCGGTGTATATGTGGCCCCCGCTAAGCAGGCATCACAGAGGGGTACTACACCCGTAAAAGAGGTGCACTTGCCCCAACTGCAGGTGGATTCTAGGATGGTGGGTGGCACCCATTAACCAGCACTCCCACACTAGTTTACATGGTGGGAGGTTACCCGGAAGGGAATAAGATCACCTCTAGGGGGAGCAAGGAGGTCTTTAGTTTTTTGCCTCGGAGGGAGTTGGATGTAGAGAGTGGAGAAGAGAGGGTTTCTCGGCTGAGGGACCAGGAGGGATGGAGGAAGAAGAGAGAGCTTAAGAGAAAGAAAGCTCCAGGTGTAGATAGCCAGAAGGGAAAAAGGAACTTGAGGAAGCTTATCCCAGACAGCTTACCGGGCACCGGAGCTCGCACCTGTGGGATACTTTAGGACCACAAAAAATCCGGAGTCCCGTGAAGTCTACAATTCTCCCGGGCACCTGAGCAGACTGAAAGAGGGTACCAGGCACCGCCAAAGAGACGAGCGGCCAGCCAACAGAGGGTTACCCGACGGCGGCAAGGGTGAGAGAAGGAAGAAGGTCAGATGGGCTTCAAGTCACCAGGCTTCACTCCACTACTGGGAAGCAGGAAAAAACAGAAGGGACAGAGCAACAGACACACCAAGGGTCCACCATACCACCTAGGATCTTCCTGCAGCCACACGTTAAGCTACCTGTCCTCATACCATCAGGAGTGCTGAACTGTACTTTTGTATGCGATTAATGCAGATGACAGTAAAGTACCCGGAGGAAAAGTGACTGTTGACTCTGCTTGTTTTCCTTTAAATTAACTTGTTTCCATTCAGGAACGCTGCCCCGGAGGTCCAGTCCTACCTGTGGAGGACTTTACTACCCTAGTCACATTACCATCCACACACACAACTGTAGGACCCTGGGACGGTGGGTGGAACCTGAGGGAGGACCCAAGTCAGAAACAGGGGGACAAGAAAGAAGAGAGTAGGGAATGGAGTGGAGTGGAAGTCGGGAGTATAGCGGTGGTGCGCTGCCAACTTCTGTGGGCTGGAGCATGACTATGCTTGTCCACGAGAGGGAAAGACCGGAAGGTGGGAGAACACGAGAACTCTTGGGGCGGATGAGACGTCGATCCCCGTATGCTCAAATCTGACGAAACGGAGGGGCTGGTGGACAGGGACCCAGCCATGAACACAGTGCAGAAGCTGTATGCTCGTGCTGTTGAACTTCAGGCCCCAAGCTTCTAATGGGAGCTGTGGCCAAACACCCAACACAACTTGGGGAAGGCAGCTGAACTAGGGAGCAGTGCCCGGGAGGGGACACAACCGCACCCGTGGCCATTGGTACTTGAGCTCTGTGCTGCGGAGGCGCTGAGAGCATGGGAGGCAGAGTGGTGTTGAGCTCGCCCCAGAAGAGAACTACCCCTTATAGCGCTGGGAGAGAGAGAAGATCACCAGAGACAGGAACACCTACAGAAGAAAGAAAGGGCACCGACTGTGGCTTGGCTGCACTAACCTGGTTCTGGAGAAAACGCTGAACTGGTGGTTGGCAAGGGGACGTACCAGGTGGCCATGCTGAAAGAACTGAGTAAAAGTAACAGAACTCCAGCTGTGGTGTGTGAGACTTTTATTAGCGGCGACCACCGGTGACAGAGGCCGTATGAGATATTGGGGTACTGACGTCCCAGTGAGCATCTGCCAAGGTACGAACTGACTCCTCCATCCGCTGCACTAGGGACCGCGCTCCACCTGCGGGGAGCGGAACCAACCAAGCAGCCGGTCACTGTTCCCAGAGGTGCTGAAGCAGCGGCGGCCGTCCTGGTCGCATACCGCAGGTGGCGTCACGAATACCCCCTTTGTCCCCTCAGACTTTCCCTGTCATCTTCCCCCCGTTTATTAACAGTGACACCACCAGGATCACGGGATGGGTCTCGGCCCCCATCTGTCCCCGTGAAAAGAACCGAAAGAGGGAAGATAACGAGTAACTGCCCAGTTCCCGAGTCTTCCCTGGCCCTGAAGTGGCCATGTCACATATGTGTGTGCTCGATGTATACAAAAGTTTGTAACATACAGTGTTACCTGTCATATACTGTGTGTTGTGTGTATGTAGCATCCATTCCACATTATTAAATCCGGGTGACGCGCCCCAGGGTTATGTGGACTCAGATATCTGGGCCATCAGTTGCGGTTGGGATGTCACTGGTGGCAGGCACAGACCCGTGGCCCTGGTGGTCAGCTTTAAAAAGGGGGTATATTGAAATATGAATAGTTTGTCGTGATGCCACCTGCAGATTCTGGGGATGGGACACCAGAGACGCTTCAGACCTCCGGAGAGCGATGTTGCTGCAGCTTTGATGGAACAGCTCCCTACAGGTACAGCTGGGCCTCCGGGGCAGTAGTGCACCGATGATGTAGATGCAGTCTGTGAAAGTAGATTGTCAGCAATGCAGGAACAGAACAAACACACGGAGACTCTGTCACCCTACCCGGATACTTTACTGGAACAGTTCTGATGTCATGAGGTACGGTAGCTGGCCAGGTAGTCACAGCGGGCTGCAAGGTCTCTCAGAGTCTCCCGTGGTATGCCTTCTCTTGACTATCCCACGTCCTGCTGCTGATTCTTGTCCTTGCACTACCCCCTTACTACCCCGTCTGTTGGGGGTGCTAATGAGCTCCTGACTTCCCAGCTCTCCAGAAGGGGGATCTCGACTGACCTTTAGGTGGGCAATCCTGGTGTGGCCATGCTGTGTGGACATGGTGTCGGGGCCGGTAGACTGACCTGCGACGGCTGGTATTGGAGGCTCAGGGGCTAGACTCCCTGCACCGCGTCCTCGGAGCTGGCTGCCCGTGGTGGACTAGGGTTCCCCCCCAGAGTATGGGCGCTCTGGTATGGGGGTTCCCTCTCTCTTTTCCTTGGCTGCCTTTTCTTCTCTCAGGCCCTCTCTCTCAGAGACCCCTTTCCTCTCTCAGGTCTCCCTTTCCTTCTTCTCATCGGGGCAAACTAGAACTCCTCGTTTTTCTACCTCCCCTAACTCTCCCCTAGGGACTGGGCTCCACCCATTTGCCTAGGCTCGAGTGTGGGAGTGCCGGGGTGGGAGCCTCCTACAAACCTTGCATTCCCACTGTGACAGGGATAACTGCACACTCTTTTATGGGTGCAGTACCCCAACTGTAACGCTTGACCAGTGGGGCGTCACACTGGCACACAGACAACAGTTTCGAAGTGTAAACCCAAGTACGCAAAACGCTGCTCATTCATTGGGTGATTGAATTGTTTATAATTGACCAAAAATCCTTGTTCTCTGCAGCACATCACCAGATACAGACTGCAGAAGAACTGCAAGATAACAAGATACTTACTGTAGGGGACAGATTTATCTAATGGTGATCGTTCTGAGCCCATCATACTGCCTCATTCTATGTAAGGAGGCCAGAAACAAGCGCTGAATTACTTGAATATTGTTGATCACACTCATTTACCCGTCTGAACTCAGCACATGTAAATGTAACCTAAATATTTGTGTGTGATGGTGCAATATGCAAGCATTTAGGGCCGGGCCCCACTTTAAACTTTTGTCTTGGGCCCACTTGGTCTAAAACCGGGCCTGCTGTCCATGCATCTCTGCCCTCAACCTCTGATACCC
>JARQOC010000002.1:94875143-94914821 GCA_033576535.1 Allobates femoralis | reverse complement strand
TTTTTCTTGTTAGATCTAGGATAGATCCCTATGAAAGCTCCCTCTCCTGACTTTGCGTCCTGATGTTCTTTATTTTTACAGCTCGGTGGATTTTGATTGGTCACAGCTGACATTTACTAGATATCCTTCTTGTTATAACGTTTCATTTCCTCTCAGCAACAGATGACTTGTCACTTTCTTTGCCACCTGGTCGATTTCCAGCTTTTGTGACTCACTTGAGCTCGGAGCAGCAGTAAAGTCTATGCATTTAGATCATGTCTGATCATGCTGATAGCAGGCGCTGATATGCAAAGGAATTTAGGAACAACAATATGTAGAAAAAAACTGATGCAAACAAGTCATATGGTAGACTGTTCTTTACACCACTGTAGTAAAAAACTTCAATTTCCATCAGCTGTCCCTATTTGGCATATATTGTATATATTAACCCCTTCACCCCCTGGCGATTTACCGGTTTTCATATTTCTTTCCCTTTCTTCCAAGAGTCATCACTTTTTTATTTTTCCGTCAATATAGACAGATGAGGGCTTGTTTTTTGCGGGACAAGTTGTACTTTTGAATGACATCATTCATTTTACCATATAGTGTACGGGAAAAAAATTCCAAGTGTGGTTAAATTGCAAAAAATAGTGCAATTACTATTATTTTTTGGAGTTTTTATCCATCATGTTCACTATATCATAAAAGTAATGTGTTAGGCTAGGGTCACACTTAAAATCTGAATTGTGTTCACCGCATCCAGATCCGGATGCGGTGAACGCAATTGTCTTCAGACATTCAGCAATCCGGGAACCGGATTGCTAAAGCCGCAATTCGGTAACCGGATTGCTCAGGATGTGTAATCCTGAGTAATCTGGTTACCGGAGAGTTTGCTCATCCCTGCTGCCGCAGGGATGAGCAAAGTGTTCTATGTATAGTGAAAGTATTTATTTAATAAATAAATTTTTGTACAATGTCTCTAGGGGGTGCCCAGTCCCCCTAGAGACCTTCACCCACTCAGGTGGGCATATAATGCTATCATCACCTCTGTACAGCAGCTGCATCCTGTCAGCTGTTGTACAGTTTAATGAATGAAAGCGCTGGGCTCCTCAGAGCAGCGCGCATACTATTGCTATTGCTATAGTATGTGCGCCACTGTCTGAGGTCCTGATGCCACTCACAGTAGATCTATGGGCAGCGCTGCCTTTACCCCTGGGGGCCCTGGTGCAGCCACATTGAGGGGGTGTTGGTGGCATCGTCGCGGTCCCGGGGGGGAGTGGCTCTCCTACCTGCGTTTGCGCGGCAGCTCTCCTGCCTGCGCAGAGTGCGCTCCTGGAGCCGGAGAGGCAGAGGAGAGGGGGGGCGGGATCAGGCAGGGGAGGCAGGAAGTTTCTGCTTCCCTTGCTTGACCCTCCTCTCCTCTGACGGTGGCTTGCGGGGGTCGGCTGGGAGCCCCCCTGCAGGCTTAAAGGGGCCCCCTAGCCGGTCGGGGGCCCTGGTGCAGCTGCACCAGCTGCACCACGGTAGTTCCGCCCCTGGATCTACTGTATAAGGCTTCAGGACCTCAGGACAGCGGCGCAATAGTATGCGCGCCCTCAGAGGAGCCCGGCGCTTTCATTCATAAAACTGTGTTGTACATAACAGATTACAGCAGTATATGCTTCTATTATTGGTGATGCGGTTCTCCTACCTGCGCTGAGCCGCCACATGCAGTCCTAGGAGTCGGGGCAGCAGAGGAGAGAAGGGGCAGGATCAGCCAAGGGAAGCAAGAAGCTTCCCTCAGTTACCCTCCTCTCCTCTGACATCGGGTTACGGGGGTCAGCTGGGGGCCCCCGGTTGGGGCCTGGTGCAGCTGAGCCAGCAGCACCACGGTAGGTCCGCCCCTGAGTAAGGTAACTGATTCATCTGCACATCTACACAAAAGTAACATAATGTCTTCATATTTGATTACAAGAACTGAGAACCAAGGTGATCTCCATAAGAAAGGAGGGTAAATCTGTCACACCTCTGCAAGCTTCAAAAGGACTGACCAAATGGTGCCTGTTGGCAAGGCCTGACATCCCTATTTACAATAGAAAGGGGGGTTAGAAAAACAAGGTGTTTAAAACATAGTATACTCATTATTAAATTATCCGGGTCCAGTCACAAACCTGAGATTAAAATATTGAAATTAGAGACTGTCCTTGAAACCCGAGCCAAGGACAAACATATAAAAGCTAGGTGACACAAAAAGAAAGTTGTTTTCAGGGGAGGTCAGCCGTGCTGATGTAATCCATGTTTCATTTCTCCTTCTCCCCCAAGGAAACAGAAGAATAACTTTAGACTGGAAGTTAGGTATTTCTGTATATCTCTCATTTTATTTTATGACTGCTTTGCAAATCTGTGTGTATATTTATCTGTTATATTTTTATTTTAAGCACTGTAGTTTTTATATTAAAGCTTAAAACTTTAATATGTTTGACCCTTGTATGCTCTAAAACAGGGGTGGAGCCTTTTTTTGCCTGGGGCCATTTGGAAATTTCTACCAACCTTCGGGGGCCACACAAAATTATCAACTTGAAAATGAACCTGCTATATTTGGTTAAACTATCAACTCCCCCCTACTGTCGTGGATGGAGCTGCTTCTCTTCGGTGCAGCCGTAATGTTAGGTGATATTGATCATGTTGATTTACCACTGTTTTTCCAGGTTTGCTAGGGCTATAGGCATCACAGGAGAGGCTGGGGGCGTATATGTCACTGAGGAGGCTGAGACTGGGGTATAGATATAACTGGGGAACTAGATTTAAAAGGCAGCCAGTCAGCAAAATGTGTCCGCCAGCCCAAGTACTATAGTCCCCAGGAATCTTCCTGAGGGCCGCAGAAAAGGTCATTGAGGATGCGGCCCAGGGGCCTGAGGTTCCCCAGCCTGCACTAAAAGAATCCATAGCCTTACAGAGAGTGTGACCCTGTTGATTGTCAGACAGTAGTATATTTTGGGGACTCATCACGCTATGTGTTTGATGAGTAGTGGCAGCATGTTATTTAACTGGGGTGTGTGGACTGTGTCGGCGTGTGATTTATGCTCACATTATAGCATAGACCAGACCTTGAGTGCAGGATTAAGTGATAGGAGATAAATTTACCCTTGCAGCCACTCCTCACGTCATGTGCTGAGAAGCGGGTATGTGACAAATACCTTATATGTAAATACTTGAATGATTTTCTGACGCATACCAAATGCGTTCTCTGTTTTCATCATGATATACTTTCAAATTCCACCTTTATAAAGTGGCAATGAAAATAGCTCCCAATTATTTATTTATACCTTAACATTGCAAAAAATTTACTACGAACTCACGTTTTGAAAAAGACTTGTGTGGCGCCCAACTGGTCAGTGTGCCACAGTAGGGGTACTGCACACACAAACGAGTGTGCAGTTAATCCTGTCACAGGGGAGAGTAAGGTTTGCAAGTGGAACCCATCCCAGCACTCCCACACTCAACCCCGGGTAGACGGGTAGTCCCATTCCCATTGGGCGGAGTTAGGGGAGGAGGGAAGTCAGACAGTGGAGTTCTAGTTTGCACTGAGGAGCGAAGCAAAGGGAAGCCTCCAAGCGAGAGAAGGAGACTCCCAGGGAGGGGGCCTAGAGAAGAGGCAGCCCAGGAAAAGAAATAGGGAACCCCATATCGGAGCGCCCATACTCTGGGGAACCCTGGTCCATCTAACAGAGTATCGGCTCGAGGAACGGTGCAGGGTGTTTAGCCCCTGAGCTGTCCACACCGGTCATCACGGGTCAGCTCATCCACCCTGACACCCTGTCTAGAAAGTGCAGCTTCACCAGGATCGCCCACCAAAGGTTGAGCCCCTTCAGAGAGAGAGAGAGAGTGAGAAGAAGGGAATCTCACAGACCCAACAGGCCTGGTATACAAGAGGGCTGTGCCAAGGCAGGTTTTAGCAGCAGGCACGGGATTAACAGGAGAAAGTATACTACAGGATCCGCTGAATGACCTTGCAACACTCTGTGTTTGTGCTGTAACCTGAACTGCCATCTGAACTGGTTTACAGAGTAAAGTACCTCTGTAGAGTGACAAAGCCTCTGTGTGTCTGTTCATCTGCTGCATGCTCCACAGATCATCTCCACATTCTGCACCACCATTACAGGTGCATCTCTGCCCTGGGGACTCAGCTCCACCTGCAGGGAGCTGCTCCATCCAAGCTGCAGTACCATCTCCCCAGAGGTCTGAAGCGGCGCTGGTGCCCATCACCAGAATCTGCAGGTGTCGTCACAACAAACTTTTAATTTCTTTCTACCATTCCCTAACTCCTCTACCAGTTGACCACCAGGGCCACGGGTCTGGGCAGGCCATCAGTGACATCCCAACCACAGCATAGCCCAGACACCCGAGTCCTCATAGGCCCCTGGGCTAGTCACATGCCACTTAGCAAATATTTTGGTTGGTCATAAAACATCACAAACAAACGAGTTGAATAATCTGGCCCAAATCTGGCATTATGAACTAACATTGATAGCTTCATTATTTTTTTTTTTACTGTAGTTCTCCATAAGTTTGATCTGGGCACAATGAACTTCTAATGCCCCTACTTATTTATTAATATCTTCTATTTGACATTTCAAAGGGTATCTGATATAGTAAAAGGATTTACTGCAATTCTTCACAGAATGTGTGTGCCCTACACAGTCCCAAACTGGGAATTGTAAAGGGCTGACTATTAATTTATCTTGCCCTCCCATACTTTCCACAAAAGCTACTGCTGAGCTATTGCCCACAAAAATGGTCATGTAGTGGTGTCCTTTTGTGGTTTGCATCTGTTGCTAAAATGTATGGTATATTTTACTTACATTCCTTTCATGTAGTTACATAGGAAGTCAGTACGTATCAAATGCTTAAACTCAGGAAATCTGTGAAGGGTAGTAGGAAATAGTTCTACCCAAGAGGGGACAAAAGGAAACCAAGGAGCAAAGTGAAAATATGATATGCTTGAAATGTATTACCATCCAGATGACAGTAAAGATTTGCTGACATACAGGTTAATAATAAAACCCCTAATGTCACATCCCAACAACTATCAACATCACTAAAAGTGCACACCATGCTCCAAGTTCAGTTCATTGGTGCACCATGCCACTGGTCTGATCAATTGATATTCAAGAGCAGTCTGCCCCAGGCAAGAAAAAAATAGAAGTAAAGAGGCAGTGTGCATCACAAACAAAAATTAGAAAGCCCCTTTAACTCCTTCAAGACCAAGGACGTATATATACGTCCGAGGCCAAGTCCCTCCCTCTGATGCCAGCTCAAGTGCTGAGCTCCCATCATCCACCACACATTTCTGCTGATCTGATCAGCTGACATGCGTAGCTAACAGCACCGAGTGGATCAGTGATCCAATCAGTGCTATTAACCCTTTGGATTGGGCTGTCAATCACTGAGAGCGTGATCCAAAGCACTGCGGCAGGGATCAAGCTGTTCCTGCGATAGCTACCTTGACAGCCTAGGGTCCTGTGATGACTCTGGATGCTGCCTGGAATCATTTCCTGTTGATTTCTGGCGATGCCAGCATCCACAGAAAGTGATGATTTCTGCTATACAGAGGGATGCTGAAGCATCTCTCTGCATAGCAGCAGCGATCGGGGTGTGCAGTGTTGGGCCCCCTAGGGGCAGTGTAAAATAAAGAAAAAAGTTTTTAAAAAGTTCAAATCACCCCCCCCTTGAAATTAAAACTATTAGATGTATAATAAAATGCACAAATTTGGTATCATAAATGCTATATCTATCAAAATTTAAATTCAATTAATCAGATTGGTAAACTGCAAAATGGAAAAAAAGTCCAAATGACCAAAATTAATTTTTTTCGGTTGCCACAACATTGCAATAAGTGCAATCAAAACATCCCATCTACCCAAAAATAGTATCATTAGAAACATCAGCTCAAATGCAAAAAATAAGCCGTCACATAGCACCAGATACCAAAAAATGAGAACGCTACAGTTCGCGAAAATGGGGACAAAAGTGCAATACTTTCTCTTAAAAAAGTCTGAATTTTTTTCCACCACTTACCTAAAAGTAAAAGTATGCATGTTTAATATCTACAAACTCGTACCAACCTGAGACATCATATTGACATGCCAGTTTGCTCATATAGTGAACATGATAAATAAAAAAATTAAAAAACAAACGTGTATCTGCACATTTTTTGCAGTTTCACTGCAGTTAGAATTTATTTCACATTTTCCTGTACACTATGTGGTAAAATAAATGACGTCATTCAAAAGGACAACTTATCCCAGAAAAAACAAGCCCTCAGCTGTCTATATTGACAAAGAAATAAAAAAGTTATGGCTCTTGGAAGAAGGGGAAGGAAAAGCGAAAACAGAAAATTGCCCATGAGTGAAGGGGTTAATAACGCAATAACTACAAAATTACAGCCTTATAGTTGCAAATAAGAGTACAGCACAAACATAATAGTGCCATTTAATAAACCTAAATTGAGATTATACTCATCAAAGTACAGGGTGGGCCATTTATATTCTAATATAACATAAACTACTGTATATTTTTAAAACTTGGATAATGGTGAAGAGCTGTGATTTGACCTGATTGTTTTGTGATATTGAAGCATAGTCCTGATTAGCTGTCTCCTTGTTCCTGGGCAGCATACTTCTTGCGGTATAATTTTCCTTACTCTGCTTGACCTAGTTTCTTATCACGCTTCTTGGTTCATTACAGGTGCCTTCTAGTCTTATGTCAGTGTCTGCCTGTGCTTGCCTTGCCTGTATAAATGCTTAGTACACAAGCACAGTACTTGTAAAAGCTTTTTGGCTTGTAGAACAGATTCACAACCTTTGTCCTTTATGCAGCTCTGACCCTAACCATTTCTCTAGGATACTGACCATGTTCTATCAAGTAAATAAACCTTTGCCCTCAAAGTGACTGAAAACATAAACCTTAAGTTAAGTTTAACTTTTTGATGCCTATCCCCAGTGGGGTAACTAGAATTTGATGGGCCCCAGCGTGAAATTTGGACCTGCCCTCCCCCAACGTTGGTCAGGTGTATGGGCCTTTGTAGCATTCTAAATCCTATAAAAACATACAACTTGCCCCCCCATTATATAGTAATGTCCCCCTTCAGTGTGTTTAAAAAGCCACATGTTAGGCCCTGTTGCTTTGTCACAATGGTGAAGATACAGGAGGTGTCTGAGGACATCAGAACTGCTAATATTAGCAAACACAGGACTTCCAAAGAGTATGAAGCCATGTCCAAAGACTGTAGTATCCCGGTTTCAACAGTGCACAATATTATTAAGAAGTTTGCCAAGGATGGAACTGTCAAGACCTTCCCTGGACATGGGGGAAAACAGGAAAATTTACAAGAGATGCCTTCGGAGGTTGGTGCAAATTGTGGAAAAACACCATTTCAAACCAAAGACATGAAGGCCAACCTGGAACAGTTTGGGGTTATGGTTTCAACAAGTACCATATGCCACATGCTAATCCAAGCAGAGCTTTATGGGCAAAGGCCAAGGAAGAAACCATTGCTGAAGAAAAGACATAAAGAGGAACAACTGATCTTTGCTAAAGCGTGCCTAGACAAACCACAATCCTTCTTGGAAAATGTTCTGTGGTCAGATGAAACAACAATAGACCTTTCTGACAATTCCGGTGTGTTCAGTTATCCATACTTTAAACAATTGGTGACTTTCTGATTACAAATTCCTTTCAAATAGTCCATATATGATCGTAATGCTTATATATGGTAATATCACCCACATATAGCAATATCGCTGTAATGTATTTATGTGTATGTATCATAGCCCCGCCCCCTCCCAGAAGCCCCATCCCTTAGTAGTTCTGCCCCTACACAACCCCCCCTTTCATAGTGCCGCCCCATGTTTCGATCACCCCTTTATAGCTCCACACCTCCACATGGTCAAAGGGGTAGAGCTATGTGGAGCAGGTGGGTGTATGTAGAGATGCAGACTGCAAAGCGGGTGTGACTGTGTGGAGTGGAGGGCATGGCTTCCTAGAGTAGGTGGGCCTATGAAACATACATACACATATACATAGACTCATCTTTATATATTAGATATATGTGTATATGTGGGAACATGACACATATATCTGATTTCCCAGAGCTCTAGAAAATATCATCTATATTTATTAGATATGATTTATCATGTTTTGTATTACAGGGTATCCAGAGGGGAACATTCGCTGTACTGCCCAACCCAACACAGAGGGCGTCTTGGTTGTTCTTGGCCAGGAGGAAACCCTGAAGCGTATGTGACTTTGTATTACGGAAATGTAAATATGGAATTATTACAACCAATTTTCCTATCCATGCATAACATTACCCAAGGCTCCAATCTCACCTGTACCGGCACACAACTGGGAAGAAACTCAAGTTGTGTATTAATATTTGGTAAGAAATCAATATTTCTAAATGAGTGGACTCATCTCTGTAACCTATAACACCAATTAGAGAGTAAATCATTATTCTGCTCATTTGTGGATTTTCTTCAGAATAATTATAGCAAAAAGTGGAGTCATTTTGGACCATTACCATAAAAAGTTATATGTAAATTGTCTAGATGAACTCTAGCACCACCTACTAGAAGTAGCAATCCTTCAAGTCAAAAACGACCCTTTATCTAGTCTTGTCAGATGACTTAGGATTTATACCAGATCAGAACCGCAATCTTCAAATACAGTGTTCCGTGGTGATTGCCCCTTGTCAGTACAAAGTATGAGATCTGATCTGGTATACATTCTATGTCATATGATAAGGCTCGATAAAGAGTTGTTTTTGACTTTTAGGATTGCTACTTCCAATAGGTGGTGCTAGAGTTCATCCACTACCTCCCTGAAGAGACAATTTGCATATTTTCCAGAGGAGCATAGTGGCTTCAAGTCTCCTCATTACTGACATGCCAAATTGGTCTATCACTCTCTACAAGAAAAGCTTATCCCTAATGGTCCCGTCACACGGCACGACCTGGCCAGCGATGTCGGAAGCGATGCGCGGGTGCCCGCTCGCTTCCGACATCGCTGGCCAGCTGTCACACAGCATCGCTGCGGCCGGCGACACCGCAGCGATGCGGGCGGTGACATCGCTTGCTGGGCAACGCTGCGGTATAGGCTGGATCGCCGCCAACATTGCTCTGGCGATGTCACACGGCGCGATCCAGCCTTATCGCAGGTGGCCGGTTGACAGGTTTACGGTTCTTCCCGTAAACCTGTCAACCTGCGACCAGCAATAAAACGCGGTCGCGCCGCTCGTTTACACAGCGCGACGTCGCTAGCGACATCGCTGATACGTCACTTTTTCGGCGATGTCGCTAGCGACGTCGCCAGGTGTGACGGCACCTTTAGACCCCACTTAACTTCTCATATACCCACATCAAATCTCATACGTTGTACTGACTAGGGGCAATCACCGCAAAACATCTTGTCTGCAAATTGAGATTCTGGTCTGGTTTTAACCTTACGTCATCTGACAAGATTCATTAAAAAGTAAATATTGACTTTTAGGATTGCTACTTCCAATAAGTGGCGCTAGAGTTTGTCTTCCTCCTCTCTCTAGAAACAATTTGGATGTAATATTTCCCAGAAAAGCATTGCAGCTATTAAGTCTCTACATTACTGGCATGTCACTATCTACAAGGAGAAAAGCTTACCCCTTAGACAACATAATAAGTTGTGTAACTTTAGTCCCATTTGTGTTTCTCCTGCTCCTATCTGGTACATTAAAGGGATATTCTCAATATTGCAAGTTATCCCCTATCCACAGAATAGGTTATAACTTGTTCCTGATTTATGGAGGTCCGACCGCCAAGGTCCCCAGCGATCCAGACATCAGGGGCTATGAGAAGCCCCATGTGAATAGAGCGGTGATTGATCATGCAGCCTACCGCTCTATTCACTCTTAATAGGAGCATCACGGATTGCCGAGCTTAGCTCAGCTGATCTGCGGCACTCCTGTTTGGATGAATGGAGCAGCTATATTAATGATCAACCTCCAACCATTCTGCCAGGGCTCCATTCTCAGGAATGCTGGGAGCCACGGCAGTCAGCCTTCTGGTAGTTGTAAAGTTATCCCCTATCCTATGTGTGAAAGAACTACGATTGTCTCTTCAAAGAGGACTTGAACTCTACTGCCACCTATTGGAAGTAGAAATCCAATAATGACCCTGTCAATAGCCTTGCCACATGCCTTAGGATATAAAGGCAAATAATAATCTCAATTTACAGTCACGATGTTGTGGGTTATTGCCCCTCGTTTATCAATTAGTTTAGAATTACCAACTTCGATATAATAAAAAATCTTTATATTACAAAAGAATTAAAACAGTCTGTGACCTAAACAAGTGGCAGGCAGTGAAACAAACACACCAAACGTAGGAACGCGACTATTAGAACACCGCAATAGCATCCTAGAAGACCCTATATCTTGCACCTACAATACCTAGCAATAAAGATTTTACGCACCCCAATTCGTGGTGCCCCAACTCCTGGGTGGCTCACCCTAGACTTGCCCTAACAGGCAAAATGGGGTGGCGGAGAACAGAGTCCTGAGTTAGACTTAACTGTATAGTTCACAGTTATACTGTATCGTCCTCAGGGGAGTCTTTGCGGTCCATATCCGGTTCCTTTTGTTAAATGAATGAGTTTCTCCAAGCATTCGCTTGGGGGAGTCTTGTGAATTGCTACAGCCTGTTTTATGTGCCCATTACTGCACTCCTGGCCTATGCGTCCATTGTGACACATCCCTATTGAACCCCCTCATCTTGTGGTCTGGTACTGGTGGATGTCAGCCTTGACTTGTTACATCATACAGGGGTATCATTTCCCCCAACCACTTTCAGAGGTCTCTTGCCTCTGATATGGTCTTCCAGTGGGAACTAAAATCTGCCTGGATTGACCCGTAACAAGACAAGTTACAACATCATCTCCAAACCTTCTGATGAGCCCCATTATACAAAACGGAGTGAAACGCGTTAAAGGGAACCTGACCTCAAAAATGAGCCCCCAGCCTCTTCATACCTGTCCTGCACCATACTAATACATTTCTAGCCATCCCTTTGTGTGTGCAAAGCCATATTGTAAAGTTTATAATAGTTGTTTTTATTTCTTATGATCTGCGGCTTCTCATTATTTGAGAAGCCGCAAAAGGTGTTCCTTTCTGCGTCTCCCCGCCGCCTGCTTGTTAATTATTCACGCCCCTTTTGGCGTGCTAGAGAGCAGGGAGCCTGTGCTCATCATTAAAGGGGTGGTAAAGCCGGTATGACGCGATTTTCATCATAGCGGCTTTACCGCCCCTTTAATGATGAGCACAGGCTCCCTGCTCTCTAGCACGCCAAAAGGGGCGTGAATAATTAACAAGCAGGTGGCGGGGAGACGCAGAAAGGAATGCCTTTTGCGGCTTCTCAAATAATGAGAAGCCACAGATCATAAGGTATAAAAACAACTATTATAAACTTTACAATATGGCTTTGCACACACAAAGGGATGGCTAGAAATGTATTAGCATGGTGAAGGGACAGGTATGAAGAGGCTGGGGGCTCATTTTTCGAGGTTAGGTTCCCTTTAAGCCATTGGAGAAACTCATTCATTTAATAAAAGGAACCGGATATGGACCCGCAAAGACTCCCCTAAGGACGATACAGTACAACTGTGAACTATAAAGTTAAGTCTAACTCAGGACTCTCTTCTCCATACCCCATGTTGCCAGATAGGGCAAGTTTAGGGTGATCCTCCGGTGAGAGGGGGCACCACGAATTAGGGTGTGTAAAATCTCCACGGTAGGTAGGTGCAAGATATAGGGTCTTGTTAGGATTCTATTGCGGTGTTCTAATATTCGCGTTCCTACTTTGGTGTGTTTGTTTCACTGTCTGTCACATGTTTAGGTCACAGACCTTGTTAATTCTTTTGTAAAAAAAAAGATTTTTTATTATATCGAAGTTCATAATTCTAAATTAATTGATAAACTTAGCCCATTACCTCCTAATTTCACTGTTACCTTATACACTTACGTTATTGCCCCTCTTCAGTGCAAAGTATGAGATCTGTGACTAGATGAGTGGCTAAAAATGGGGGTAAGGCTTCTACTTGTGTAGAGTGACATGCCACTATGAGGAGACTTAAATGCTATGATTCTCTTCTGGGGATAAGCAAATAGTGTCTTTAGAGAGGTAGAGGACTTGAATTCTAGAACACCTATTGGCAGTAGCAATCCTAAAAGTCAATATCAACTGTTAAATGAGCCTTGCCATATAACTCTCCCAAATCAGATCTCATAATTTGTACTGACAAGGGGATAAGCAAATAGTCTCTTCAGAGACAAAGAGGACTTGAACTCTAGTACCAACTATTGGAAGTAGCAATCCTAAAAGTCAATATCAACCGTTAAATGAGCCTTGCCATATAACTCTACACCATGTTCCAAATTATTATGCAAATTGGTTTTAAGTGTCATAGGGTTTTGGTTTTTTTTGTCAATAAAACCCATTGATGGTATTGTGTCTCAGGATTCTTTGAATCACTGAAATCAATCTCAGATACCTATGATAATTAGTTTGGCAGGTGAGCCCAATAGATGGAAAACTGTCTGTTCCACAATATTGAGCAGGCCACAGTTTTCCTGTAACATGGGAAAGAAAAAGGATCTCTCTGCTGCTGAAAAGCAGCAATTAGTGCAATGCCTTGGACAAGGGATGAAAACATTAGATATTTCTTGAAAACTTAAGCGTGATTATCGTACTGTGAAGAGATTTGTGGCTGATTCTGAGCACAAACGTGGTTGTGCAGATAAAGGCAGAATGAGGAAGGTTTCTGCCATGCGAGTTCATCAGATTAAGAGAGCAGCTGCTAAAAAGGCCTTCCAAACCAACAAACAGATATTTGAAGCTGCTGGTGCCTCTGGAGTCCCTCGAACCTCAAGGTGTAGGATCCTTCAAAGGCTTGCTGTGGTGCATAAACCTACTATTCGGCCACCCCTAAACAGTGCTCACAAGCAGAAATGGTTGCAGTGGGTCCCAGTACTACATGAAGACTAATTTTCAAACAGTCTTGTTTACTGATGAGTGCCGAGCAACCCTGGATGGTCCAGATGGATGTGACTCACCCAGGACTCAGGTCTCATGCTCAGTCTGGAGGTCACGGTGGCTGCCTGAGGCTTGGCCCTGGTGGTCAATGATTAAGGGAGAATTATTTACAAGGAATATGTACAAGTTTGTCGTGACGCCACCTGCAGTACCTGGTGAGATGTCACCAGCGCCACTACAGTCCTCCGGAGGTCGGTGGTATTGCGGCAGTGATGGTATAGTCCTCTGCAGGCAGGACTGAAGCCTTCAGGGCAGCCATTCTGTTGAAGGAATGAGTTCATGCAAAGAAAGATGTAGCAGAGTCGAGAGTCACTTCACCAGGTACTTTACTGGAACTTAGCAGTCATTACAGTTTCAGTAGCAGTAGGTGTTGTAACGACAAGTGGCTACGGGTGGCTGCAAGCGGATCTTTTGGTTAGGTAGACGGAACCTCCAATGCATGCCTTTCTTATTCCTCTTGTTCCCTCGCCTCCCAGTAGCGGTGTGAAGCCTGACTTCGTACAGAGTAGTCTGACCTACTGCTGTCTCTCTTTCCTTCCTCTTGCTCCCGTCGGGAAAACCATCTCTTGATCACCACAATTGGCCATTGTGGTGTCTGGTCCCCCTCTAATGAGTGCTTAGGAATCAGGGCCGTATCTGGAGATACCCCCGTTCTACAGATTTTCTACAGGCCGTGATGGTTCATGCAGGTGCGGGCTCAGGTACCCGTTTCTTACTTTGAGCGAACTCCCCCCGAGCCCTTTGCTCTCTTCTCCTCTGTCTGGTATCTGTTCTCGTTTCCCTGGGTCCCTCAGCCGAGGTAACCCTCCTTGCTCCTGGTGAGCCTGTCCCAGGCGCTCCTTATCTGGTCCAGACCCACCGTCTGACTCCTTTCTCCCCGATCCGAGACTGACTCTAGTGCCCCCTGGAGGTGTCTATATACCCTCCCGGGTTCCCTCCTACTGCCTGATCTAATGTGGGATGTGAGTTTAGGGTTCCGCCTACCATCCATGAATCCACTTGCAGTGGGGTGACTACACCTCTTTTACAGGTGCAGTACCCCTCTGTGGCACCTACATAGTGGGGCGCCACAGATAAGAGTATGTGGATGGCCACCATGTCCCAACAAGGCTGCGACGTCAGCAAGGAGGTGGAGGAGTCATGTTTTGGGCAAGGGTCATTGGGAAACAGCTGGTAGGCTCCTTTAAGGTTCCTGAAGGTGTGAAAATGACTTCTGCAAAGTATATAGAGTTTCTGACTGAGAACTTTCTTCCATGGTACAAAAAGTAGAAATGTGTCTTCAGGAACAAAATCATCTTCATGCATGACAATGCACCATCTCATGTGCAAAGAATACCTCTGTGTCATTGGCTGCTATGGGCATAAAAAAAGATAAACTCATGGTGTGGCCACCATCTTCCCCTGACCTCAACCCTATAGAGAACCTTTGGAGTATAATCAAGCAAAAGATCTATGAGGGTGGAAGGCAGTTCACATCAAAACAGCAGCTCTGGGAGGCTATTATGACATCATGCAAAGAAATACAAGCAGAAACTCTCCAGAAACTCACAAGTTCAATGGATGCAAGAATTGTGAAGGTGAGATCAAGGAAGGGTTCCTATACTAACATGTAACTTGGCCTGTTAGGATGTTTTGGAGTTAAATAGCTTTTTATTTCAGCAAATGTGACCTCCTGATGCTGCAAATTCAACAAATGAGCATTTTCAGTTCTTTCAAACATATCAAATGTTTATAAATTTTCAAGAGTATACTGTTATCATTGGGAGGTTTCTTCAATAAAATTTGATGTATACTCTAACGTGTGATGACTTTTATTACACTGACTGTCATTTGCACCCACCATTTAGGAAAATCAGAGAAAAAGAACATTTGCATAATAATTTTGAACATGGTGTAATACAGCCAAATCAGATCTCATATTTTGTAGTGACAAGGGGATAAGTAAAGAGTCTCCTAAGGGAGGAAGAGGACTTGAACTCTAGTACCACCTATTAGAAGTACAAATCCTAAAAGACAATATCAACCCTTTAATGGCCTCATCATATAACTCTCAAATAGCCAAATCAGATTTCATACTTTGTATTGACAAGGGGCAATACCCCAAAACAATGTGTCTTGCAAATTAAGATTCTATCATATGGAAAGGCTTCTTAAAGGCCCAATAATGACTTTTAGGATTGCTACTTCCAATAGGTGGCACTAAAATTCAAATCTTCTTAATCTCTGAAGAGACAATTTGCATATTTCCCAGAGGAGCATTGTGGCATTTAAGTCTCCTCATACTGGCATGTCACTTTCCACAAGAAGAAACCTCACCCTTCGATCCAGAAAGGAAATGTAGCGCACACAATATACAACTCTCCTGCCAATCTTCCTGTGTGATCCAGAAAATCTTAAATACTTACCTATTTTAGATAATACGTGCCTAACAAATACATATTTTCTGTTGTTCAACCACCAGATCCTCCCCGGTGCCCAGAGCATTGAAAGAATTTAGAAATAGAAGTAATAGAAGAAGAACTGTCGTCTTGACATTGAATCTGCAGTCCCGATCCCGCTCACACGATCGCCCCTTTGTTCAGGTCCTCCCTGCTAATTTCTCTTGGTTTTCTGATAAGGATTCCATACCTATAAAGGATAATGATAAAATCTTGGTGACCTCTAATGATCATTTTTCAAGGCTCCAGATCTTTGGGGCAACTAAAATGGAATCTGGAAAATATTTCTGTAGAGTCAAAAATTTAATTGGTAGCAAAGACTTCTATTTCACTCTCAATGTGGAATCTCAGGGTAAGTAAACCTCACTCAATGGATTAAGGTTAATCCTTATTCTAAGAATGGAAACAGTTTTGTTGCTGTAAAGTCTATGCAACTCCCTCATTTAGGCTGGCTTCACATTTGCGTATGGGAAGGCAGCGTATTGCTGCGTTCCCATACGCAGTCAAACGCATGCGCACTGCGTTCCTATGTTTAACATAGGAACGCATGGTGCCTGCGTTTGCTGCGTTCGGGTGCGGATGCGGACGATATCTGCTGCTTCCGGTGTCCAGCGTCCGCACCCGGGACGCAGCATGTTGGTTTTTTTTGTGCGTTTGGGGACCTTGGAAAATCAGCAAGCGTCCCCAAGCGCACAAAAAATGCATTGGCTTCAATGGGTCCGCAGTGTTCAGCGCTTGACAGCGCAGGAGAACGCTGCAGACCCATTGAAAAATCTCCCGGTAGCCGCCGGTGATGTCACAGGAGCTCACCGACGGCCACCGGGAGATCAGCTGAGCCTCTGCTGTCCTCCGCCTCCCCGCCGCTGGTAATCTGCTAGCGATGTCGGCGGGAGAACAGCTGATCTGACAGCTGTTTGAATCTTCCCGCGCCGACATCTCCTCTCTGTGTCGGCGCGGGAAGATTCAAACAGCTGTCAGATCAGCTGTTCTCCCCGCCGACATGTCCCAGAGCTTACCGGCGGAGGGGAGGAGGAGATCTCCGGTGCTGATCTCCGCCCCCGGACACCGCTGATTGCTGCCGGCTGCACAGTGATGTGTCCGCAGGCGGACATTCTCCGCTGCGGACACATCAAATGGCCCTGCTTTGCACTGCGTATGTGTCTGCATGCGATCACAGCAGACACATACGCAAATGTGAAGCAGCCTTAGCTGCTTTTCCTGCTGCATAGACCTAAAGCACACTGCTCCTGGCTACATTGGCTTCTCTGTTTGTCACATGTTGACTGATCCGCAGTCTACGTGAATTGCTCTGCTGCAGTTAAACCAGAATTTATTTCCTGGTTTAGTCAGGGTTAATGCTAAAGTTGCTATCTATGTGCTGCAGCTGGAGGTATTGCTTATCGGGTGACTATGCCTCTGACCTTTAAATAGCCTCCCCTTCCTCCAGATGTTGTCGTTGTTAGAGTTCAGTCTAACTTAACCTGTGAGCAGTGAAGACACTGGTATACCCACTGAAGCTTCTTGCTTCTTTTACTTGGAGGTTGCTGTTTACTCCTGTCCTTGGTGGTATGTGAGAGGGAGTTGCACAGGGATGCTTCAGGAGTAGAGGGTAAGGGTGGTGGCCCAGTCCTCCTCACCATCTAAAGTACCTCTGGGTTTAAGGCTAGCCAGGGCCAGACTAGCTACCCAGGTTTCCCTTTGAATTATACCATCCAGCTTCCTTTCCCTCACCTGCTACATGAGTGACACTGTTCTCCCTCTCCTTTCTAACAGTGTTAGTAATAGGAGTGGACATACGTAGCTGGTTGAAGTAGGAAAGCAGTATATTTAAAGTTAACCAATCACAAATGCAGTACATTTGGAGAAAAAAACACAGTGGCAACCTTCATCTAGCTGGTTTTCCTGCTGCACACTGCTCTTGGCTGCATTGGCTTCTCTGTTCTCCCTCTCCTTTGTATCAATGTTAGTAATTGGAGTGGGCATACAGAGCTAGTTGAAGTAGAAAAGAAGTATAGTTAAAGTTGAACAATCAAAGGACAGTATATTTGGAGAAAAACACACAGTGCAACACCTTCATTTAGATGGCTTTCCTGCTGCATAGATTCTAAAGCACACCGCTCTTGGCTGCATTGCCTTCTCTGTTCTACCTCTCCTTTCTAACAGTGTTAGTAATAGGCATGGTCGTATGGAGCTGGTTGACATATGGTAGTAGTATGGAAGAAGTATCTTTAAAGATCACAAATGCAGTTAATTTAGAGACACACATTGTAACAACTTGATCTAGCTGGTTTTCCTGCTTCATATGAGCCGCCCACTGGGGCCGTGGGGTACTCGGAACCGGGACCTCTCGCTGTCGCTGGGCCTGCTGGGTGGTCACGGTGACGCAACCGGGCTCCGTGGCCTCGGGCGGACAATAAAAAGTGGAAGAATATTAGAATAATAGAAACAGTTTTTAAACAATATGTCGTGATGCCACCCATAGTGTGTGGCTATATGTGGCCACCGCTGCAATCGGGACTGCTGGGGATGGTGGGGATGCAACCAGATAATGAGACCTCCACGGGTAGGGCTGGTCCCCAGGGCAATCGTGAGTGTAGTGTAAGTATAAAGTCTCCAGCACCTCCAGGCAGTATTACACTGTCTATTCACAGTTAAAGTTACCTCTCTACAGGCATACAATCAGAGTGCCACACAGTCCTTTGCTTTACAGCAAGCTCACAGCTGCTCCGGTATCTCCCAGCTGCTGGGACGGTTCTCTGCAGCACTTCCTTTCTGTGTACCTTTTTAGGCCTACTCTTGTCGTTTCTTTTCTATTCTGCATGTGAGTCACAGTCCAGCGCTTACAGGCTTTTCGTGTACTACCCCTCAGGCTTACTAGCCCTAGTTCTTCTGCTTTCCTGTTACCACACCGGAGGTTAGGTCTCGGGACGTGAAGACCCCGCCGGTATTTTGTAGTTGGTGTATGAAGCTTTTGTGGTGCCCCACTGGTTGGAGCGCCACTAAGGGGTACTGCACCCAGACCAACGTGTGTGGTATCTCTGTAGTAAGTGAATGGGGAGGTTAATATGTGACTTATTCCTCGCATCCACACACACCTTAGCTCAGGGGACTACAGGGTTAAAACCTTTACTAGGAGACCCAGCCCTGGTGGGAGGAGTTCAGGGCAAGCAGTGTGAGGGTAGGAGGAAGTTAGAGGGAGAGAATGTCTGAGGGAGAGACAGAGAGGAGGAGAAGAAGGTGTCTTCCAGGGAAGAGACACTGTTTGGGAACCGAGGAGCCGAAGAAGGTTCATCCCAAACACCACACCGGACACGGGAATCCGCACCTGCTGGAGAGCTCCAGGTCCAGCAGAAAATCCGGAATACTGTGGAGACTACAGTCTCCCGGGCACCCGCGCAGTCAATATCAAGGGAGCCAGGCACCGCATGATGAGAGATAGCGGCAGGCCATTGAGGGTTATCCCACAGACAGCAAAGGTGAGAGAGCACAGGGGGCCAGGCCAGGTTTCAGGCCAGCCAGGCTTCACACCAACCTGGAAGAGTAGTGAAGGAGGGACATCTAACAAAGCCATGTGGAGACACCCCGTTCATTTGCCATTACCTAGGCCAGCTGCCTATGCTTACAGACTGTGTTGTACTGTGAACTGTGCTCTTTACCTGAACTGTTCCAGTAAAAGTACCCGAACGAGTAGTGGAGCCTCAGTGTGCCTCTTTCCTGCCGTTGCACTGCACTTCTTCTTTCCACAGCCTGTGTCAGATCAACAGAGCATAGCTGCTTCAGAGGCACAGCTCCACCTGTAGGTAGCTTTGCCATCCTTGCCGCAATACCATCGCCCTCGGACATCTCTTTTCCTTGTACATAACCCCTCTTTGAAGTGTTACCCAGGCAACGGGCTCAGGCACCGCCACCAGTGACATCCCCGTGAACCCCTCTGGGCCTGATACCCGAGCACCCCCCAGGCCTGGGGCTCGACACTTCCTGGCCACATCTGCAGAGCCAGCACTCTGGTTCTGGCCCAGTGCACAAGTGTCCCCGGTCATTTGAGTCCACCTGACTCTTTCAGCCTCTCCTCGGTCTCAGCCTGGGAACCCAGCTAGCCATTGGTGGCACAGGCCACCAGGCCCTGTGGTTCTCAGTCCAGTCTCTCTCTGACTACTGACTGATGGGGTTCAAGTCTTTCTCTCTCCACTCTCCTGTTAACTACTGTCCAACCTCTCTTAAACCTCCTCTTTGGTGTTGTGTGTCCTGGTTTTGTTGGTGTTTCTCCTCCCCATACTGGGTCCTGTCCTATGTTCCACCTTCTACCTGGCTCCACGCGCTTATCCCTTTGATAGACATGAAGAAACTTAGACTTGGGATCGAGAGATGTGTTGGTGTGACCAACTTACCATTCCTAGCTGCTGTACCTTGTTGTGGCTACCGGTCCGCAGGGGCACCATACATAGATTCTAAAGCACACTATTCTTTGCTGCATTGGCTTCTCTGTTCTCCCTTTCCTTTCTACCAGTGTTGGTTGAAATAGGGAAGAAATATCTTTAAAGTTGAGCAATCATAAACATAGTAAATGGGGAGAAATACGTACACACTAATGTTTGCAAGACTAGAAGGCAAAGACAGCCTAGGTAGTGGATGAGTGTAGACAGTAAGCAGAGCACCCATGACATGATCTGCAGGGAGAGGGATGGGGAAATCAAAAACTAAGCAGAATCAGGGTCTGCCAAAACAAAGTAGAAGCGATAGAAGAGGACCCCTGTGTTCAATTTTGAAAACAGCATACGGTAGCTTCAAATTAGTGTGTAATATACAGATGTGAACCTCGTGTCTTCTCTAGTTATGCTGAGATTGCTCATTGAAAGTAACAGATTCAATGTGAACTTTCTGTATTGTATGTACAAACTGTGCTGAATGCAATTCAAATTACAGAAAAATTATGGAGAACAACTTCCCCTCTTGCCCTTGAATTGTAGTAGAACTGTCATTTAATTACCCTGTCAATTCTATATGCAAAGATGACAAGTAAGTGCCAGGAAATAGGAAATGTCAGCCTATTGTGTTTACTTTAAGGTAATATTGCCCTATCTCTAAAAAAGATATTAGTTTTAGGTTTCTTTTTTTGGTCCACAATACTGAATGTTGATGCAATAACTGGAATTGTAATTGGGATACTAGTCGGACTTGTCATCATCGGTGTCATTGTATACTTCTTAAAGAAAAACAGGGTTTGTAAACTTCTTGACCCTTTTGTCAATGTGTGAATGTTAAGATGTGTCTTCATGATTAAATGCATTCATTTATAACTAAATATTAGTTGGTGCTTCCAGCGGAGCTTTAAAATGGTTAAACAGCATTTCCTTACACATCTGTTTAATCCAGGGTTGCATAACATTTTTAGTCCAGCTACATAGCCATACCGAACCACTCAAAAGGGCCACAATAAGATCTGAAGGGGTATTTACATAAATACATCATCATAACCACCATCAGTACATTAATACATCACCACAACCAAGTTTTAAGTGTTTGAGGACGATTTGCAGAGTTTGTGCTCAGTTTTTGTTTAAGAACATCATTGTGAACACACGCTAATGTAAACTGAGTTTTTTTTAGCACAAACTTAACAAATCCGCTTTATAAGAATACAAAAAACTTGATATTTGACATTACATTGTAATATAACTCTGAAGCACATTGTGGATTGATACATATGTAGATGATCAGAACCACCAACAGTACATTAGTGCTATGATCAGTACAGAAATTTAGTATCAGAAACACCGTCAGAGCATGAATGCAGCACCAGAACCACTGTCAGTATGTGAATGCAGTGCCAGAATGATTGGATGTGCATGAATGCAGCATCAGAACCACTGTTAGTACCATAATGCAACAACAGAACCACTGACAGTACATGAATGCAGCACCGGAATCATTGTGAGAACATTAATGTTCAGCATCAGTACCACTGTTAGTACATTAGTATGGTGCAATAACAACTTCCAGTACCAGAATGCAACACCAGATCCACTGACAGTACATGAATGTAGCATCAAAACCACCTTTAGTACATGAATGCAGTTTCAGAACCACAGTCAGTACATGAATGCAAATCCAGAACCACCGTCAGTACATGTATACAGAACCATGCATAGTGCAAGTATCCAAGGTAATGCTAGGTCAGCCATATATGCAATATACAATTGTATTGCTTGATCCTACAGTTTCCTGTATGTCCT
Source organism: Allobates femoralis (assembly GCA_033576535.1). Taxonomy (NCBI): domain Eukaryota; kingdom Metazoa; phylum Chordata; class Amphibia; order Anura; family Aromobatidae; genus Allobates; species Allobates femoralis. The sequence continues at coordinate 94,893,071 of JARQOC010000002.1, read as the reverse complement.
TAACAATGGTAAGTAGACACTGGGAGTTGTTGTTACCAGCCACCATCAGACTGTAGACCATAAAGGAATCAAAGCACTGATGAAACACAGGCAGTATCACAAATAAACTTTTACATCCAGGTACCTTACAGATGATATCTTCTCTGATTGGAATCATTTTAATCCCCTTTGTCTCCACGTGGAGATATCATGCCTAGAGCTTATTTCTCCAAACTTATCTCTTCTCCATCTTCAGCACCAATTTTCGACATTGTGCCCTTAAAAATAAAACTATCATTATACTGCCACATGAAAATACATATCTCCCATGCTGCACCCCTGAAAAAAAATATTGCCCCTCATTGTGCTTCCTGCACAAAATACCCCTCCACACAATGACCTTATCTATAATATAACTCTCTCCATAATGTTCGCCCAGCTCTTCTCCATATTATTCCTCCCACACTGCCCCTCTCCATAATATCCTTCCTTTGCACAGTGCCACTCTTCATAATTTCACTCCTCCACACTGTGCCTCTTCATAATATCATCACTGTCCCTGTCCAAAATATGGCCCCAAACTTTCCCTGTCTATAATATTTCTCTCACATAATGCCCTCTGCATAAAATGCCACAACACTGTCCATCACTATAGTGTGCCCTTTAACTGTTCAGACTCCCTTGACTCGGCAGTACACCCAATCTCTCCCCTCTTTCCCCTGATAATTGCACATGTATTCTTCAGCTCCTTCATGGAGCGCTTACTGTAGCCTGACGACGAGAAGCCTCTGCGCCGCCGGCACCAGCAACAGTATGATGACCTTATCACGCCTCTGCACAATGATTAGCAAAGTTTGTGGTATAACAAAAATTATATATATATAACTATATAAATTAATTGATCTTAATAAAGAACGTATCTTTAGATGTATTGGTGTGAAAAAACTTTGATAAAGAAAGTGAATTCTCGTTTTATCAGGCTGCTCATTCTTGTTCCTTTTTTGTGTCATTTCTTCAGTGGTGCCTAAGGCCCACTAAGGCCCAAATTGAATTTTCTGTCATCGCATATCTATGAAAATACTCTTCCAGGAGCACAGGTAAGATAAGTAAGATGCTGTAAGTGCCAGACAAACAGAACAAGTATGATAAACCTATAAAAACCTAATATATAAGATTATCTCAGCACAAAAGATGTGATATGATTAGGCCATGTCCCTGTACAGTCAGCCAGTACATAGCAGGGACACATATATAAGATTATCTCAGCACAGGAGATGTGGTATGATCAGACCATGTCCCTGTACAGTCAGCCAATACATAGCAGGGACACATATATAAGATTATCTCAGCACAGGAGATGTGGTATGATCAGACAGGGGCGTATCTAGGGGGGGCAGCCGGATCCTTTGCCCCGGGCGCAAGTCAGACTAGGGCGCCGGCGGCACCCCCGCTCCTCAAACAAGGCCCGCCCCGCGCCGGTATTATTTACTATCTCTTACCGGCGCGGTATGGTGCACACTTATTGTCGGCCACCGGCTGCCAGCCCCCGCTCCGCCCCCGCTTCCAGGCTGTCACTTCCACTGCCTGTGGGCGTTCCACACTGTGGACCGCATAGAAGAGGGTCCCCGTTCCGCCCCCTCACTTCCTCTTCCTGCGGGCGGTGTGTGTGTGGAACGCACAGAAGAGACTCGTAACCCATCCTCATCTCCTCTCCTGTGTTCCACAGCCAGACCAGCGCATACACCGGAGCCCAGCACCGCCTCAGAGGTCAGTGTGTGGAGGTGGTGCAAGCTGCAGGCAGCCAGAGCCTGGGGCATAAAATAGCACCATGTGTCATTATGATTGCACTCTGTGGGCACAATATAATAGCAATGTTACGGTTCACAGCCTGTTATACATATAAATATATATACTGTATTATATATATATCCAGCATGTGTTAAGTGGGCCCACTGAGACTGACAGCACAATCCCCCCCCCCCCCGCTCCTCAACCAAGCCTGCAGGGTCTGCGGGGCTGAAAGCTGATGGCTGACCTACTCTGGTGGGGGTGGGGGGGGGGCGCCGGAATGGATCTTTGCCCCGGGCGCCATTAAATCTAGTTACACCGCTGTGATCAGACCATGTCACTGTACAGTAAGCCAGTACATAGCAGGGACACTTATATAAGATTATCTCAGCACAGTGAGGCGCCCACAGGTCATGGGGTACTTGGGGCGGGCCGGCGCTGTCTCTTTGGGATCACGGTAGCTGTGACTCGGTCCCGTGGCCAGGGCTCAGTCCAAAAAGGGGTTATTTATAGAGAGATTTGTCGTGACGCCACCTGCAGTTTCTGGTGAACGCACCAGAGCTGCCAGCAGACCTCTGGGGACAGCAAGATGATGTTGCTCCCTGCAGGTGGAGCGGTGTCCCCAGGGCAGTGTAGTAGAAATAAGACATCAAAGGCTTTCTTGCTCTGCTCGGGTACTTTATTGGCAACTCGGCACAGCAGCTCTCAAACAGTTCACACGGTGCACAGTTACGGGTAGCTGGCTGGGTAGTCACCAGAGGATGCAATGTCTCTGTGGCCCTCCGCGATGATCCTTTTTTAGTTACTCTCTGTCCTTTCTCTACCTGTGCTTTTACTTGTGGCTCCTGCTGCTGCTTGAAGCTAAGCGGCTTGCCCTCTCTCTCCTGCATGTGCCATATGACAGTCAGCTCGAAAGTCCCTCACTTTCTCTACCCTGTTCCCAGGCGTCAGTGTTGCTGAACTCTATGTACTGCTTTTCCTCCTGACACTGCGTGGCTGGGAAATCTGGAATTCCTCACCTTCTGCTATTGACTGCCGGGTGGTGTAACCCTGCACAGTCTCGGACCCGGTGTCCGTTCTCTGCGCTTTCTTCTGAGGCGAGCATGACGCTCCTCGTCTCCCCCAGGCTTTCCTCTCCTTCCTCCTCAGACTCACTCCATTGCTGATTTGTCCTGACTCTCTTCTTCCCGCTCTTTCCACTACACCTAAGTTTCTCCCAGGCAAACAGGTTAACCCTTTAGTCCCCCTATTCTAGGTGTGTGAGTGCAGGGTTGAGGGCCTCAGATTAACATCACATCCTCTGGTCACTGGGATACCACACATGCTAATCTGGGTGTAGTACCCCTTCTGTAGTGCACTGACCAGTAGGGTGCCACAACAGGAACAATTTTTATAATCACATCCGATTGTGGAAATTATTATTATTCCAAGACCTGTTGATTAAATGAACTTGAAAACTTAGTTTCTTCCAGGGAAAACCCCTTTAAGGTTTAGTTCTCACCAAGTTTATTATCTGACTTTAATGTGCATGCTGTAATGTAAATGGATGCCTCAGAGAGGCATGGGAGCAAATACATGTCAGATATAGTAAAGAACAGCATTTAAGCTAAGAAAAAAATTACATATTAATAACAAGTCACATGTCCAGTGATTGACAGTTATTTTTGTAGCTGTTTCGGTGCAGACAGAGCAGGCAATATCTAAGTGGCGGAGAAGCAGTAATCACAAGCCATCTTTATGTCTCTGCTCCCTATATGCCATTAGATTGAATATCAGACAGATTTTGCTTTATTGTAAGTATTTTTTTGATAAAAACTTTTCTATTTAATTCTTGTACTTTTTTTTATCCAGCAAGTACAATATCAAGAAGAATCTTTATACGGCAATGTGCTGGCAGGCCGCAGGAATTGATCATGATTGGTAATAGTTACACATTTATACAGTATTTTTTATATTATTTTTTATATATATTTTATATCTATTTTTGTGCAGCGACAATAAAATTACATTTATTCCTGTGTTTCCATAGAAAAAGTTTCTCTGCTTGAAAGTAATAACTTTGGTACCATGCTAGCCAGTAAAAGAGACATTGTTGTTCTGTACTAAGTTAACCCTTATACGGAAATTTTTTTTTGTCAAAATATATTTGAAACTCATTGGAACAATCATGGGCAGTAAAATGGCACAGCACCACAACAATCTTTGATGGTCAAACTGGAAAGAGACTTTTTGGCATCGTGCTCCATCAAGTCGTTGACCTACAGTGGATACATTGACGACATCCTAATCATCTGGGCTGATTCTAAAGACTTGTGAATAAAACTTTATGAAAGTGACTTTATCTCTTCTTCAAGCTCCACCAGACCAACCATTCTATGAACCTCCTTCAATGGGAGGCAGACCCGGGGTGACTTACCACTAAACAAAAGCACCAGATGCGCTTAATATCCCATAAATCCTTTCAAGAATGAAGATAAAATTTGACTTCTATTGGTATTGCATTCTCATCTGTCTATAGTCTGTTATGCCAACTATTGATAAATTGTAAATGTAATACCTGATACCCTGATGCCCTCTTGCCTAACTTCCAACTTTGTAAGAAAGGGGGACATATTATGCTATGTACGTCAGGGCAAATGTTCACTGTGACCCAAGGCACACCCATTTTATAATTTCTTCCTACCCTGGAATGAGATGATGTCAGAGGGTTGGTGGCAGTGAGGGACATTCAGCAGATGCCCAAGACTGCAGACTGTAGACCCAAATCCAGTACTTTCCCGAGTAAATAGGATGGTTGGGACTAGAGATGAGTGGATCGATTCACTGGATTGCCGTACAGCACCCAGTTCATTTGTACCTGGCGGTTGGTTGAGAAGTCGCAAATCTCTTCCCTTCCAGTGTCCAAGGTGAGACTTTTGATACTTGAAGACTAAGGTGACTTCAGCTGTACATCTTGGTAATCTCTAGTTTGGACCTAGATAATTTATGTATGAGTGCAGAGAGATTCTGGCCTCGGTCCCCAAGGAAGAGAAGCTACGTAGCTGGCAAGGAGAGATGAGAGGAAGTAAGGACAAAGCCCTGACTGCTGGGACAGCGGGACTGAGTCCTCAAAATGGTCTTGCTGAATCGATGATGGCTGGGACCTATCCTTTTGATAAAGTGTGGAATGGGTAACTTGATATCAACAGATGTTAACCCAACACCAGTCCTGTTCCATCATTGTGAGAATAATATCTCGCCATAAATATTGTCCTTCTCCATTTTGTGGTGAGGGTTGCCCAGTCATATATTCACTTACTACGGAAAAAATATATGTATAATGGATCTCCATGATCATAGAGAACTTGATGTATTTGTGGCGCCCCGACAAGCAGGCGTCACGGAGGGGTACTGCACCCATAAAAGAGGTGCAGATACTCCAGCTGCAGGTGGATCATAGGATGGTGGGTGGTATCCATTAATCAACATCCCACACTAGATCACACGGTGGGAGGTTACCTGGGAGGGAATAAAATCACATCTAGGGGGAACAAGGAGGTCTTTGGACTTTTCGTCTTTGCTTCTAAGTACGAGGGCTAGGGTCCCTCAGCTGAGGGACCAGGAGGAAAGAAAGATCCCAGGAGCAGGCAGCCAGAAGGGAATAGGAAGAACTTGAGGAGATTCAGCCCTGAAAGCTTACCGGGCACCGGGGCCCGCACCTGTGGGATACTTTAGGACCACAGAAAATCCGGAGACCCGTGGAGTCTATACTTCTCCCGAGCACCAGAGCGACCGAAAGAGGGTACCAGGCACCGCTTGATGGTTCAGCTGTCAGCCAGCAGAGGGTTATCCAACGGGAGCAAAGGAGAGAGACAGAAGGAGGTCAGGTTGGCTTTAAGGAACCAGACTTCACCACCACTGGGAAACAGGAAAGAAACAGACAAGGGTAGAGCACAACGGTACACACCAAGGGTCCACCATACCACTTAAGATCTGCCTGCAGCCACCCGTTCAGCTACCTGTCCTCACACAATCAGGAATACTGCACTGTAACTTTTGTATGCAACCAATACAATTGCCAGTAAAGTACCCTGAGGAACAGTGACTTTGGACACAGTTTGCTTTCTTTCCATGAACTTGTTTACTTACAGGAACGCTGCCCCGGAGGTCCAGTCCTACTTGTGGAGGACTACACAATCCTAGCTGCGATACCATCTACTTCCAGTGGACTGTGGCTGCGCTGGTGCAAATCACCAGAAACTACAGGTGGCATCACAACAACCAACTGTACATAACCCCCTGTATATAAACCCCCTTTTTTCAAAAAATAGTCCCCCAGGACACGGGATCAGGCGCGGCCACCATTCCTCGTGACACAGTTAACCCCTTGGAGCCTGATACCCGAGTACCCTAAAGCCTGGGGCTCGACATTCACTTCATAACTCTTATGATAAATTAGATGGGAGCCCGATGCTATCACATTGGGTGGGTAGTGGCATGATGATGGGAGGAGGGCAGTATAGCGCTGGGGGTGGCAGGCATCTCTCTGACTCCCCCCTTTGCATGCTCTCTGGCTCCCCACCTCTGCTGTTTCTCAGCCCCCCACCTGTGATTGCTCTCTGGTCCCCCCTTTGTTGTCTCTCTGCTCTTCTCCTGTGGTCACTGTGCCCCAGCCCAACCCTCCCCTACATCCCCCCCCATGCTCACTCCTAGCTAGGCAGAACAGGAGCAGAGTGGGGCAGAGCAGAGTGGGGCCAAATGGGGCAAAGCAGAGTGGGGCCAAGTGTGACAAAGCAGAGTGGGGAAGAGCAGGGGAAAAGCAGAGTGGGAGCAGAGTAAGGGAGAGCTGGGCAAAGCAGCGGCAGAGTATGGAATAGCTGGGAAACACAGGAGCAAAGCGAGGAAGAACAGAGCAGAGCAGGAGGAGAGCAGGTGGAAAGTGGGGCAGAGCTCAGGAGAGCTGAACATAGCAGGGGCAGAGTGGGAGTGTGTTTGTGACCGAGTGGGAGTGTGTGTGTGTGTGTGTGTGTGTGGCAGAGTGGGAGTGTGTGTGGCAGAGTGGGAGTGTGGGTGGCACAGTGGGAGTGTGTGGCAGAGTGGGTGTGTGTGTGCATGGCATAGTGGGAGTGTGTGTGTGGCAGAGTGGAATTGTGTGTGTGGCAGATTGGAATTGTGTGGCAGAGTGGGAGTGTGTGTGTGTCAGAGTGTGTGGAAGTGTGGGTGTGGCAGAGTGGGAGTGTGGGTGAGTGTGTGTATGTGGCAGAGTGTGTGGCAGAGTGGAAATGTGTGTGTGGCAGAGTGGGAGTGTGTGTGTGGCAGAGTGGGAGAGTGTGTGTGGCTGAGTGGAAGTGTGTGTGGCAGAGTATGTGTGGTTGATCAGAGTGCGTGACAGAGTGGGAGTGTGTGTGGCAAGGTGGGTGTGTGGCAGAGTGTGTGTGTGTGTGTGTGTGTGTGGCAGAGTGGTAGTGTGTGTGTGGTAGAGCAGTGGGAGTGTGTGTGTGTGTGGCAGAGCAGTGTGTATGTGGCAGAGCAGAGAACGGGCTGCATTACCTGGTTGTTCTCTGTGTGTGGACAGGGGGCCTCTGATGACATCACAGTCATGTGATGTAGCTCCACCCATGATAGTGACATCACCTCACGTCTTGTAAGTCCCATCTTATCAGCGGCGGCGAGGGGACACCTGCAGGGGGCTGCGGTGTCAGGTTAATGGGGGGACTGCGGGGGTTCACCAGGTGGACTGCTGGGAGCGGGTAGAGGGAGCGTGCAGTGAGCTGTGGTCTCCATATTTCCATTCCCATCACTTGGGTGTGGAAATATGGCGCAGGCGCAAGTGACATAGGCGAACATCCAGAAGGAAGTGGAGGAGCCACAATTATATATAGAGATATTCGATCACACATGATGTTACCTAATTGAATTTCATCAATTATTATCATGTTCCTCAAAACTTCACCTCAGTGGTACTTTGACCACTGCTCAAATTCCCCTGTTCTGTTCTACACCCTATCTCCTTTTTCTTGCCCTCTTTCTCTTCTCTCTCCTTCTTGTATTCTCTTCTCATTTCCCCATGTGCCAGTGTCTCTTTTATACTTGAAACATTGGAATTGGGTGCAGAGAAGGAACAGTCGCTTCATGTCCTGTAAAGCTTTTCATAAGTTACCTAGAAATGCTATTTTGTGTTATACCTTTTTATGTCATATTGTTACCAATCTGAATACATCTTTGGAAACTTTCCTAGTTGCAATTACACATGTGCTTCATAAATAAAGAATTAAAAAGAAAACATTTCTGTGTAGACTGTCGCACACTAGGGACCAGGGTACTCGAGACCGGGTCTATACTGTCTCACGGGATGTCAGGGTGCCAGGCCCGGTCCCGTCGTCCCAGATGCGGCAAGTAAAAGGAGTATTTACAGGAAGATTTTTCGTGACACCACCCGGGGTATGTGGTTGTAGAACCACCGCTGCTGTATTCCTGCTGGGGAAGGTAACTTGGGGCAGCTTGTATGGTAAGCCCTCTTCGGGTAGGGCTGAGGGTCCCCCGGGCAGGTGTAGTAGTAATGGATGAGCCTGGTGAGGGATTGTGTTTGGTGCAATTCACTTACTTTGTCAGTGCAGCTTCTCCAGCAGTGCTTGTTGTCCTGGTAGTCGGCGGCTCTGAATGGTGGAAGTCTCTGCTGTGGATTATAGGCAACCGGCGCAATTAGCAGGCAGAGTCACTTTTGTAGTTTTCTCAGTCCTTTTTACTAGAGTAGATGGTAAAAGCTGTCCACGGAGTCTGGAGAGCAACTTGGGGTTATTCTCACCGGGCCGGGTCTTTTGGCTCCTTTGCTTCACTTGTAATTCGGCTCCTGCAGTTGCTTAAGCTAGTCTGCTGGCCCTGTGTCTTCCTGCGGGGTACCAGTATAACAGGCAACTGGATTCCTTCACTCTCTCTACACGGCACCTGGGTGTCAGTGTTGCTGGAGTCTATGTGTTGCTGTGTTTTTGGTACAGTGTGGCTGGGAATCTGGAACCCCCACCTTCCGGTATTGACTGCTGGGATGTGTGACCCTGCACAGTCTTGGACTCCAGTGTGTGTTCTATGCGCTTGTACTTTGGGGAGAGCACGGTGCTGCTCAACCTCCAGGTGTGTTTCTTCCTCTCCTTTCCTCAGACCCTAGCCTTAGGCCTGGTGTTAGTCAGTGGACCTTGGGATGATCTTAGCACAGCTCCTTTACACCCAGGTCTTCTTCACAGTCCTCCCAGGAACTAAACTCTTCACAACCCTCAGGAGCTGAACTGAACTTCCTCTTCTCCAGACCAGAATATATAGGGAAGCTCACCCTGAACCTGGGTTTGGTCTCCCTCTTCTGGTTTGAAGGTGTTGGTGTTGTGTGTGTGTTGCCTGATGAGAATACCCTTTGTTGCTCTCTGGTGACACCACTACCCAGGGGCAGTGATGACACTGTGGCACATTGACCCTGGGGTGCTAAATAGACTACAGGCTTAAAGCATCCTGTGGCCTATAGAACTGCAGGGATGCACTGGACCTAAGAATCCTAGGGCAGACGGTGCCAAAATGCCATTGTATCACTGCAAGGGCTTGGGATACTCAGCGAATGGGTCGCTCAGTCTGAATCAAGGTAGCTGACCCAGTACTGTAGCCCTGGCGATCACTGAAAAAGAGGAAGAAAAAAATTTAGAAAAATGAAAAAAAGACAAAAATAAAAAGTTAGTGATGCCAGCTGAGGTTATTGTGGCCACTAAGTGTCCAGCACTGTATGCGTAGCCTCCAGGGTTCTGAGTAATAGCAGTGTGTTGGAATACCTCCCTCAACAGAGGCCTGGAGAAGTGAGGTGATGATGGTGGTTTTAGTAAGAAAACAATAGAAAGATGCAGAGTGAAATAAGGCACAGCAGTCAGTCTCTTAGGTTCTTTACTTTTTACTTTAGGTTAAGCACATCTGGGACACATGGAGAACTGACACGCCCACTCCAGGGCCGGGGAAGACTCGGGAATTGGGCAGTTACTCCTTATTCTCTTCACCTTCTCGGTTCTTTTCACGGGGGCCGAAACCCGGTCCCGTGACCCTGGCGGTGCAATTTTAATAAACGGGAGAAGATGACAGGGAAAGTTAGAGGGGAATAGCCACCTGTGGTATGTGGCTAGGGCTTCCCCCGCTGCTTCACAATCTCTGAGGACGGTGATCGGCAGCTTGGATGGTTCCGCTCCCCGCAGGTGGAGCGCGGTCATCAGGGCAACGGAATGGAAGAGTCAGTTCGTACCTTGGCAGATGTTCACTAGGTCATCAGCACCCCGATTTCACATACGGCCACTGTGGCCGGTGGTTGCCGCTAATAAAAGTCTCACACACCACAGCTGGAGTTCTGTTACTTTTGTAGCACCCCAGGGTCCCGATGGTACGCTTGGAGGCAAAAAGGGGGTTCCCTATTCCGGTGGCACAGCATCCAACACTTTCCTTTCTCCTGACCAGAAGGGGAGTTCTAGGAACTGGCTTGAGGGGAGCTTCCCTGTATAAAGGTGTGTCCTGGAAGTGGGATTAGTTAGAACAGCCATGGTGTGAGTTCGAGGAAGAAGGAGAGGAAAGCCTGGGGAGCCGAGGAGCGTCATGCTCGCCTCAGAGGAAAGTGCAGAGAATGGACACTGGGTCCGAGGCTGTGCAGGGTCTGATATCCCGGGCAGTCAATAAGGGAAGGTGGGGAATTCCAGGTTTCCCAGCCACACAGTGTCAGGAGGCAAAGCAGCATACTAGAGGCTGGGGTCTCCACCGAGGAGCGAGCCCTGAAACAGGACTCGAGCTGCCTTTCATACGGCACACACAGGAGAGAGAGGGCAAGCAGCTTAGCTTCAAGCAGCAGCAGGAGCCTACAAGTGAAAAGCGCAGAAGGGAGGCCTCCAACCCACCCGGCTAGGTGGATTCCCCGATTGCTTCCAGGCCACCCGGGTAACATCTAAATCGGTGCCCCGGACTGTACCCATAACGGACAAGTAAAGGTAAAGGAAAAGTTTATTGCTGTGGACTCCAGTTATTTCTTCACACCCTCCATCCTGCGTCCTACACATAGACTATCTACACTGCCTCGGGGATTGGCTTTACCCGTGGAGAGCCGTCCCATCTCAGCTGCTATCCATCATCCCTGGAGGTTCTGCAGCAGCGGTGGTCCTGACTGACCACATAGCACGGGTGACGTCACGACAACCTCCCCTGTACATATCCCCTTTTTCAACTGACGCCCAGGCCATAGGACCGGGTCATGACCCCTGTGACTCCCCAGTGACAGCAGCAGCGATCCAGTTCCTGAGCACCCCACGGCCTGGAGGCACCTCAGTTCCTGGCATCACAAACAGGATCCTGTGCCCATTAAACCGGGTACTGTATGCCTTAAATACTGTATTGAACTGTGTTTTCAACTGTCGTCATTACTGCACCACGAGGCACGCGGGAAACAGAAGGGGTGTGCTATCGTGTGCGGCACCCCATAAAGAGCGCGAAGAGAGACCCGGGCCAGGCTCTGACATCATGCAGCGGAAGAAGGAGGCCGGAGCGAGAGCCCCGTCCCGTCTAAGGAGCCAAAGACTGATAACCCCCATGGAAACGCAGAGCCCAGCCAAGGTTCACTAAGGGGGAGGAAGATGTCTTACCCGGTGGAGGGTCCCACAGCAGGCGCAGCCGCAGCGACAGCTGCAGCACCAGCCGTAGCTCTGGTAATGCCGTTGCTGATGCCTGATCTACCGGGGGCGGCCTCGTTCTTGCGGCGCTTGGAGACGCACACCCTGAGCAACTTCAGGGAGAATCGTTGTTAAGTGAATATGTCAAGAATGTAAATATGTTTTGTTTAATGTAACTCAGTAACCAGTAAGCGTACCGTACCTACACAGACTACTATACTGTAAGAACCTCTGCATATACTTGAACGTTTACTTTTAAATGGACCACTGGACTGTACAGTTGGTCTGTAACTGGATACAGCTACAACTGGATACAACTGGATACACTTTTATGTGTATATAGCCCTGTCTCTCATAAGACTTCCCAGCTCTCAATTAGTGCTAAGAGGAGGCACTTGTGATTTAAGACTGTATATTCAAGGTTTCTGCAGCATCATCTAACACACCTAGTGTCCACCTATTTCACATCTGAAAGCAGGCTATGAAACCCAAGCCTAGAAATCAATCCTCCTCTCCTGTGAGACGCAGGGCTGCAGGAGGAAGAGAGCAGGGCATACAAAAGTTTATGATGGACCCGCATGCACAGAACCCTGCGCACTTTCAAGGGGCAGGAGCTATGACTACCATGAGCTCTGAACCTATTCCTGACACCGCTACGCTGGGATTAGAGGGACCGCCATCTCAGTCTCATGTGGCGTCCGGGCTAAGTCGGCAATAATGGCAACTCAAATACCGTCTACAATGTTGGATGAAATTAAAGATCTGCAATCCTGTATGCGTGATATGCCAACTAAGACGGACATGGAGGGTTAAATATCCTGTCTTGAATCTTTATGCAGGGCAGAAATTAAAACCCTAAATTCAGAGGTGTCTCAGGTTGCAGTTGACCCGCCCAGGCCGGGGTACTCAGTGGTCGGGCAGGGAGTAAGGGGACGCTATTGCTGGTGACTGTGCCCAAGTCCGTGGCTTTAGGGGTCTGTGACTTCTTAAATATATAGTTTTTGTTTAGAATGGTTCGTGATGCCACCTGTAGTACCTGGTGAGGGATCACCAGCACCACCACAGTCCTCCGGAGGGCGTTGATATTGCGGCAAGGGTGGTATAGCTTCCTACAGGTGACGCTGGCCTCCGGGGCAGCGTTAGCTGAAAGAAAAGTTCAATGATGGCGATACAGAGACACGAAGGCAGTTTCACTCTCTCCGGGTACTTTACTGGGAACAAGCATCCAAAGAATACATAGTCCACAGTTCAGCATTGATAGAATACACAGGTAACCGTCCGGGTGACTTTAAATGGATGCAAGGCGATCTAGAAGTACCCGCAATATGCCTTAGTTAACAAACCCGTGTCCTGTTAGCCCTGCCTTGGATAGGTCTTCCTCCCGATCCCGCTGAGGTAGTAACAGAACTCCTCTCTCTCTCTGCTACCTAGACCCCAATCTCTATGGAGAACCGGGTGGACCGCTCCATGTGTGGCAGGGTGCTGTGGCTGGTAAACAGGCCGCAAAAACCGGTTAACGGCTATGGAGGTGGTCGCTCCACGTTGGGGTTCCCCCTTTCTCTCTCGGACCCAGACTCAGGCATCACGCACCCTCTCTCAGGGTCCCCTCAGGACCCCCTTTCATCTTCCCTCAGGTTCAGTCTGCAACTTTCCTGTTCTGTCCTTCTGACTCCCCTAACCCTCCCCCTAGGGTACCCCCCTGGCTTGAGTGTGGGAGTGCTGGAATTGGGTCCCTCCAACCAACCCTGCATCCACTTACAGTTGGGATAATTACACCGCTTTTATGGCTGTAATACCCCGGGTGACGTCTGACCAACGGGGCACCACACGGAGAGGGTTACAACTCTGGAGGCCTCATCGACCACACAAGCAGCATCGCAACAGGCCATTCAGGAGACTCTAGAGCAACATTCAGAGCAGCTTGCTCCCTTGTTTTATTTGATGGAGGACTCCGAAAACAGAGATCTCAGGCAAAACATTCGAGTCCACGGTCTCCCTGAGGCTACTGGCCCTGCAGATCTAGTGCCCACCCTCCAGGTCCTGTTCAACTCTCTTCTGGACAGGCCTCCCGACACGGTTATAATTTTTGATAGGGCACACCGTGCACTCTGTCCTAAGCCAACTGATGTTAACAACCCTCGAAACGTGATATGTAGGCTTCATCAGTACCGATTGAAGGATGAGCTCATGCGGCGAGCCCGCCTGAAGGGTCCTATTGACTTTGATGGGGCAGAAATACATTTGATGGCAGACTTATCCAGAGCTACTCTGGTAAACATCGCGCACTCCGCCCTTTGCTGGATATATTACGTGACAGAGATATCTCGTATTCCTGGGGCTTCGCAATCCAGCTCCAGGTTAGAAATCAGCAGGGACTTTTTCTTCTGAAAGACCTGACGGACCTGTCTGCTTTTACCAATGGATTGGGACTGCCGGATGTAGAGCTACCTGATTGGCCACAAAACCCATTCTTCTCGCGCGATGGAGGTACCCGGATGCATCTTTACCTGCCACAGAGGTCACGTCGCAGAGGATCCACCAGAGAGGGCTTGGTTGAGCAGTGATCACACCCTAGACTTTGTCTTTGTCTGATCCCTAATCTGAGAGGGGAATTCCAATTTCTACTGCTTTTTATATTGTGATGTGAGGTTATTGTGAATAGCAGTGGAAGACTTAGGATGTTAATTAAGCCCCTGACTAACCAGGCTACAGTTTATTCTCTAGTTTTTTACTTATATAGTTCTGTCAAAGACATTTAAGGTCTCGGGTTGGGATATTTGTTGGGGGGTGAGGGGGTGTTATATGAATATTCTATTGGAGACCATGGGGAGGGTTGAGTTTCGGTCTTAATGATTAATGCAGTAGGTCTAGCTATTAGAGGGCTTGGTGGAAGGGTGGGATTGTCCCCTAGTAGTCATATCGGTGTATTGTTTACCTTGCTATCCCCATTAGGGTAACTTGATTTTCAAGTTCATTGGAATCGCTTATTAGTGATTCTCCCAACTGTTTGTCACCAACCTAGGATTGGTGACCTGCCTGCTTCTTAGTAGGCTTAGTTGTATCTGCTGTTGTTTTGTTTTGTTTTTTTGTTTCTTCCCCACTTTTTTCTCTTATTCTATTGTACTTTTCACCCCGCTGCGTAGTGGATTTATTAGGGATGAGACTCGGCGTCTCTGAGCCTCTTTGTTATGGTGGGGACAGTAAACATGGCTCCACTGAAATTAGCATCATTGAATGTCAGAGGATTTAATATATCGCAAAAACGTGCACAAATATTGTACGGCATGCATAAACTGGGGGTGCGCATGCTCCTATTACAGGAAACACACTTGAAAACGGGCCATTTTCCCCCTAACTCTAACAGATATTTTCCATCTTGTTATCATGCCCCCAATCCTGAGTCGAGGTCAAAGGGAGTTAGCATCGCTATCCATAGATCAGTAGCGCACTCGGTTCAGGGGTTGAGGTGGACGAGAGGGGTAGATATTCGTTCCTTAGGCTCTTCATTGATAATCATATGCTAACATTGGCTAATATTTATCTCCCGAACAGGGGCCAGATTACAATGGGCATCCGAGTTCTACAGTGTCTGAACGAATTCACCCATGGGAAGATATTCCTCGGCGGGGACCTGAACCTAGTTATGGACAGGTGCATGGACACCTCTTCAGGTAAGTCGGGCATGTCATTCAAACAGCTAGGGTCCCTTAAGCAAGCTCTGTTCTCTTCACGGTTGATTGATGTTTGGCGTATCTTGCATCCCACCACGAAGGACTATACGCACTTCTCAGCACTTCACTCCTCATATAGCCGCATTGATCATTGCCATCGCTGAGATAGGGACCAAGACTTGGTCAGACCATGCCCCTATTTTCCTGACAGTGACCCCCACCAGACTCACCGAGATGTAAGTGGCAGTGGAGACTTAATCCTAACCTGTTGACCAGTGGCGTAACTAGAGTCCAAAGGGCCCCGGGGCAAAATTTGGACCTGGGTCCCCCCCCCCTTCCCCCACATGCCCACATTGGCCAGATGTATGGGCCCCATGTAACGTTCAAAATCCTATAAAGGCTCACAAATTGACCCTTCTCCACTTCATTATGTATTAATGTCCCTCATCCTGCGATATATGGCCCTCCTCCTGGAATGTGCCCTTATCCTGGTATATATGGTCCTTCATCATAGCATAACACAGCCTCATAGCCCTCCATATGATATAATGTAGCCTCATAACCCGTCATATAATATAATGCAGACTCATAGCCCTCCAGATAATATAATGCCACCTCATAGCCCTCCATATAATATAATGCAGTGTCATAGCTCTCCAGATAATATAATGCAGCATCACAGCCCTCCAGATAATATAATGCAGCGTCACAGCCCTCCAGATAATATAATGCAGCCTCATAGCCCTACAGATAATATAATGCCACCTCATAGCCCTACAGATAATATAATGCCACCTCATAGCCCTCCATATAATATAATGCAGTGTCATAGCTCTCCAGATAATATAATACAGCATCACAGCCCTCCAGATAATATAATGCAGCCTCATAGCCCTACAGATAATATAATGCAGCCTCATAGCCCTACAGATAATATAATGCCACCTCATAGCCCTCCATATAATATAATGCAGTGTCATAGCTCTCCAGATAATATAATGCAGCGTCACAGCCCTCCAGATAATATAATGCAGCCTCATAGCCCTACAGATAATATGATGCAGCCTCATAGCCCTCCAGATAAAATAATACAGCCCTTCATATCATATAATACAGCATCACAGGCCTTCATATCATATAATGCAGCGTCACAGCCCTTCATATAGTGTAATGCAATAATGCAGCCTCATAGCCCTCCATATAGCATACATCTTCCACACACAGACACACTGCCCCTGTACAACCTGCTCCACTCATCCAGTCACACTGCCCACTGTACAGCCCCCCCACACCCAGTCACACTGCCCCCTGTACAGCCCCCCCATGCATAGACACACTGCCCACTGTACAGCCCTCCCCACACCCAGTCACACTGCCCCATATGCGGTCTTCCCCCCACACACACACACACAAGCACACACACACACACACACTGCCCACTTTACAGCCCCCCACACACAGACACACTGCCCGCTGTACAGCCACACAAACACACACTCCCCCTCTCCGGGAGTTCACTGCTCCTGCCGGCAGCTCCGTCCTGTCTACAGTCCTCTTCATCCCTCAGGGCTCAGAAACCGGAGCCGGGCATGGTATTCTTTCCCTGTGCAGACCCCCCACGCTCCTGCCGGCAGCTCCGTCCTGTCTGTGATGAGGTCACATGTCCTCATCATGGTGCAGCATGCAGCAGCTGCGGGAGTTTCAAAGCTGCCGCTCCTGCCAGTCTTCCGGCGGCCGTGATCAGCTGCCTGGGGACTGGCTGGGCAGACCGTCGTGCATTGACATGGATGTGCGTCTTCAGGGACACACATCCATATAAAGCAGGCGCAGGGGTCAGCGGGCTCCGGGCCCCTGTACGTCCAGGCTGGGTCGCACCTGTGACCCCTGTGACCGTGGTTGTTATGCCACTGGCCACATTAGCAATGAAAGCAGTATGTGTTAATTTCTAAAAGAAGTGAGTCTCTATCTTAACTCTCGAATATGTCTAAGTATTGGGGTACTTTCATATGTGTTTTTTAAATCAGGCAGATTTCCGTGGTTTTTTTTTTAATAACAGATCCGACAACATTGCATTAGTGACCAATGCATTTCCTATTGACGTCCGGTAATGTGAATTGTTTTCCGGTTGCACCCTCTTTCTGCCGTATCTGTCAAAATTCGGCACTTTAGGTATTTTTTTAACACGCAAATTGCAGAGGTCTTCTGTCCAGCAAAAAAAAATAAACGTATTGTGACGGATCCGTCATAATACGGTATACATTGCAATGCAAGTCATTGGGTGCCAGATCAATTTTGGCAGATCTTGCACACCTACCGAGCATGCCTAGAAAGCTGGAGCCACTGAAGTCTGTATCTATAGCATATGGGAGGACACTAAAATAACGGTTCTGGAAAAAAACGCACAATACCAGATGCAGCAGTGTGTGGCTGGTCAGGTTGTCCTCCGGATATGACGCTCAGAACTGGAGGAAAACCTGACCAGTTACCATGCAGTTCAAACCCAGTATTTTTACAAAAACAGAAACGGTAAGAATCCAAATTTCAGAGAAAAAACAGATTTAAATTTTTTTTTGTAAAAGTAGCCTTAAAAGTACAAAGAAATACATAAAAAATAATTTTACCAAATAACTGGTAAGGACTTAGGACGACTTGGAAAAGTTTTGAATTTTCCATAAAGCGGTGCAATGTGTGGAAAGTGCATGTCCGCTCTATACTACACCACATAACATGTACCCGACAGGACCCCCTCCGTGCCACACGTTTCCTTACAGGACCCCCTCCATGCTGCACGCTTCCTTACAGGACCCCTCCATGCTGCACAGTACCCCCTCCATGCTGCA